>CM053623.1:82119659-82178271 GCA_028646595.1 Phalanger gymnotis | reverse complement strand
TCTCTGATTTGTTCTTTGGCCCACTCATTCTGTAGAATTAGATTATTTAGTTTCCAATTAATTTTTAGCTTATTTTCCATGATTCTTTATTACAAATAATTTTTATTGCATTGTGATCTGAAAAGTATGCTTTGGCTACTTCTGCCTTTCTGCACTGGATTGTGAGGTTTTTGTGCCCTAGTACATGGTCAATTTTTGAGTATGTGCCATGTACCACTGAGAAGAAAATTTATTCCTTTTTATCCCCATTCAGTTTTCTCCAGAGGTCTATCATGTCTGCCTTTTCTAAAATTCTGTTCACATCCTTAACTTCTTCCTTATTTATTTTCAGGTTAGATTTATCAAGTTCAGAAAGGGGGAAGTCTATTTCTTCCTGTAACTCCCTTAACCTCTCCTCTAAGAATTTGCATGCCATACCACTTGGTGCATATATGTTAAACAATGATATTGCTTCATTGTTTATGGTGCCTTTTAGCAGGATGTAGTGTCCTTCCTTATCTCTTTTAATTAAATCTATCTTTACTTTGGCTTTGTCGGGGATTAGGATTGCTACATCTGCTTTTTTTACTTTAGCCGAAGCCCAATATATTTTACTCCAGCCTGTTACCTTTACCCTATGTGTATCCCCCTATTTCAAATGTGTTTCTTGTAAACAGCATATTGTAGGATTATGGTTTTTAATCCATTCTGCTATCTGCTTCCATTTTATGGGAGAGTTCATCTCATTCACATTCACAGTTGTGATTCCTATCTGTGTCTTTTTCTCCATGCTATTTCTCTGCATTTAGGCTTTTATTTCTCCCTTTCCCCTTCCACTCCTCAACAAAGTTTTGCTTTTGACCGCCGCCTTCCTCAGTTTACTCTCCCTCTTGATTCCCCTCCCTTATCTTTCCATTTCCCGCTTGCTACTTCTCCTCTCCCTTCTGACCACCCCCCTCCCTTTTTTCCCCCTTTCCCCTCCTGCTACCTGTAGGACAAGTTAGATTTCTATACTTATCAGGGTATGTTATTCCCTTCTTGAACCAGATCAGATGACAGTAAAGATCAAATACTGCTCTTCTCCCTCCTTTCTTTCCCTCTACTAAAATGTGTTTTTGTGCCTCTTCATTTGGTGTAATTTACCCTTTTCTACTACCTCCTTACCTCTTCTCCCATAACCCTCCCTTTACATCTCTTCATTATGTTTTTTATCCTTATATCTGTTATTTTATACAGACATTCACAGTCTATGTGTATCCCTTTCAATTGTCGTAATAGCTGTACTATTCTCAAGATTGACATATATATATATATATATATGTAACATACATAAGATGATATAATCCTATATAAAGATGCAAATAATTTTTCCTTATTGATTAATAAGGTTTGTGGGGTTTTGTCCCCCGTTTTCCTTTTTATGTCTCTCTTGAGTTTTGTATTTGAAGATCAAATTTTCCCTTGAGATCTGGCCTTTTCATCAGGAAAGTCTGGAACTCCCTTATTTCTTTGAATGCTCATCTCCTTGCCTGAAAATTTATGCTTAATTTTGCTGGGTAGTTTATCCTTGGTTGTAGTCCCAGCTCCTTTGCCCTTTGGAATATCATATTCCAACTTCTCCTGTCTTTTAAGGTAGAAGCTGAGAGATCCTGTGTGATCCTGACTGAATTGTTTCTTTTTGGCTGCTTGCAGTATTTTCTCCTTGACTTTGTAATTCTGAAATTTGGCTATAGTATTTCTTGGTGTTTTCAGTTTGGGATCTCTTTCAGGGGGTGATCAGTGGATTCTTTTAATGACTATTTTGCCCTCTGGTTCTAGAACCTCTGGGCAGTTTTCTTTGATAATTTCTTCTAAGATACCGTCAAGGCTCTTTTTTTCATGGTGGATTTCCAGTAGACCAATAATTCTTAAATTGTCTCTCCCGGATGTATTTTCCAGGTCAGTCGTTTTCCCAATCATATATTTCACATTTTTTTTCCTATTTTTTCATTCTTTATGTTTTGTTTTACTACTTCTTGATGCCTCATAGAGTCATTAGCTTCCACTTGCTCAACTCTGATTTTTCATGAGTTGCCGTCTTCATTTTGCTTTTGATTCTCCTTTTCTAATTGGTTGATTTTACTTCTCAGGGTGTCATTTTCTCTATTTAGATTCTGAATCCATTTCGCCAGTCTTATTCTTTATGGACTTGATTTTGTCAGTGGATTTTTTTTTCCATTTTTTCCATTTTTTCTTTTACCTCACTAATTTGGTTTTTAAAATCCTCCTTTAGCTCTTCCAGTAATGCTTTTTGGACTTAAGACCAGTTCATATTCCCTTTTGAGGTATCAGATGTGGGTATATTGTCATTACTATCCTCTTCCAAATTGGTATTTTGATCATGCCTGTCTCCATAAAAAGAATCAATGGTCCTTGGGTTTTTTGTGTTCTTCTTCATGTTGGTTAGCCTTCTCCTGGCTTTACAATAAATTTCTGCTTTTGGGGCTCAGGGCTCTCTGTCCCAGCTTTCTTATTCTGGGGATTGCGAGTCTAGTTACTGGCTTAGTGAATTATAGCCTTCAGTTTCCTGAGGTGTGGGGGAGGGGTCTGGCTGTCTGAAGTCTCTTCCCCTAGGGCTGCTCTCCAGCACTGTTGTTCTTCAGCAATGGTCTCAGCTCTTTGTTGTTTGAGCTGGTGTCTGGCACTTCCCCTAGGGGAGCATGGGTATGTCTGAGGTCCTGGTGTTGACCCCTGCTGGCTCTTCCCCTCTGGGACTCAGGAACTCCCACTACTCGGCCACTGAAGCCCCACTTCTGTCTCCTCTATTCCAGCATTTTTTCTGAGGAATTCTCTGGGTCAAGGAGGGGGTGGGAGAGGGATTAGAGCCATTTACCTGGCCATTATGTCTCCCGGAAGTTCAAGAAGACATGTTTCATACCTTTGGGCTGCAAGCCTCAGGAGTTGATGTCTCACAGCTGGTGGCATTGCACTGCCTCTTGTCACTTCCACAGACTGCTGCCCTGTGTTGGGAGGGCTGGGGATCTCCGCCAGTTTCCGGCACCCAGCTTTCTCCCAGCCTGTCCCCCATGTTGGCTTTTCTGGCTGCTTCCACTTTGGTGCTGTCTAGAGCAGCTCTGTATGCTGAGCACTCTCCCAGCCTACAGGTTCGTCCCTTCAGCCTCTCAGACTCTCCTGGCTTGGAAATTTGCCTTACTCAGACTGCTCATGGTTTCTAAATCTCTCAAATCTGCTCAGATTCACTTTTTTATAGGAATCTGACAGAACTTGTGAGAGAGCTCTGGTAAGACACTGTTTTCACGTGGCCACCTTGGCTTTGCTCACCGCGCCCCCCCCCCCATCCTGTATGGTCTTAAGTAAACTACTAGTTGTAGTATTAATAGTATGTATAGTAGTGTAGAGGGGGAAAAACCTAGGGATTCAGGAATCCCAAACCAAAGTTTCCCAGGACAGGGTCGCCTGCAATGAATTCTCGCACCCAAACAATCTTTAAGTCAAGTCTGCAAAAGTTTATTTTCATGCTAAACAGTAGGCAACCTGCAACCCTAGAGGGGTGCAGGGGGAATTTTTATAAATGGTTAAAAGGCAAAACATATCAGTTTGAGGTTTGGGGGTGGGATTAGGGAGTGGTTTAGGGCATGTTCAGAGAGTAGTTAGTTCTTAAAGGAGCACACATATTTAGTATCCACTGTGCATGCATATTACCCAGAATTTTCTAGGAAATAGCTCACAGTGCAGGGTGTGGTCTTTACTGAGAGATGTCATTAAGTTCACTCTCAGTCAGGGCTAAAGGGGAATCTCTATGTGGTTTCTTATCTAGGGTCTTGTTAGACAAAATACTATCTCTAAAAATACATGTTAGAAAGGCAGGAAATAGTAAATATGGCTATGACTCAGTGTTCAGTCAATTATCAGCATCTGGAATTCAATCTATAGTTGCTTACTGAGAAAGAAGCAGGGATAAGTTGGGTCATGCTGCCCTTTTGTTAGAGAGAAATAGGACAGAATATGCTTTGAGAATAAGATGTGTTTGTGAGAACTGGATTTTTTTTTGAACTTGGTATTCAGGCACAGGTACCCAAGGAGAGGCCGTTAGGATTTAGGGTCCAAGTACAAACACCTCATCAGTAGTTTAGACAAGGATAGAAACAATAGTAATTGTGCTGCTTATATTGGAAGAATCTGTAGTAGAAGAGTCAGTATGGGCTCATGAACTCTGAAGTATGAATGTAGATTGAGGTACACTTCTTATGCTCGCCTTTTTTTCCCCTTTTTTTCTCTCTTTTGCTTTTGTTTTTGGAGTTTTTTTTTTGGTTCTGTTTTTTCTTTCTCATGATTCATTCCATTGGTCATAATTCTTCTCCACAACTTGACTAGTGTGTAAATTAATTCAATTAATTCAAATGAAGTTATATGTGGAAGATGTATGGGATTCCATGCCGTCTTGGGGAGGGAGGCAGGGAGGGAGGGAAGAAAATCTGGAACTCAAAATTATGTAGAACCAAATGTTGTAAACTAAAAATTAAAATAAAAATAAAAAAAAAGACTATACAGGACGATGCACCAACTCCTATCATTACTCCTTGTGCCGCCCCCCACATACACGAAGAGCACAGAAATCAAAACTACTACTAAAATATTGAATATATAGGTTGTCCCAAAAGTCTTAGTTTTGATGCTATTAAAGCCTAAATGTGCACTAATATTTTTGGTACATCCTGTATTTCTGTCACATATACCTAAACTATTATTACAGATACTCTGAGTATAACCTAAGTATAACTGAGGCAGATGGGTGGCAAAGTGGGTATAGCACTGGACCTGGAAAGAGAAAGTCCTGAGAGAGGAAGGAAAAGAGGAAAGGAGGGAGGAAAGAAGGAAGGAAGGGATGTAGGGAGGGAAGAAGGGAGGCAGGAAGGGAAGGAGGGAGAGAGGGAGGGAGGAGGAAGTTGAACAAGGGAGGGAAGGAAATATTTATTAAGTACTGACTATGTTCCAGGCACCATGCTAAATACTGGAGATAAAAATGAAAACAAAAAGAAAGATAGCTCCTTAAGGACCTCAAGGAACTTACTGCTACTTTAGTTAAAATCTCCCATTTTGCAAGTGTATATAGGATAACCACAGTCTCAATCAGGAGCTGGATTCATTTGTGCTTTCCTGAACTTCTGACTACAATAAATCCCAGGTGACCTGGAGTTGCTCATACTCCACAGAAATGATAAAATCTCGCTGAGAGCAAAACTTGTCTGCCTAGAATCAGCGATCTCAACCCTTCCTCCCCTCCTTTTTTTTAAACAGGATGCTCTCTGTTCTTGCTTTTGTACCAGATCTCCATTTCTCTAATGTTTGCTTGCCTAGACTTAATGATACCTGCTTCTCTCTTCTTATACTTACTGACTTTCTGGCTTTCCCCCTTTCTTACCTAGATCTGAAAGTCCAACTAGGTCCTGATTAGCAGACTAATGAATCCCTTGAAATAGTTGCAGGTATCCAATTCACACTATTTGAATTATGTAAATTGAATTATATAAAATGTGGTCATTGTTTTCAGCCCAATGGAAATATGTAGTCTGAGTTCAAATAATGCTACTACTTGAGAGAATTCATTATTCCCCAGAATTAAGACCTAGCTGTATCCTCCCAGACACCTCTGCATAGCAGTTGTCTGACCTTCAGCATGAACTTGGATGGTTCTCTCACACTAAACTCTGTATCCTAGTGTGATAATGTCTTAGAGCCACCATCTGAGAGAACCATCAAGTAAACATTTCAATGTTAATGTGCTGTCCTGTGGGCTGTGGTATAGGTTGGGTACCTGCTACCTATGTTCTTCCCTAACCCTCAGACTGATCACCCTAGGCATTACAAGCATGGTATATATGGGAAGGGTGTAAGGGGTGTTCAAGGAGGACTAGCACCTATGGTATGAGGGCTTACTGAGCCCTTTTCAAGGGTCTTCATTCACTTTTGGTGTCCACCTGATTCACTCAACTCTCACCTGTGGCTCCAAGAAGCTATAGCATATACAGCAGCCACACCCCAGTGAACCATCTCAGCAGATGAGTTAAATCAGGTTGAGGGTAACTGATGGCCTCAAACCTGTTGGTGAGGTAGGGATGTGTCTACACCAAGCATTGAAGACTTCTATAGGAATGGGTGAACGAGAACAATTTGCAACTGAAATAGGTGCTTTGGCGTGCTTATAGCTTAGTTAGCCATCGAAGGTGCCAAGGTTATCCACTGCATCCTGGACCACCAGACTTCGATAACTCAGAAAGAGAGAGTGAGGCTGACAACTTTGTACAACTCTGTGTCACTTAAATCAAATTTGTGCACAAGTCAAGACATCACTCCATGATGTTATTGGTCCTCTTCCAAAATGAAGGACCAAAAAATTTGAAGGACAAACAACTTATGTGGGAATATTAAAGAGACTACCATGTTTACAATGGAGTCTTCATTTGGGATAACAGAAGATTTTTGATCTTAGCTGTTCCTAACTCCTCTTGATTCCCATGATGTTTGGGGCTAAGAGAGCATACATTTTAGGTTCATTGGAAGAAATTCCCTGGACTATACTTTCTTTTTAAAATTTTTTTATTTATTTAGTTTTTAATGTATGGAATAAAACAAGCATTTCCATAACATGGTATAACTTTAAAAAAATGATTTCACATGAAACTATAAAACTATTATGTACTACTTGCTATTCCTTTTAAATATATAATAAAGTTATCATGTAAATTTCTTTTTTCCCCTTTTTTTCTTCCCTCCCTCACTCTCTGCCCTAGAGATGGCTGCCATTAGACACAAATATGTATGCATGTATGTACGTAGGTATGTGTATATATGTGTATGTATATATGCATTACCCTTCTATATATACTTCTATTTGTCAGTTCTTTCTCTGGATACAGATAATGTCTTCCTATGTCCTTTGTAATTAATTTAGGTATTTATAACAGTTAAAGTTACTTATTCACTCAAAGTTGCTCTTAAAACAACATTGCTGTTACTGTATACGGTGTTCTCTTGGTTCTGCTCATTTCACTCTTCCTTATTTTGTGCTAGTCTATCCAAGTTTTTCTAAGATCATTGAGTTCATCATTTCTTATACCACAGTAGTATTCCATCACAATCATATGCCACAACTTGTTAAACCATTCCCCAATTGGCATCCCTGTAATTTCTAGTTCTTTGACACCACAAAGAGAGCTGCTTTAAATATTTTAGAACATATAGGTTCTTTTCCTTTTTTCCTACACATCATTAGAAATAGACCTAGTAGTGGAATTGCTGGGTCAAAAGGTATAAGCAGTTTAATAGCACTTTGGGCATAATTCTAAATTGCTCTCCAAAATATGGTTGGGTCAGTTCAAAATTCCACCAACAATAGATTAGTGTCTTTCTTTAACTACACTGGACCACTCATTCCAAAACAGCTATATTTCTTCCCTTGATTGTTTAGGGGGAGATGAGAGAGAGAGAGAGAGAGAGAGAGAGAGAGAGAGAGACAGAGAGAGAGAGAGAGAGAGAGAGAGAGAGAGAGAGACAGAGACAGAGACAGAGACAGAGACAGAGACAGAGAGACAGAGAGAGAGAGACAGAGACAGAGACAGAGAGACAGAGACAGAGAGACAGAGACAGGACAGAGACAGAGACTGAGACAGAGAGGTGGCAATGGGAGGGGCTGTCTAATGAGACCTTGAAGTTTCTTCAGTCAGTCTCTTCCCTATCTGCTCACTGATCCTTGAAATCTCTTTACAGAGGACAAACCCAGTCATTCTGCAAATAGAGATAGAACTTGAAATGCAAATCCTTTGGGGGAAGAAAACAATGTCTTAAATCCATTCTAAGGTGTAAATCATAGGTATCAGACACTTTCTTAGCCACTGGTTTTTGATAGGGGACATGTTATATGTACCTGGATTAAGTAAAGAAATTTATTTGTGTGTGTGTGTGTGTGTGTGTGTGTGTGAGAGAGAGAGAGAGAGAGAGAGAGAGAGAGAGAGAGAGAGAGAGACAGACAGACAGACAGACAGAGACAGAGAGACAGAGATACAGAAAGACAGGGAGACAGAGAGACACACAGAGACAGAGACACACAGAGTGAAATAGCCCAGTGATGGAAAGAAAAACCAGAATGTGATCTTTCACAATTTTGCCTGGGTTTTGGATGGGTCATAGGGTCATAGATTTAGACCTGAAAGATGTGCTGGAGGACATCTAATCTAACCCTCTTCATTTTACAGATGAAGAAATTGAAGTCCAGAGAGATTAAATAATTTGTCCAAGGTCACACAGATAGGTGGAAAGTGGCAGAACCAGGATTTGAGCCCAGATCCTCTGATTCTCAGACTGGTGCTCATGCCATTAGATCAACTCCTATCTCCCCTGAGACAGTCCTGGAGAAACAGCTCTGTAATAATAGTGTCTTCCTCTCTAGAGTTACCTCCCATCTCCATTCGTTATTCAGTCATTTGCAGTCTTTGTGACCCTATTTGGAGTTTTCTTGACAAAGATACTGAAGTTTGTCATTTCCTTCCCCAGCTCATTATACAGATGAAGAAACTGAGGCAAATAACTCAAATAACTTGTCCAGGGTCTCATAGCTACTAAATGTTTGAGGTCAAATTTGAGCTCAGGTCTTCCTCACTCCAAGTCTAGTTGCCTAATTACCCACTTGCCTAATTACAAGAAAAGAATTCATTCACACAGTGAGGTAATGCAACATCTGGACTCATGTTCTCTATCTCATTTCTCATCCCATCTTCAACCCTTCCTACCCCCACCTTTTTTTTTGCCACTTTTATATTTTTCAGCTTATCCTACTAGTTCATCTGCAGTTTGTTACTTTTAAAATTGTAACAAGAACTGATTTCTATAGTGTTTTCAGAATTAGAAACCACTTTCTGCACAAGAGCCTTATGAAGCAAGTATTATTGCCTCCCCCCACCCCCATTTTATAGATAGGTTAGACTCAGAGAGAACCTAAGAATTAGAAGAGAACTTTATGATCACAGAGTCAGAGAAGTTCACCATTGGAAGGGACCTCAGCATCAGTCTAACCTCATCCATGTATCCCACCATAGTGTACCCAACCAATGGTCCTCTAGAGTCTGCTTGAGCTCACCAAGCTCTTCTTGGGGAAGCATATTCTGATTGTTAGAAAGTTTTGCCTGAGGTCAATCTGAACTCAATTCTTTTATTGTTTAAATGAAGAAATTTTTTTGCCCAAGATCAAAGAGGGAGATGCAGGATTTGAATCCAAGTCCTCTGATTAGAGCCCCAATATCTTTCCCATTATATAAGCCTGTCTTATGCTTCTGCATTTATCAAGAAGGCTCTGATGGGTGTAAGGGGAGGAAGATTTACTTCTTTTGGGAGAAAGGGAAGGAAGAGGGAGAAAAACAACAACTCACAACTACAGTATGAATCCCAGGGCATCTGGACTAAAGGTCTGGCAGAATGGTAACCTGAAGACCTCACCTTAGGAAGCATGTGCTATACTGCTGGATGTCACATTTTAGGGCTTGGGGGTTAATATCTTTATTGAGAAATGGGGAGATTGAAACAACATCACACAGGAGGGAGTGCTTTGGAGGATGAGTGTGTGGGTTTTATCCCTGACTCTGGAGGAACTTCTTTGTTTCCTCCTTAATCTCAGGCAGAGATTTTAATCACAGAGACTCTTAGTCTGGCTTCTCCTCCCCTCTCAATACTTGTTATCTTGCTTCTCTGCTTTACTGTTTGTCAAGGTCACTACTACCCCAGTCTACTATTCCTTCCCTTCTTGGTCATTCTTCCTAGTGTCTGGGATTCTATTTTCTGTTCAAGACTTGTAACTTCCCGAGGTCCAGGACTTTGATTTTCTCCTTAGACTGGGAACTCCCCTAGGGTAGGATAGGGTAGGGTCCAAATTTCCTCCCTCCTCTGAATGCCTTGCTATACAAGAGGATCCTTAGAATGAGAACCCAATCCTGGAAGTGAGTATCTTTTTTGATCAGAAGTTCTTAATCTTTTTGTCTTGTAGGTCCCTTTGGCAGTCTGGTAAGTTGTATGGGCCCCTTCTCAGAATAATGTTTTTAAATGCATAAAATAAATTACATAGGATTGAAAAAGAAATAAATTATAGTGAGAAACAATTGGAAGCTTTTGCTTTTCCTTTGTGTTACACCGTAGACACCTATTTATTCCTCCAATTCAACATGTAGAGATTTGGAGAGCCTATTTCTAACCATTCATGACCAATGGAAATTCTTCTAATTTGCTGAAAAGGAGCTGAAGGGGATGATGACTCAGGTGGTGCTGAGCTTGAGCTGAGTTAACATACAAAAGGGACAATGCCGATTTCTGAGTCTCATTCTTTCCTGGCGGTGAGTGAGGTAGACCTTCTATAAGCTGATAGCTGGGAGATATGGCAGCTGCCCTTTTTCTACCAGACTGCCATGTGTTTCTGTTTCTCTTAGGTTTATTCTTTCTTGATCTTAACTGAATAAGTATTCTGAGAAGGGCTCAAGTGACCAGAAGGTCCATCGGAGGTCCCACTGGCAACTGGAACTGGTATGAGAGTCTGCCACAGCAGTGGTGGCCAATAATGGAGGAAGTACTTGCAGAGGGAGGTAGGCCAGTTTCTTAACTTTAGGCCAGCTTCAGGGATCATGACCCCTCATGATGGAGAGAAGGCCTGGGCTATGAATCTAGAAAGGCTCAAATCCTAGGGGTTCAGTAGAGACCTATATCTAAGAGGAACCTCATAAAGACTACATGAGATAAAAAAGGTTAGGGCTGAACAAGTTGTAGTATATGAATGTAATGGAATATTACTGTGCTGTAAGAAATAATGAACAGGCAGACTTCAGAAAAACCTGGAAAGACTCAGATGAACTGATGCTGAGTGAGGGGAACAGAACCAGGAGAACATTGTACACAGTTACAGCTATATTGTGTGATGACTGATTTTGATAGACTTAGCTCTTCTCAGCAATTTGAGGTTCTAAGATAATGCCAAAAGGCTCATGATGGAAAATGCCATCCACATTTAGAGGAAGAATTAACAGAGTCTGAATGCAGATTGAAGCATACTATTTACTTTCTTTCTTTTTGTTTTTAGTTTAGTTTTGTTTCTTCTTTCTCTTGGTTCATCTCATTGGTTCTAATTCTTCTTTACAACATGGCTAATGTGAAAATATGTTTAATATGAATGTATACATAGAGCCTATACCAGATTGCATTCCATCTTGGGGAGGGGAGGGGTAGGAGGAGGAGAAAATTTAAAATTCAAAAGCTTGTGGAACTGAATGTTGAAAACTCAAACTAAATTAATTAATTAAAAAAAAGAATAAAAGGATTTCTGGAGCCAGGAGTCAGGAAGTACTCCTTGGCCGCAAGTGTTCTCTACATGTGTGTCTAACTGTGCTTTATATTTTAAGAATAAGTTCACTCTATAAGGAACTTCTGTGTGTAGTGAAGAGAGTATCCCAATGGGGGAGGGCATTTTTGTAGCTACTGCTCTTAATCTACTTTTGCAGTGAATTCCTTTTTTTGAAGCAAATCAAATAGTACTGGTTGATAGATAATGGAGAGCATACCAGGAAGGGGCTCGTGATCACCAAGCCCTCAGAGGGACCCCTGCAATCATAAGGGGAGTAACAGACATTCTCCTATTACTCAGTGTGTCAGTGAAAGTGAAGGGGTTGGGAGAGAGAGCACAGATGCAGTGCTACTTAGTTTCCATATATCTATTCACCCATGCAACATTTATATGTGTATACATACACATGCACTGTGATTCTGTAATGTGATTGTCATATAATTTTGTGTAATATAATTATCTGGTTATGCATCACATACAGCAATTAGAATGTAAATTCCTTGGGGCTAGGAAAAACATCCTACTGAAAATTTACGTTTTACCTAGAATACACATGCACAGAAAGAGAGGAAGAAACAGAGAAAAGCATTTTAATATTTACGTTACCTGCTTTTCAATTCTGTTCTCTAAGTTGACTTTTGTCACTTTGTCGTCTTCTAGTGCTATTTGTGGCATATTCTGATTTAGATATAATGAGAAATCATTCCTTTTTTTATTGGCATGATTAAGTCCGCTACTTTATAGTTTTCCTTTTTATCTACTGGTTTCATTCTCTATCTCTCCAGGATATCTTTTACCATGGCCTTACAATAATAATACTACAATGTAGCTTTCATACTTTAGAACTCTGTCTCTGTTGACAAATCACTCTTAGCCCTTAGTCACTCTCAGCCAAGGGTCTCTCAGCCCTTTTTTCATCATTTAAATGGGGATAAGAATGATACTTCTTACCTCCCAGGGCCATTATGAGGAAAATATTTCTAATTTTTAAAAATTTATTCTTTTTCAGTTCACCATTTTCATTTTTGTCTTTATATTTCTAGTTTGTAGCACAGTGTCTGACATTTAGTGCTCTCTTAATAAATGCTTAATGAATTGAAATATAAAACACAAATTGCTACATGAATATTTAAGCTATTATTACCATCTTTTCTTCTATTTTTTCTAGGCCTTTATTTTATCTCTCAGCTCTCAGAGCATCTCTGGAATCCTGTCTTGTTCTAAGGCAAGGACTTGCATCCCTGCTCACAGGAGGCTGTGGGGACCTTCTGTGGTTTGTGGGGGGGATCAATTTCAAACTTGAGTGTTGTCTATGAGGTATCCAGGAGGAGTGTGTCCCAGTTAGAGTTTTAACCAAGCTGGGAATAAGATCATAATTAGTCAGTTGGTATAATTCAGACCTTAGAAAAGATGTGGGGCAAAAACCTAAGCAGAGAGGGAAATTATGGAGATTAATCCCAAAACCTCTTAGGGGGATGAGGGAGGAGAATCTAGCATAACAAAGATTTCTGACTCTGAACCTGTGTTCCATGACTACCTTTGATGCTTACTGTTTCTGTGATACTGAGCAAGTAATGTAACATGCCCCCTCCCCTCTCAGTTTCTTCATCTGTAAAATGAGAGTTAGACTAGATGGCCTCTGAGGTTCTTTGGAGCTCTAGATTCATAATCTAATATCTTTGGTGGATCTGATAGTAAGACACTTTCTGCTGTTAGGGTGTTAAACCCTCTTGTTCCATTGTGAATATCCACTTGTTTAAAGCTCAGGAGAAAGGCTAGGGAGTGAAGTATGGTTTCAGTGATATGGGGAATTCTTTGGTGTCTTACCAATGCACATCGTAATCTTAGCTTAGAGTTCTAATGAGCCACCTAGAACATGGACAAGTTAAGCAATGAACATGGATCACACAGCCAGTCTGTGTCAGAAGTGGTACTTGAAGCTAAGCCTTCTTGACCCTGAGGCTGGTTTTCTGTGCGCTCCTTCACTTGGCCTTTCTAGGGAGACAGAGAATCATAGAACCTTAGAATTAAAAGGAGAGACTAGAAAGCATCCAATCCGAGCTCCTGTTCAATGTAGAGATTTTAGTCTCCTCTTAGATATGCCTGACAAAAAGTCATGTTGGCTCTGTTCAGCTTCCAGTAAGGGAGCGCTCTCTACTTTTCAAGGTATACTATTTCATTGGTGGATCACTCTAGGGCTGGCCAGATTGGTTTTCCTACTGTGGACCTGAAATTTCCCTCTCTGAGTCTTCCTCCCGTGGATCTTAGCTGCCTTCTGGCACTACACAATATCTTAGAAAAGCTGAAAGGACTTCAGAGCTCACCTGAGGATGACAAGAATAAATCTAATCCTCTCCCACATCAGTCCTTTAAATATTTGATGACAAATATTATCCCATAAGTCTCCTCTCTTTCAGGCTAACTATCCAGAGTTTCTTCAACTGTGCCTCATGTTACATGGCTTATTGGAAGGATTAAATGGGGGAGTAGGGGTTGAATGAGTGGAGACGAGAAGACTATCCCCTGGGACAGTATAGCCAGAGTTCTTAGAGTCCAAAAACTTGGATTTGAAGTCTACCTTTGGGATCTTGGGCAAATCACTTCCCCTAGAAGAAAAGTCAGAGGACTATGCTCAGGTGGTGCTGACCTAGAGTTGAATGCACATACAAAAGAGAGGGTGCTGATGTTTCTCTGTCCCTCCTGGCAGCTAGTGAAGCAGGCCTGCTGTGGGCTGCTGGATGGGAGGTAAAGCAGCTGGGCCTCAGAGTCTTCATAAGCAAAATGACAGCGTTGGACTAGACTATCGGTGCTATCCTTTCTAGTCTAAATCCCATGATCCTTCTCTGCTCAGATTAAACATATGGTACTTTGCTTGCCTGTTTTTGTCTTTGTGTCCACCTGGTGGCATAATGCTTATCTCTGGTCCTTACAAAAAGGAAGCTCTGCTAACACCTAGGACTAATGACAGATGCCCCAGTCTCTAGGAGACATGACCTGTACCTTTCTATCCTGGCTATTAATGGTCTTGGGTTTAGCTACCCCAGCTTCCAGTGTCACTCCTGGCCCTACAGCTCCGCTGTGCTTTTCCAGATTCTTGGACCCCTCCAATGTTATGTAGGCACATGCTGGGGCTTTGATATTGAGGCCGAGACCACCTTTGAATTACAGGTGCAGACAGCTGGCTGGGTGGGCCTTGGTGTCACTAATCAGTACACCAACGTGGGACCTGACCTAGTGGTTGGGGGCATCCTTCCTGATGGCAACATACACTTTTCTGTGAGTATGCAGACGTTCTCAGGTCTCCTGAGCCCAACTCCAATGGTCTTTCCACAATTCCATACTGACTCTCCTCTGTCCCCTCTCTTCTCTGCTTGTATGTGTGTGTATTTGTGATCTCTGTGGATGTGTATATATCTTTTTTCTCCAGAGCCTCTTTCTCCTCCCCCTTCAGCTGCTTTCCCCTATTCTAAATGCTATTGCTTTGACATTTTCACTCCCACCATCTGCCCAGACTTTCTTCTTTGCTCTCTTCTCACAGCATCTCCTTTCCTTTAGAGAGGTTTAAGAGCCTAGCCTCCATGCTTTTCCCTGGTGTCACTGTAAGAGGCAAAATTCTGGGCTGGCTGGATCATGGGTCTGATGCTAGATGGGGATGCTTATGTCCTTCAGAGGAACCCCCTGCTCTGTCATTGCCCTGTCTTCCTCTTCCTGGCTCTCCCCACCACAGGGCCACCATATTCTGGATGATGACACCTTGGAGGAGGATGGGAGTCAGGATGCCAAGCTGCTCTCTCTGACTCTGTCTATACCACCATGAGCTTCTCCTGGCCCTTGCCCTCTTGTGACCTCCATGGCCAGGACATTACAGTAATGGAAGGGAATAGGAACGGAAGAATGGAGAAGGAGATGGTGTATGTGGGGGGCGGGGGAGAATTAATCCACACTCGTTGGATCAGTCTATCTCAACACACTCCACACTCTATCAATTCCCAAATTGGGGACATCAGGGAAACCTCTATGGCATATTGGTTCAAACATTTCCCTGAACCTGGGGCATCCATTGGGCATATTTGAATGAGTGTGTTTGTAGGCTTCTTATGTGTCTTGGGATTTGTTCAGCCTTTTTTCAGTTTTGTCCAGCTCTTTGTGACTCTATGTGAGGTTTTCTTGGAGTAGTTTGCCATTTCCTTCTCTAGCTCATTTTACAGATGAGAAAACTGAGATAAATAGGGTTAAGGGACTCACCCAGGGTCACACAGCATGTCTGAGGCCAAATTTGAACTCAGGAAGAGAAGTCTTTCTGACTCCAGGCCCAGCGCTCTATCTGCTTCACCACCTAGCTGCCCCCACCCCCACTTCATATCTGTGTATAAGTGAATGCAAATGAATAGCTTCTATCACCCTACCCCTTCTCTCCTTCATAGGTGTCTATGATTCCTCTGGCATCCATCTCTATTACACCCCAGAGCTTTTCTGCTCATTTCCTAATCGCGCCAATGATTGGGATATGTGTGTGAACTAATTTCACTGTCTGGCCCTTGGTCATCCCTGCTGACCAAGAAGGGGAGGTGGGATACATAAGAATTACTATATCAAGTCAGACCTATGGTTTATCCCGAATAATAGTTTCTTGCCAATAGAGACCTCAAGAAGCATCCCCTGGAAGGGGATGAGTGTCCTTCCTGATCTCAACCTTTAGTAGAAAGAATATTGGACTTATGGTCAGAAGACCTGAATTTGAAGTGTTGGTTCAATCACTTATTGCATATCTTTCAGTAAAAAACACTTCACCCCTCTCAACCCCACTTTCTGTTTTGAAAAGTGGCAATGATAATACTCACAAAACCTATCTCAGGTTTTTGAGATGCTATAAAGTGTTTGGTAAACCATAAAACACTATGTTTTAAGCCCTAGCTATTACTGCTGCTATATCCCAGCTTCTCTTAATAACATACTCTTGTCATTCTGTAGATGTCTAAACCTCCCTGCTATACATTTGTACTGACTATTAGCACCACTATTTGGGATAATGAGCTTTCCGAGAAATATTTCCTTTGTTGTCTCATTCTGTATCTCTAGGCACGATGTCTGACATCTATCTTTTTGTTCAGTCATTTTCAGCTCTTTGTGACCCCATTTGGGGTTTTCTTGGCAAAGATGCGGGAGTGGTTTGCCATTTCCTTCTCCAGATCATTTTATAGATGAGGAAACTGAGGCAAACAGGGTTCAATGACTTGCCCAGGTTCACACAGCTTGGAAGTGTCTGAGGCTAGGTTTGAATTCAGGAAAATGAGTGTTCATGACTTCAGGCCTAGTACTCTATCCACTGTGCCACCTAGCTGCCTATGTATTTATGTATGTATGTATGTATCAATCTATCTATCTGTCCTCAGTAAATGCTTGTTGATCAATAGATCGATCATCCTAGTACATAGAGTTATTCTTGGAGCCAGGAAGACTGGGCTTCAAAGTAACCAAAGAGAAGTGGAGAGTTTGGGGTACGCATATAACTTTTGAGGTGACATCATCAAGAAGATGGCAAGTGGCATCATGGCACCGTGGATAGATCAAAGTTGGAATGTCTGGCACATATTGACTGCTTGGCCCTCCCCAAGTTACTTAACCTCTAAGTGCTCTAGGCAGCTCTCCAGACCTGGGGTTCTTAACCTGGGGTCTCTAGACCACCAAGGACTTTGTAGTTAGATTTCAGGGAGTCTGTGAAATTGCATGCAGAAAAAAAGACATCTTTATTTCAATATAATTGACTTACTTTGTAATCCTGTGTATTTTATTTTCTGCATTTAAAAACATTAGGGTATTTAAAACAGAAAGGTTGCATAGGTTTTGCTAGACAGCCCAAAGGGTTCATCATGTGTGCGTGCACACACACACACACACACACACACACACACTCACACACACACACAATAGTAAGAACCCCTGGCTTAAGAGTATAAATATACACAAGGTGCTGATCTGAATTGGGAGAAGAACTGTCTTATCGGAGACTAGGGCATAACCATGACATCCCAGGTCCAATCCCTTTTCCTGACCCCAAACTTACCTCTATCAGTCATTTCAGAGAGACATCCCCTATTACCCTAATATTTCTGAATTTGGCGAACAAATCCACACTCATCATTTTGAAAGCTGAGAGGGGGCACGATTTTTACAGTCTTCAAAGATGAAAAACTCCCAAACTTGAGAACTTCTTATGTAGCCCTGCCCCCCTTCTGAATGTTGTTCTGGGCTTCTCTTGACCTTCCCTCTAGGGAAGAACATGAATAGGCAATGAGGTCCAGGACTATAGGGAGGAGCTCTGAAGTCCACGGTTGGGGGGTGGGCAGCCAGTCAGTAAGCCAGGCACTGGGGGACACAAAGAAAGGCAAACAACTGTCCCTTTCCTTAAAGAGTGCACATTCTAATGGGGAAGACAGTATGTGAATGATGAGATGTGTTTGTCTGTAGAGTAGATGGGAGTTAGGGCACTAGTAGCACAAGATCTTCTCCATGACACCTGCCCTTTCCTGTGTCACAGATGAATGGGGAGCCAATTCCTGACCTACAGATCCAGAGCTACATGCTTCACACCCACCTGGCAGGGAGGAAGCTCAAAACTGTGCAGCATGGGTGAGAAAGTGGTTAAGTGGGAGCATATCTCTGATTCAGGTACCTGTGGGGAGGGTTCCCCAACCACCCCACACCCTTTTCTCTGCTGAAAAGCTATTAAAATTTCCTCCCAATTCTCCTTTCTGCCCATCTCTTTTATTTTTTTTTTCGCTTTCATTAATCTTTCCTTTGGCCCTTTGCTGAGCATTGTGTGGAAGGAGACAGAGTGGAAAAAAAATCAGTCCCTACCTAGGAAAGTTCCCACGGTGACATACCTCCTGCCCTAGGAATGGCTCCCAGCTGAGCACAATCTGCAAGGATGATGACTATAACTTCAACCTTCAAGAGGTGCGAGATGTGAGTGAGGAGACTATGATCAAGATGGTAGCTTCCTCCAGAATATCAATCAACAAGCATTTTGTTTATTAAGTGTGTGTGTGTGTATGTGTGTGTATAGGCCACATACTGCACTACACTCTGGGGGGTGCAAAGACAGAAATCAAATACTCCCTGCCATAAAGAAGATTATGCTCTATCAGGAAACACTTTCATGTAAACATATATACACATATATGTATGTATTATGAATGTATACATACATTCATACATAGAAAGATATATGGCGGCTCAGTGGCTCAATGAATAGAACATTGAGCCTAGAATCAGGAAGATCTGAGTTCAAATATGACCTCAGACACATACTAGTTAGGTGACTCTGGGCAAGTCATTTAACCTCTGTTTGCCTTAATCTACTGGAGAAGGACATGGCAAACCACACCCACGTTTTTGCTAAGAAAACCTTATGGACAGTATGGTCCATGGCAAGTGAGTGAGTGAATAGCAATGATATGTAGAGGTATTTATAAACATTTACAAAAGAGACATTTGTGTTATAGTGGATAGAGATTTAGCTTTGGATCCAGAAAGACCTGGCTTCAAGTCCTGCTTCAGATACACACTGGCTATGTGACCCTGGGAAAGTCATTTAACCCTTCAATGCTCCATTTCTCCTTAAGGGAAATGAAGAAGGTACTTGTCTGTGTTGGTAGAGGGAGTTTTTTTATCTGGAAATTCCTATATCAAAGAAATTACAGATTTAGTCTTTATCTATCTATCTGTATTCATTCATTCATTCATTCATTCATTCATTTTCATTGTGATGGGGGAGAGAGCACTTGCATCTGGGGAGAATCAAGAGAGTCAATGAAGAAGGTAGGGCTTAAGTTTTGAAGCTGGATTGAAGAAAAGTGGATATTCTAAAAAGCAGCAATGAGGAGGTAATGCATTCTAGTCATGGACAGCAGCCATCCTTCCCCTGCCTCCATTGAGAGATTAGAGACTGAGATGGGTAGGGTAAAGGGGACATGGATGATTGTTCCTACCTACACACACACACACACACACACACACACACACACACACACACACACACACATGCACACACATGAAGACCAGGTTCTGATGAATTTATCACCTTTTCCTAGTTCATTTCTCTGGGGCTGACGCGACTATGTTCTTGGGTGGTAGATGATGGACAAGACGACCTCTCTGAGTTCCTTCTAGCCCTAGGATTCTTTGACCTGACATTAATTTGCTATTGATGCTATGCTTTTGGTTAGGGAGATGAGCCACTGGTGGAGTGTAGCTACCAGACCCTGGACCATACCATGCTCACTTTTGTAAGTGTTTAGGCTTCTCTCTCCTTGTCCCCATTATCCTTCCTCTACTCTACCTTTCTTGAATACCACGACCTACCTAACCTGATTCTTCCTTCCTTAAATAAGAATATGATTTTCTGCTCTAAGATTTGGGGCAAACTTTGGATGGAAGGTGAGGTGGAGAAGTGACATCATAGGAATCTATGGGGGAGTTGTGAGCCAGAAAACACATGACATTGGCATGAATGACCTGAAACTTTATCTTTCCCCTTAAAAAAGTATGAAATGCTATATGGATTATCCTGCACAGCTTCCTGCTTCCTGAAGAGACTGAATTGTCATTGTCCACAGACAGCGTGGTCCCTTGTAACTCGTAAATTATGACTGTTTTTTTCAAGATGGGCTGATAGGAGGTAAAGAGTGGAGTGGGTTTTGGTGGAATGGGGAGGGTTAGAGATAACACAATACAGTCTCAAAAACTCTAGTGAGGTGTATAAAAATGAGTATTAAGATAAACTTTTAAGGATTACAAAGTGCTTCACCATCTCACAACAGTTCTGTGAGGTAGGTGCTTTATTCTTCACTTTCCAGATAAAGAGATTGAGGCTTAAAGTGACTTGGTTCAGGTGATACCCCTAATAAGTGTTTGAAGTGGGATTTGAACTTAGCTCTTCCTAAGCCTAACACTCTCCACTTTACCACCTAGCTATAGATGATGGTTGTCAAGGCTAGCAAATAAGGTGGGCATAATAAGGAAAGGGAAGCTGAGCCCCTTCCTACGCTTGGTTCTCAGGAGGTGGTGAGAAATGAAACTGGCTGGATTCTCGCTATCACACCTACACCTCAGGGTCCTTGTCTGGAATTCTCAGGAGGCAAAGTAGAGTCCCAGGACAAGATGAGCTTCTGAACTATCTCCAAAACTCCTTCAGGTTCTAGTCCCTCCAGCCTGATCACCAGTTCCTGTCTTCCATACTTCTGGTAATGTCGACTTTGGGATCCTCTCTGCTTTCCCTGGTGAGATCACGGCTCCAGGGCCCCAGCCTATTCCCACCCTGTCATGCTTGGGAATGTCTCTTATGCCATCTCAAGCCTGTCCAGTCTCTGGGCTTTTGATCCATTACCCCTCTTTGAAAAAGCTTCTAGGCATTCTTTCAACTGTGTAATTTTTTGAGCTTATTTTACTATTCCTGATATTGTCACCCAAGAAAGCAATTCTATTTTCTGACTTTCTGAGTGAGTTGATATTTTAATTTTTTTCCCCATAGGCATTTCTAAGCTATTGAGTTTAATAACAATAATTGTTACTTTTATATAGTACATTATGGTTTATCACAAATTCTGTGTGTCCAAAATGGAAATCATTATATTCCGCTTCTCCGTCTCCCCCCTCTAACCTAGCCTTCTTCCAAATTTTCCTATTTCTGTTAAAGTGGTTATCATCTGCCTGGTTTTTAGTCCTGGATACATCCTTGACACTTTTTTCCTTCAGATGTAATCAGTTGCCAAGTCTTGTCAATTCTAACTTTATAATCTCTTTTATACCCAATCTCTTCTCTCTAACCATATACCTATTATTACAAAATGTAGTCCCTCATCATCTGTCACTTCGACTATAGCAGTAGCCTTCTACAATTCTTTCTACTTCCATTCTCTCCCCGTCCAATCCATTTTCCATATACCTGTCAAATTCCCATCCCTAAAACACACAGATGATCACGAAATTTTCCTATTCCCTCTAGAAGAAAAACAAACTTCTTAGCCTAACATTTAAAGAACATTGTACGCAGTAACAGCAACGTTGTGGGATGACCAACTTTGATAGACTTAACTCTTCTCAACAACACAAGGATCTAAGACAATTCCAAAAGACTCATGGTGGAAAATGCCATCCACATCCAGAGAAAGAACTATGGAGTCTGAGTGCAGATCGAAACAGACTATTTTCTCTTTCTCTTTTTTTGTGAGTGTGTGTTTCTCCTTTCTTGTGGTTTTTCCCTTTGGTTCTAATTCTTCTTTACAACATAACTAATGTGGATATATGTTTAATATGATTGTGTATGTATAGCCTATATCAGATTACATGCCATCTTGGGGAGGGGTGAGTAGCGGTAGAGGGAGAAAATTTAGAACTCAAAATTTTATCAAAGTGAATGTTGAAAACTGAAAACAAATAAATAAATTAAAAAATAATAAAGGGCTCCATGGCCTGGTTCCCACACACCTTTCTTATCTTACTTCTGAAACCTGGGACTTAAGCCCTATTGTACAAGATTCTTCACATTGGTAGAGAATGATCACTCCATGCTCCATGATTGTACAAGAAGCTGTATTGAGAAGACCTTGGGAGAGGAGATATGCTGCTTCTTTTGCTTTCTGGTTTCAAGAGAGGACACATAAGGTTCCAGATTCTGTTCAGGTAGAGGTTCTTAGAGGGAGAGAAATACTCTGGAAAGAAGCTTACACATAGGATACATTTCATATTACTTACCTTCAGGTATTCTCCATTCCAGTTAAACCAGATTACCAGTTCCTTACACACCTGCATTTCCCACCACCATGCCTAGTCTGTGACCCATATCTGTAATATATTGTTTCTTACTTCCCTTAGGATTCCTTTCAAAGAACAGCTAGAATGCCACCTGAGGCCTTTCCTCATAATCCTTGTTAATGCTCTCTTTTTCTTGACATTACTTAGTATTATACTGTGTATGCTTTGTATTTACTTATCTATGTAGATGTTGTATAACCCAAGAAGAAAGTAAGCTTAAGATCCATTTTTGTCTTTGTATCATCACAGTGTAGCATTGTGCCTTACACAGAGAAACACTGGATAAATGTTAGTTGAATTGAATTCCATCTGTTTTCATTGCATCTGGCCTCCTCCTCCTCCTCCTCCTCCTCCTCCTCCTCCTCCTTCTTCTTCTTCTTCTTCTTCTTCTTCTTCTTCTTCTTCTTCTTCTTCTTCTTCTTCTTCTTCTTCTTCTTCTTCTTCTTCTTCTTCTTCTTCTTCCTTAATATGGCCTGTATTTGTCCAATGGGATCTCATTCCCTGGGTCTCTAGGATGAAGTCGGGGAAGGAGGTTAACTAGGAAGCTGCTCTGAAGAATCACTTCTTTTCTTCTGCTCTTATTTTTTCATTCCATGGAGAGGATCTGAGGAAAGGAGTGGCTTTAGCTATCACAGGCTGTGGCCATAACTTATTTTAGCACCAGGGACATTAGGTTACCCTGAATCCCAACCTCATTACCTGCATTGAATGTTTGGTGCCTGAAATAGATACTGGTCTAGAGACTTCTTTCATCAGGCTGCCTCCTTGTACATACCACTACTCCTCCATTTGAAGAACTTATTAGCATTGCTTTCTAATAATGCTTAGCCATTCCAGGCCTATCCTTTTCTGTGCTCTGTATTTCAGGGTCTACCTACTCACTACAGAGTGTGAAATAGTTTAAAAGTTTGTATACTGAATATGAGGGTACATGGCTTCAGATAAGGAATACAGTCATATATGGGGGCAGCTAGGTTGTGTAGTGGGTAGAGTCCTGGGTCTGGAGTCAGGAAGATTCATCTTCCCAAGTCCAAATCCTGTCTTAGACACTTATTAGCTGCGTGACCCTAGGAAAGTCATTTAACCCTGTTTGCCTCAGTTCCTTATCTATAAAATGACCTTGAGAAGGAAATAGCCAACTACTCCAAGATCTTTGCCAAGAAAACTCCAAATGAGATCATGAGTTGAGGAACATGACTGAAAAGACTGAACAACAACCATACTGAGTATGAGTGTGCATGGCTACAGATAAGGAATACAATTATTATATATGTATGTATATAAGTCTATATGTATATCTCAACAAGCATTTATAAAATACCTACTATGTCCAAGGCACTGTTCTAAGCACTTAGAATACAAAGAAACACAAAAACAAACAACAACAAAAACAGTCCCTGTTTTCAAGAGACTGCAATCTAATAATGGTGAGGTCAACACGCAAACAATGTACATACAAGACATACATAGGATAATTTGGAGACAATTGGGAAAGTACTAGGAAAAAGGAAGACTGGAAAGTCTCCTTATAGAGGGTGTGTTTTAGCTGACTCTTGAAGCAAGTCAGAAAAGAGAGATGAAGAGGGAAAGGATTCTAGACATGGGGGATGGCCAGTGAAAATATACATAAGGTATATGGTATATGATATATGGGGGATACGGTGTCTTTCTTAAGAACAGCAGGAAGGCCAGCGTCACTGCATTGTAGAGTATGTAGGAGAGAGTAAGTTATAAGAAGACTAGAAAAACAGGAGGGGGTCAAGATATGAATGGCGAACAGAGGATTTTATATTTAATACTGGAAGTAATGGGGAGCCACCGGAGATTGTTGAATAGGGAGCGCTGTGGATGGACTTGCATTTTCAGAAGATCAGTTTGAAAACTGAGTGGAGGATGTGTCGGAAAGGCATTGTGGCAGGGAGAGCGGCCAGAAGGATATTGCAGTAGTTCAGGCATGAGATGATGGGGGCCTGCATCGGGCGATGGCAGGGCGAGAGGGTAGAAAAGGGTGGAAACAAGAGATGTCTAATAGAACGGCCAGAAGGATATTGCTGTAGTTCAGGCATGAGGTGATGGGGGCCTGCATCCGGGTGATGGCAGGGCAAGAGGATAGAAAAGGGTGGAAACAAGACATGTCTAATAGAACAGCCAGAAGGATATTGCAGTAGTTCAGGCATGAGGTGATGGGAGCCTGCATCGGGGTGATGGCAGGGTGAGAGGGTAGAAAAGGGTGTAAACGAGAGATGTCTAATAGAACTGACACACGTTGGCAACAGTAAGGGAGGGAGAAGTTGAGAATGACACCTTGGTTTTGAACTTAAGTGGGGAGAAGGTAGTACCTTCAACAATAATAGGAAAGTTGGGGAAAGAGGAGTACTTCAGGTGGGAGGAAGATAATGAGTTTAGTTTTGGACAAATGAAGTTTAAGGTGTCTACCAAACACACAGTTTAGATGCCCAATTGGCAGTTGGAAATGCTAGACTATAGGTCAGGAGAGCGGTTAGGGCTTGAAAACTAGATCTGAGAATCAAGGAGAACCATCACTGCACGTGAGGCGGGTGAAAGAGATAATAGAGGCAAAAGACATCGGAGGGATGTAAGATGAGGAGGAGGGGAAATGATATGGATGAATGAATGAGTAAATGAATGGATGAATGATTGAGTGAATGAATGAATGAATGAGTGAATGACTGAATGAGTGAATGAATGCATGAATGATTGAGTGAATGAAGGGATGAATGAATGGATGGATGGATGATGAATGGATGGATGAATGAATGAGTGAATGAATGGATGAATGAGTGAATTAATGGATGAATGAATGAATGAATGAGTGAATGAATGAATGACATAGCTTGACTCTGAGTGATTTTAAAGAAAGATTCAGATGATCTAGACTGCTTGAATGTTTCCAGAAGCACTTGTCCATGGCTCCTTGTATCTTGGAATCAACAGCACTAGCCTATGAATATATATGCAGATGTAAATATATATGAGTTGTTTAGGGCCCCTCACCATCTCAGTCCTTGACTTACTGTGGGGGGAATGAGGCCTCAGTTTTTTCAATGAAAAATGAGGCAAGGTTTTTAACTGAGAAGATAAGAAAGGGGGAGCCTTGTAGATATGTATTTGTATAAGTAAAATGTGTGTGTGTGTGTGTGTGTGTGTGTGTGTGTGTGTGTGTGTTGGAAGCTGTGGATTAAGAAGCCTTTCTACGCACCTAATGAAATTACAAGATACAATATAACCGAGACTTAAAGGTATTGGTTTTTCTCTTTACTACCAGTAAACAAAAAAATGTATACATGATAATTTGTGGAAGGAGAGAGCTCAAACAGTATGGAGGTCAGGGAAAGTTTCCTCTAAGAGGTGACACATAAGCTAGGTCTTGAAGAAAGACCATGGTTTTAAAGCAGAGGTGAGACAAACTGCCTTCTAGGTGAGGAGGACAGACTGTGCAAAGACATGGCAATGGGAGATGGAAGGTATTGAATTCAGGGAGCAGTGAGGAGATCAGGTTGGTGGAACTACTTCAACAAGTTGTTTTGAGGGTCAAATAAGATGGTATATGTTGGGCTCTGACCAGCATTGCATTGTTTAGGGTACACAAGTCATTTTATGTAAGACCTTACAGGTGGCCAATTTGTTGTATTTCAAGATCTAACTTTGCTAGAGTAACAAAAAATTCTGGCATGTTTGCTTCTCAGGCCACCCATGCAATTCCTCTCATTACGCAAGCCCTGAAAAAAAAATAAAAAAAAAACAACCCAACGCCTCAAATCCCTTTATGCCAGATGTCATAAAAACCACCCAGATTCAGATTGTATTTTCACTCTCCACAGCCCTCTGATATCAAGGAGAAAGTTTCCCTTCCATTCCTAGCTGCTCATGGTAGAGTTTACTAAATGTTTGTTGAATGATTATCATGTATACTTTTGTGTGCTGGTATTATTCTTCCAGAACACTGTAAACACTTGAAGGGCAGGATCTGTTTGCTGTTTTATCCTTTTTCCCCCAGCTACATCGTCCTGTACATAGAAAGTGTTTAATAAAAGCTTGTTGGATTGGAAATAGTGTGCTAGAATGGACAGAGGCTAGTGGTTGTGCTTTAAAGAGATGAATCACTCTTTCTACTTCAGTGTTAATAAAAGATCCAAGGATTTGAGATGAATAGGAAAATAAGTGCCATTTAAGACTTCAGAATAAAGAGAGATCATAAGAGATTAAGAAGCCTACATGCAGAGTGCCAGGGAGATGATGCTTTGTCTAACCATACTCAGTTCCCCAAAGCTTAGTTCTTTTTAATTTTGGCAACATAAATGCCTTCTCTATAGCTGATGTTGACATGCTCAAATTGCCACAGGCAGGATCCATCCAATCCCTAATGGTTCAGTCAACCCTGAAAATGGGTGTAAACTATAAATTGATGGATGTCTTATATTCCCTTTATTTTCATGTATCTCCAGAGCACCCACCCAGTGCCATAGTCAGAGTTCTGGTGCTGGAAGGATGAGGACAATCGGGTTCCCTGTTATGAGAGCTCGTGCCAGACCTTTGAGGATAACACCAACAATAAGCATACCATAGCTGCTTCTCAAGGGGTACCTACTCTTTCTAGAGAAAACTAACAGAGACACACACTAAAGGGTGCTGAGGAGATGTCAGTAAGGGCCCTTGAAACCCAGAAGCACTGTCCAAGCGTGGCAGGACTGAGCAAGTTGATTGGAAATGCTCTGATTTCAAAGTAGCTGATACCCTAAGGCACCTGTTTTAAAAACTACTGCCATGGACGCTCAAGGTTTCTATGATCCAAGAAGGCTCCAGAGAGTGCTACCATCTTATATACATACATATTATACATATATATATATATATACATACACACGTATGTGTGTGCATATACATATGTGTGTGTATGTGTATGTGTGTTTGTATTTTTTCTTTCCCCCCTTTCTGTCCCTCAATAATATGATTGACCCAAGGTTAAGAAGCTCTGTTCTGCCTGCACAGATACCTGTGAATTAGGCAAAGACAGTTGATGGTCTTATCTTAAAGCATTAGTCTGAATTTCAATCTATGATAAAGCATTAAAGACTGGTGCACTGTTCTTTGACCTTGACTTAATGAACTTTATGTACAAGAGGATGCATTTTAATTCTCCTGCATTTGTGATTGCTCTTGAAGTCTTCATTAAATTAAATGCCTTCTTTATATCCAGTGTAACCATTCTGTATGTAAATATTAATGTAACAAGAGTGATGTGATAGAGACTGCACTGTAGATCTTTGTAATGGGCTGCCTGCTCTGGACCCTTGCTAAAGGACGTATGAGACTAGAGGCTGCTAGGACTGTGTTCGTATATGTCCTTGTGACTCAGTCTCATGTTGAGAATGATTGGAGACAGAGCTGGGAAAAGTCACCCACTCAGCAGGCTACATAAAGAGAGGTGAAAGGCCCTGCCATGGGGCAGCTAGGTGGCACAGTGAGTAGAGCACCAGCCCTGCAGTCAGGAGGACCTGAGTTCAAATCTGGTCTCCGACACTTGACACATGTACTGTGTGACCATGGGCAAGGTACTTAACCCCAATGGCCCTGCCTTGCTTTTCCTCACTTTAAAGGGCTTTCTTGAGGGCTCTGACTGCTCCACTGGACCTGGGGGTGGGTGGTGGTGGATTTCTCTCTGTTCGCTCTTCCTGGCTTAGGTATCAATGATCTTTAACACAATTTCCAGTTATGAGGACACACCAGAGAACTGTCCAGTAGCCTCTGGTTTCCCACAGGTCCTTTAACAAGGGACCAGAGGATGCAGCATGTTAGAAGGGGCCAGAGCACATGCTCAGTCCCATCATCTCTGTTAGGATAACAACTATATCTCAGGCTGAAAGGATATGGCTCATCTTATTGAGAAATGCTACCACTAAAACATTTTTCTTTAAAGATTGATGGTTCTCCAGTCAGGGAGCTCTGGGTTTCCTGATAGTGAATACCTAAGCCAGGGTGGGGTCTATGACTTTAAATGTTGTGTTTGAGCTATTAGGCAACTGATCTCTTTTGGCCCACGTGGCACTTTGGCTTGAGGGGAAAAGGTGGAGATATGGGCAAGGGACTTATATTTTGTTCTTAAAAGACTTCACATTTGAAGAAAACACCTAGTCCAGTCTTTTTACTTTGCAGATTGTGTATCTGGTACATCCAGGGATACAGCTCCTTCTCTCTCTCTCCTCCTTGCTCTCCCCTCTAAGGCCAATTAGAAATGGCCAGACAGTAAGAGGTGTCAGGGAAGAGGTGTGGACAAAGTTTAACTCCCTTCCCCAAAACGCTATGCCCCCACACCCCACTAGGACAACAAAGATCATTCCTCCACTTCACTCCCTGATCATAGATTTATTCAAGAAACACTCAGCTCCCAGCCAGTGAATCCTGAGGCTTTACTAGACATGTTTTCATCATTTCAGAACTTTTATTGGATAAAAACCAAGCTCTGGCTTTGGGAGGGTTGTCACTCCATGTCAGAATCAGGGGAGGCATGAAGGGAAGGCTTTTTGTGGGGGAAGGGTAGAGGAGGAATTGTACACGGTCAGTGGAGGCAGGAAGGTTGTTTTTATGTATATGGCCTTAAGCATGGGAGTCTTGGGTGGTTCTCAGATTGCACCTTGGAGGGAAATCAGAAGCCAAGAAAAGCAACCCTGTAAGAGTAGGAGAGCAGTTAAGGGAACTGTAGGACTAGAGCCAGAGTGGATTGGAGGGGCAGCTCGGAACCCTGCAGGAGTCTTGTCTCCTGGCTCTACTTTGCCCCCTGAGGACTCCAAGCAAGGCCCACGGGGAGTAGGTAGAATGTCTGGAATGTGGCCTGTCTGATTCCTCACCATCTCCTGGGGACAAAGAGGAAGGGATAAGTGACCTTGAGAGAGACAGAGGCTGGGAGAACGAGGAGAGGGAAGAGGCTTTTCTTTTCTTCTGTGTCCCTACCTTCCCTTTTTTCTAGGAGTTCTCAGACAATCATTCACACCTTAGCTAGTGACACTTTTCTCACTGAGGGTATTACTGTCCCTCCCCTCCCATCCCACTAAGGAATGCAGCAAAAGGCATCACTGCAGTACCCCACCCCTTTGGCTGCCCTCCCTCCTTTTTTTTCAGCTCCCTTCCCTTTCTTTAGTCTTTTCCAGCCTCCCATCGTCCAGTCCTTTTCTTCCCACTCTCATTTTTCATCCTCATGGTTTCCCACCCTACTCCAAACCTCAAAGGAGAGAGAAGTCCAGCTTGGTCACTCACATCAATGGTCTTTATTATCACCACCTGGTCAGCCTCCTTGCAGGCTTTCTCTGCCTTCTTGATGGTTTCTGGTGTCCACTCAACATTATTCATGGCCATCATGCCCTCCATGGAGCTGCAAGAAGGGAGTGGATGGGGAGGGGGAAGGAGGAGAATGATTAGGAAAATGGGCACGAAATTTAAAAAAAGGAGAAAACATGAGGTGAAAGGAATAGAAAAGGGCATTAGTCATAACCAGCACAAGAGAGAGGCAAGCTGGAAGGCCACCTAGGGCGGAATACTCATGAATGAAGGACACAAATTGCACTTTTAATACAGGCATGCAGTTTTAATGCTATGAAATGGCATTCTCTGTGGCACATAAGTATTTACTGGACATTAAGTCAAATCACATGCGCTAACGTGAAGACTCCGAACCTGAACAGGGATTATTTATTACTTTCAGCTAAGCTCCTGGAATTAATTTAAGGGCAACTGACATTTCTAAGTAAATGGTAAAATGACAACTGAGGCAGCAAGGTGGCACAGTGGATAGAGCATTGGAGTTAGAATCAGGAAAACTCATCTTCCTGAGTTCAAATCCAGCCTCAGAAACTTACTAGCTGTGTGACCCTGGACAAGTCATTTTACCCTGTTTGCCTCAGTTTTCTCATCTGTTAAAAGGGTTGGAGAAGGAAATGGCAAACCACTTCAGTATCTTTCAAAGGAAATCCCAAAACAGGGTCACAAAGAGTTAGACACGATTGAAATGACTGAATACGACAAGAAGGCAAGAATCTTCTCTTCCTAGACCTCCCCCTGCACCCTTCCCCCCTCACCCCCAACAAGAAATGCTTTGGGCAATCAGCAGGATTTGTGACTTTTCAGAATTAGGAGCTCCCGGTGTGTGGGGAACTCCTTTCACATATTCTGGAGGAGAGAGTGAGGCTCGTGACTCCTGCCTCATTTAAATCCAATTCACTCACAAGTGAAGACATCAACCTCTCAAAGTCTTCAGTCCTCTTCAAGAATGAAGGATGAACAACTGAGAAACAGTAGGTTGTGACTCAGTGTATGAGATCTAGAGTGTTACCAGAGGCACAGAGAGGTTTAACAATTTGCCCAGGGGTATATAGCTAGTTAGTAAGTGTCAAAGGTGGTATTTGGACTCAGTTTTCCTTTCTCTAAGACTAACATTCTCCTTCGCCATGGCCATGCTGCCTCTTTTAGAAATTCACATTTGCAGAAATCGTACAAGCATTCATTTATTGAGACACAATGAAAAGCCTATAGAAAGTTGGATGGGGAGAGAGAAAGAGATACAAAAACAGACAGATATGGGGCTGTATATGTAGGGAACCGCTAGAATCTTTTAAAGGAAAACAAAGATTTTGATTAAGTCAAAATGGTGCATGAGAATGTAGATATGAATAATTCATACAAAAGTACATATTCATTATGTTGCTAATATAATAAGTAAGGCTCCCAGAGCCAATTATTCTCATCTGTTTCTCTGAGTAGCCTTTGCTAACCCAAAATCCTTGTCTAGTGATGAAATTGCAGGGTACTGGTAATAAGACAGATAGGGAGAGCAGTTAGGAGAATACAGGCAGCCCAGAAAGATGTTCTCTGGGAGTCTAGCTCTTGGGGTGTTCCTCCTACTCCTCCTCCTCCTCCTCCTCCTCCTCCTCCTCCTCCTCCTCCTCTTTTTCCAGGCATGCTTACTCCTCTGCTTCTTCTCCAAGTTCGTGGGCCACGTGGATGATGTCTGGGTACCCCATGCAGCTGGAGATGTTGTTCCGGGGATAGTAGAAGAGAAAGATGAGACACATCTCATTAATGGTGCTTGGGCCACCCTAGAATGGGAATGAGAGAGACAGAAACAGAGGATAGAGGCAGGCAGAGACAGAAACACATAGGGCAAAACTCTGATGAGGTAAGAAGCTTCCAGAAGAGCTCTTTTTCTTCTCTACTATAGAGCCACCTCACCCCTTATTACTTTAACTCCGAATGTTAGTACAATGAATGCTTCTTGGTGTGGTGACTATGGATCCCAGGAGCCATGGTAATAGGACCAGTGGTCTGGCAGGCCCAAGACTCACTGCCCCCAACTTCTGACCCTAGATAGAAGAAGCAGCAAAGCCTCAGGGGAAAAAGCATTCATATTGAATTACATGAGAGACCCCAGAGATCTTTTAGTCAAATACCCTCATTTTATAGATAAGAAAACTGATGATTGATCTCAATCTGGTCTAGGGATAAATAATGAGTTAGAAAGCAGGGTTGGGGGACACTTGGATTTAGTCATATACACACATATATATAGTTACATGTTTGTGTATATACACATATACACATATGTTACATGTATACATATACACATTATATGGTTACTAGGGTAAGGTCACAAAGACTTTATTCTACAGTACTGTAATGTAGAAGGGGCTAGTAGTATTTTTTAACAGATAACTGAGCTTAACATTTAGTTAATAAGAATATTTAATTAAATTGGGAAGTTACTACATCCTAGAATCATAGAGCATACTCAAAGTGACAGAAGTGGTAAGTGTGGTGGACCCAGAATTCAAACTCAAGTCCTCCAACACCTAGGATCATTTCCATTGTACCACACTATGTATGCTTTCTATTCCCCTACTAAGGGCTACCATCCCCAACAGTAGTTTTGAGGTACCTCAGGGTTTCAGCATCAGCATTATCATCTTCTGACCACAGGGCAATATCCTGGGATCTCTTTCCTCCCTTTGTCTCTTCAAGATGCCCCCTCTATAGCCATTTGTCTAACTGACATATTTAGTAATGTTCACCACAGGTGCTCAGATTTCTAGTTACAGCTCTGGAAGGCACTTACGAAGGTGAGCGTGGTACGATCGAGGGTCTGGTAGTGACACTCCACCAATACTTCATCTCCCTGCTCAGAGTGAAATATGATGGAAGAAAGTCAGCCATGCAAAAGGACAATAAGAAAGCTAAGAGCAGTCTCAGGGCTTGGTTAGGTTGGAGTCGTATATAACACTTGGCTGTAGTTCTACCACTTGACCCTCTCCCTTTTCCACCCCCAAGGCTCCCACCATTTTGATTGTCACACGGTCCTTCAAGTCTCGAGTCTCTTGTAGGTTAAAGTCATAGGCATCATCTTTGCAGATGGTCTTGATCTGCTTTCCATTCCTATTGGGAATGAGTTTGGGGAAGGAAAGGAATGGGATAAAGAGATGAGAACAACATAGACAAAAAAAAAGCAACATAGGGGAGGTATTATAGAATTCCAGGGTCACTCCTTGCCTATAAAGCAAATAGAATCTTGAATCCAATCCAATGCCTTCCCTGTACATTAATCCTCAATATGTATCCCCCCATCCCACTCAACTGTACCATAGAGGCCTCTGCCTATTTCTATTCTCACAACTACAACGGCTCTACAGAAGAGCATTACTCTTTCTCCAGAAATCCTGTGTTGCAGAAGTAACTCCTTATACTTACCTGTATTGCACAGCCTGCAAAGACCGCCCTGCTAGGTGAGTGTGCAGAAGATAACCGTAAACTTGGATGTCAGGCACAGGAGTCCCATTCATCTGCAACATGGAGGGAGAAGGGCATCTGACTCCACAAACCCAACCCCATGTGGGACTTCAACCTAACTTCCTGCATATAATTATGAGTAAGTCACTCTATCTCTCCTGACCTCAATTTCCCCATCTATAAAATGTAAGGATTGGACTGGCTGATCTACAAGGACCCTGCTTCTATAAAATTATATGGGAATAAAGCACTGGACCTGGGCACACATAAATGGATATTGATACACAGATTTCCTGGATGAGAAAATTTAACAACTTAGTTCCTTAAACAGTTATCTAGAATGAAATGTTGATTGACTTGCCCAGGATCACACAGCTGGTATGTGCCAGAAGAAGAACTTGAACTCACGTCATCCCGGTTCTGAGGCCAGTCATTTCTCAACTTGTCATTTTGGCACTCTATCAAAATTCTATGGTATGATTATAATAATTCACATTTCTATAGAACTTTAAGGCTTAAACATCACTTTCTTCATAATAAGTTTATAGTGTCATCAGACTCATTTTACAAATGAAGAGACTGAGGTTGTACTTAGTGAAATGATTTGCCTTTAGTCCCATGGCTTTTGCACATTTATCCTTGGTTTCCCAGCAATACTTATGCCTTACTAGATTCTTAATTTGCTCTTAATTTGGCTGCAAAATACAGCACTATCCACGTACCTTTTACTTACTCTCATCTTGCTCCCCAGACATCACCAGACACCTAATTTCCAAAATGCATATCCTGTTTAAAGTTTTTGGGCCAAAGGGTTGTGGAGAGGGACAATTTAGAAGACAGAGAGTAGCTCTGGAGTCTCAAGGAGAAAAGAGATAGTGAGAGGTTCTTCGCCTCACCTCCTCAAACTTCTCAGTCCTACAGAGCCCATAGGACATGAAAGACTCTGCTCCTGGTGGTATGAAGTGGATGGGGAAGGTAAAGAATCCAAGCTGAAGGACTCCCATGTCATATTTGCGCAGGATAGGGGTGAAATAAACTCGAATCCCTGAAGAATCATACACACCTGGCCAAAGAAAAGCATACTTGCTGGAAAGTGGGGGCCAAGTTGCCAAATGAACAGAGAAAATTTAGTTGGGGAAAGGGAAGGTCAGAAGAAGAGACACATGGACTGGGGAAGAGCTAAAGGTTGCTCACAAGGGCCCTCACTGCCATACTTTCCAGGCTCCCAAAAGGAATTAGCCTGCCCCCATCAGTTGCTCCTTTCCCATCCATCCCTTCCCTACCCGCTCACCAGGAATATTGTGGAAATTGCTGTAGTGAACCTCTAGCCGGATCCACTGGGGGTCCATAGGAGTCCCAATGGAAATGCCCACATCATCTGGAAACTGGTAACTCTGGGGTGGGAGGGTATAGGTATAATGGTGAGAGCTAAGTGGAGACATCTAGGTCTCTGCTTCTTCCCCAAGCACTTTAGCCTCAAGTACTCTCCCTCCCTTCCATCCTCCAATTCCTTTGTCTACCCAGCTTCCCAGATATTGCAACTACATGCCCTCCTTTGAGCCAACTATTTCCTAACCATCCCGGACTTACAGTGCCCCCAACAGCCCAGCCCACGATCACTTGGGAGCAGAGGGAGAAGGCAGGGTCAGCACCATAGCAGTCACTGATGCCTGTGGGGAGGGCACTGGCATTGCCACAGGCGTAAACCAGGATGTGGTGCACCATCGTCTCATTGTGGTCAATCAGCTTTGGCCCAAACTTGGGGTAAAGGATTATGAGGGAGATGAGTGAGAGTGTTACTTTCGTCTCAGTCTTAGTCTGCTCTTCCCCTCCCCTCATCCAGAAGCAAGAATCTGGTCAAGATTAAATCTATTTCTTATTTTCCATCATTTCAAATCCCATACTGCTCCTTCCTTTTTTGGAACTTTTAGACCAGAGTTGGCAACTTTCTCATTCACTATCATGTTTTATTTTGCATGATAATTATTTGTCCATGGATCTTACCTCCTGAACTACTCAACTGTAAGTTCTTCGAGGGCAAGGATCCTGTCTTATTTATCTCTTAGAAAGCATTGTGCTTTCTGTAATGGATAAAGTTCTGGTATCAGGGTGCTTCGAAATATGACCTGCCTTTCATTCTTTGGCAGTGATTAATCATAATATACAATTTACTTAGCCATTAGTACTTGTAACATGGAATATTGCTATAGAGTATCCAATCCCCACTTTCATCGAATGGGCCTATAAACCATAATGCATGGATCTGGGAACCTGGACTCACTCTATATCTTTAACCTAGGCTGATTCTCTTCCTTTTCTTTATATCTCAGGTCTAGTAGCTCCCTCCTCCTCAATCTCTTGACTTTTCCTTCACCCTCCCCGCCTTGGCTTCACCTTATAGATATGATGCTTCTCCTTGACGATGGGCAGGGGAAGAAAGGTGCAGGCATAAGTGGTGTCATCTTCAGGGACAAGGAACTGGGTTGGAGACAGACAAAGACATTTAGCTGAGGTGGGGGCATGCAGCTGAGACCTGAGAATGGGGCGAGGAGCTTGAGAATGGCTGAAAAACAAGGGATAGGGCTTTCTCTGTTAGTATCATGGGGTATGACAAGAGCTCAGGATTTGAAATCTGAGGGCCTCTATTTAAATACCATTAGTGCATCCTTGGAAGAGTCATTTAATCTTTCTGTGCATCTCTTTCTTCATCCATACAATGAAGACATTTACCTTGATCATCTCTAATATCTCTTCTAGCTTCACATTCCATGGTCATAGGTCTTAAGGTCCTCTACAGCTGAATGGAGAAATGCAGGGTCCAACTGAGATCATAACCAATGGACCATGCCAAGCCTGAATTATCATCAAGACTTTCAACTTTAGATCAACTCTAAGGAGATGTTCATTTGTAACATATGGTATGCATCATGGGATGTGTGTTTGGGGTGGTATGGTGGGAAGGATAGAAGGGACCTAACTGGTCTAAAGTTTGACATCCTCTTGGGGAAGATTCTGTTGCATGAAGAAATTCAAAAGCTAATTGAAAGATGAGTAAAATATTACAATTGGAGAACTGAGAGTTAAGGAAGTGTGTTTGTGAGATTATGGAGGAATTAAAGTATTTAGTGTTTATCGACTTGATTTTGCTTCCTCATTCATTAGCTGAAAATAATTATTTTCAATTTATACCAACTTCCTTAATACTATAATGACTATGTGCCCTAGATTTGATTCCTAGAAATCAAAGGGTTTTTGTTTAGGGAATAAATAAGAAAAAAAATCATACACAGTCTCTTTCCCACTTTCGTTATTCTCCATGTCCTGCTTCCTTTCTATTCCCCCATCTCTCATTTCTAGTCTCTTATAGTTCTTTTGTACTTCCCTTTCCTCCATGCCTAGATGTACCTCTTATCTCCTTTCTGGGGCCAGAGTGGTATGAAGACACTTGGAAAGATTGGCGGGGGGGGGGGGGATTGGAAGACTGGTAGAGGCAGGGGCATAGACATTTAAATGGAAATGTCTCTCACATCAGTGATCTCCAAGTCGTGAATGTAAGAGATTGCAGGAGCATCAAGATCATCAGGATGGATAATTTGCAGCAGAAAGATAGACTTGACAAAGGTGCGTTCCCTCTCCAGCTTCACTGTGTCATCCAGACCATAAGCTGCCAGGACCCGGATTGTGTCACTCTGGCAAAGGGAACTGAGAATCAGCAGAGAAATACGAAGGACATCCCTCAATAGCAATCATCATACACTTAGATAAACACAATTGCCAAGTACATTTAACCCAGCTCCCACTCAAGAGTGGTAGGTGATGGATAACTCTGTGCAGCATGCTCCATATGGAGGGAGATAAACATGACTTCTTCAGAAAAGACCCCCATGGAGAAAGAAGCTGTAGATATGAAGTTGGCTCCTCAACATGTCCCTGATGCTTTTCCTCCCTAAAGACTTTGGAGTCAGTACTTCTCCTTCCTTAAGATTGTGTATTCTCTCTTGATCAGAGTTAAGATCTTATCTGGCTCCCAGCTAAAGAATTCATTTACCCTTGATCTTCTCAGTTTTATTCTAGCCTACATTACTTCTCTGTTTTTTTTTTTTTGTTGTTGGCTGTTTTGCTTGGATAAAAGGATTTGCTAACTATTCTTTGTGCAGATCTATTGTGTAAGCAGTGGGAAGGGGCTAAACTGGTCAACCTAAATTTAGGGCTATTCCCTAATCCTTTTAAGAGAGAGTGCTCATTAGTGGCTCTTTTGTCTTGAACTTTGTACCTCTAGACAAGATCTATATTTTAAGCATGGAAAATATAATTCTAGTTGGGTAAGGATGGCAATGGTGGCCCAGGAATACTAGTACTAGAACCTGGAGCTTGGAATCTGTAGCCTGGAACCTGGAACCTGGAGTTAGGAGCCTGGAGCCCGGAGCCTGGAGCCCAGAGCCTGGAGCCTGGACCCTGGAACCTGGATCTTGGAGCTTAGTACTTAGAGCCTGGAGCCTGGAGCCTGGAGCCCCAGTAACCCCAGCATGTTAGGTACTCAGAGAACTACTTATATAGCATTCTAATGAGAGCAGGCTGGGGACCCCAGGTCCAGCACAAACAAAAACAGTTATGGGAGACATAATTATGTAGTTATTCCTATTATAAGACAGCAATCTGGTCTTCCCCTCAGATCATTAGTTCCAAGAGCTATGGCTACATTCCACTTACAAAATGCAGTGACATCAGTATCAGAAATCCTGTAGTCATCAGTGGTAGCAGTTTATACATCATCTATTGGAGGCATTTTGTATACCAGGATGTGTGCCTATCAGTTTCCTTCTAAAAGAACTGCTTTGGGCCAAGTAAGTCTTCTTATGACTCCCTCACCTCCACGTACTTCTGTGACATAGGCCTCATTTCTGGAATTATTTCCCTCTTCATTTCTGCCTCTTGGCTTCTCTAGCTTTCAAGGCCCAGCTAAAATTCCACCTTCTGTAAGATAGCTTTTCTAATCCCCTTAATGCTAGAGCATTTCCTCTAAGATTAACTCCAATTTATCCTATATGTGGTTCAGCAATTGTAGGTAGCAATTTACATGTTGTCTGCCCCATTAGACTGTGAGTTGCTTGAGAGGAGGGAATGTTTTTCTGATTTTCTTTGTATTTCCAGCACTTACCACAGTGCCTAGCACTTAGTAGGTACTTCGTAAGTTACTGTTGACTTGACTTGACAAGCCAAATACTATTAGAAACTGGAACAAAGAGTGTACAGCTTAATGGTGCTATTAGGGCCAGCGTGCCCTTTTTCTGTTAGCTTGCTGGTGGTAAAGACTTTGCCATTGGGTCTCTTCACAGCAAAGGCAGGCACAGCTCAGATTATATCTCTCTATGCCATCCATGAGCTGCAGCTATACATGTAGATAACCCTTGTGGGTACACTTGTCTGACACATGAATGCACACATGTGTAAACAAAAGGCAAGTCTCTTCCGAGTCTACACCTGTTCTGCACAGTTTCCTCCCAGGAAGGAGAGTTCAGCAGGGAATGAAAATAGGAACATAGATTTTGGAGCTGAAAGGGACCTTAAAGGCCATGTAGTGTAACCCTTTCATTTTACGGATGAGAATACTGAGGTCCATAAGTGTAAAAAAAGACTTGCCAAAGTTATACAGCTACAAAGTGATAGAAATGGGATTTGAACCAAACTGCCTCCAAAATCTACTGCTCTTTTCATTGTACTGTGCTGCCTCCCACACATGAGGCTCTAGCTGGTAGAAGGGATTGAGAGGATGACAGAAGGGTTGGATTAGTACAGGGACAGTGGAAAAGTAGCCCTAGAAAACATGAGAGGCTGAGAATGCCTTGGATTGTGACCTGATTTAAGAGTGATTCCAGGTCCCTAAAGGGAAGGAGACTTTGGAGAAAATATTTCAGGCTTCAAATTTGGGAAAATTGGTCTCCACCCACAGACACCCCCTACCCTCCTCTTTTATTACTGTGATGTCTCCATCATGGGAGTCGCAGGAGCGGAAGGGCCGGGAGAAACGCATGGTGGTGTAGACGGCATCTTCTGTCAGCAATTGCAGCTCTGCATCTTGGCTCCCATCTTCCTCCAGAGTATCATCATCTACCAAGTGCTGGTCCTGCCGTGTGGGGGGAAAAAAAAACAATAGAAAAGTGCCAAGAAAAGAGGGATCGTGCTTCTGAATCAGAAGGAGAGCTCCACAAGAGCAGGGGCTATGTCTCTTCCTTCTTAACGGTTAGCATCTACCAGGCTAAAGCTTCAGGAAAGACTCTGCTACATTCATACATTTCCCATGAAACACACACAACATGTCGAAGTTTTAGAGTATTTGGACATGAAGACTGGACAATATATTAAATATATTAATTTAACCCCTTCATATTACAGATTAGAAAACTGAAATCTCTGACTCATAATCACCTCTTTCCACCTGTACCATGCTGCTCAATGATTATTTCTAACGTCATCCTCTCCTAGTGTTAGTATGAAACTGATTTTGTTTTCAGATAACTTTTCATAAGTACCGAAACGTGTTTTTATCTTAAACTAGATTATAAGCTTCTTGAGGGCAGAGAATCACACCTTATACCTATAGGTAGTCTACATTTTGCATTTAGAGTCTTGATTTCAAAGAAAGTAGCCAAGGATTCACAGAATCATTGGCTTTAAGATCATAGATTTGGAGCAGCTGGGTATAGCCATTCACCGTATCATAGGACTTCAAAGGTCATCTATTCCAGCTCTCTCATTTTATAGATGAGGTAATGGAGGCCCAGAGGGGTTAGGTGATTTGCTCAAGACTACTTAAATAATAAGTAACAGAGCTGAAGCAATCTTAATATTTGAATCCAACAACCCCTCTCCATTTTACAGATTAGGAAACTGAGCCCTAGGTTGGTGAAATAACTCATAGGTCCCTTTAAAAATATACATTTTTTTTTTTTTTACCAATTGCGTGCAAAAACAATTCTTAACATTCATTTAAAATTTTTTTGAGTTCCAAATTCTCTTTCTCCCTCTCTCTTTTCCCTCTTCCCTGAGATGATATAGATTATGTGTGTGTAATAATGTAAAATCTATTTCCATATTAGTTATGTCGTAAAAGAAAACACAGATTAAAAAAAAAGCCATGATAAAGTAAAGAAAGTGAAAAATAGTATGCTTAGATCTGCATTCAGACTCCATCAGTTCTTTCTCCGTAGGCAAACAGCATCGTTTATCATGAGTCCTCTGGAATTGTCTTGGATCATTGTGTTGCTGAGAATAGCTAAGTCATTTACAGTTGATCATAAAATATTGCTACTACTGCGTACAGTGTTCTCCTGGTTCTGCTCACTTCATTGTAGGTCCCCTTTTATAAGGTTATGCAAAAGATGCACCTTTTGTCAGACCATATGTAATAAATCTGGGTTTCTGAAATTATGGCTCCTCTACTTATAGCTAATACAGCTGCTAGGTGATGCTGTGGTGCATAGAATGCCAGATCTGAAGTCAGGAAGGCTCAAGTTCCTGAGTTCAAATTTGACCTTTGATGCTTATTAGCTGTATGACCCTGGGCAAAGTCTCTTAATCCTGTTTGTAAAATGAACTGGAGAAGGAAATGGCAAATCACTCCAGTATCTTTAATGACTGAACAACTTAGAGCTAATTCAGAGCCTCACACATACTGAACATTCAATAATGATTATATTGCAGCCAGATATATATCTATCCTCTGGTAATGATGCCCCTGTGTTCTTTCTTCTTCCTCACAAAGGCAGAGAATACTAACAATACCATTGAAATTCTACTGAAAGGTTCTCATTTCATGACTTGGATTTGGATAGAACCAATGGGCACCATAGAGTACATTCCCTGTTTTTGCACAGGAACAAATTGGGGCCCAGGGAGATAAATTGGCTTTCCCAGGGTTAAATAGAAAACAAATGATAGAGATGGAATTAGAACACAAATCATGTGACTCTGTACTACATGTATTCTTTCTACAGCAACCCTGTGTGTCCCTAAGTGAACAAGGATCACAGAATATTAGAATTAGAAGAACCAGAATAGAAGATTTTCAAGTCCATTTTCCAGAAGAAATAGAGGCATAACGGGCTTAAGTGATTTATTTTACATCTCCTGACTTCCAATGCAATTCACTTCCTGCTATATTATATACAGCTATAAATAGATAGATAGGTTTGGACATTGGTTTGACTTTATGTCCTGCCATTTAGTAGCTTCAGGTCCCCACTGGACAAATGACCACTTTAATTTTCTGAATCTCAGGTTTCTTACCAGCCATATCAAGAGATTTTTACTAAATGATGATGAAACTTCTTCCATCTTTAATAACCTATAATCCTTTGTATGCCTTTCTTGACGTACACAGGAATATTCCAAGGTAGGTCCAAGTGTAAACATTGGTGCTGGAAGCAAGAAGCTTCAGGAAAACTCCCATGAGAGGTGATGAGGTACATGCCCAGAGTCAAGGACATAAAGTAAAACCTACATGCAGTATCTGACACATAGTAGGTGCTTAATAAATGTTTATGGACTGACTGAATGACTACACACTTTACTATTTCCCAATGCGGATATAGCTCTGGCAGCCTGATATTCTTGGGATATGTCTGGTTGTTTTTTATGGCCTCCCTTCCACCTTGTGGGATGCCCAGAGCTGGGCCTTCCCTAGTAAGTTACCCTCATCCCTAGGTGAGAAGAAAATCTACAACTAGACTCACCAAGAAGTAGACAGTTCCATTGGGCAGGACGCCTCCAACCACCAGATCAGCCCCCACATTAGTGTAGCGATCAGTGACACCGAGGCCCACCCAGCCAGCTGTCCGGACCTGCAGATCAAAGGTGATGACCTCAGTTTCAATATCAAAGTCCCAGCGTAGATATATGACATTGGATGAGTCAAGGAATCTCGAGTAGCGAAGTGGGGATTTGGGACCATGGGGGATTCCTACAGCAGGAACAGTCAGGGGCAAGAAGAGGAGTAGCCTGGGAAGGAGGACACAAGTCATGTCTGTTGGGGCCTGTGGCATCTCTCTTGCAGATAAGCAGCCTGGATATATCTGGTTTATATATGTCTGAAGATATTTAGGCACTATGCCACAAGGGAGGAACAGGATGTAGTCCTGGGATCTGATTATCCTGTGGGCACGGGGAAGGTGCCACTTACATAATCCTGATGTGAAGAAGTACCCAGATTGGGGCCTAAACACAAGAAGACAAATAGGGTCCAGACTCTAGAGGAAGGGGCTGGCAAGGAGTCATGGTGGTAGTGTAGGTAGATCACTCACAAAACGCATCCTTTTTTAGATCTCCGGGTCTTTCCTCATGCCACCCCATTCAGATCCTGGCACCCTCGCCATGAAGCTTTGCAAAAAAGAAAGTTTGGACAAGTCAGAAGCATCTTTTCAGTACATATAAGTGTGTCCATGGCACAGCAGCACACATGGAATCCATTTTCCCACAAAGGTAAGGACAGCTACTTTATTGTGTGGGGAGAAGGAGGCACAGGAAGAAGGTATGGATTCACAAAGACAATTCAGGAGTTTAGTTTCAAAGTACAGCATAAACTCTATAGGAGGAAGAGAAGCTGAGGGGAAGAGGACAGACTGTGATAGCCATCTCCCATAGGATCCTTACAGGCTAATCCCTGGGCTGGGTTAAGGTATAATCAGCTTTCAGGAAGAGGACAGCTGGGGCTGGGCTGGCATTCAGCGCATTTGTGTGGATGGAGGGGGAAAGAGGAGGGCAGGACAAATTTATGATCAAGGGAGTGGGAAGCACGGCAAACTCCAGGACCTTTCCCTAGCTCCCACTCTCCCCTCCCACCCAATCCCTGGTAAACCTCTCCCCCAGCTAAGAATTCTGGCCATCACATACCTAACAGAAGTTTTGACTATTCAATCAGTTCTTTCATGGGATCGTAGATGTAGAATTGGAAGGGAATGTAATCTTACTTTCTTGTTTTACAGATGAGAGGTTATGTGATTTACCCAAGTGATGCACTCAAGTGGCAAAGCTGGGTTTTGAACCCAGGTCCCTGGATCCTTATTCAACAGTCTTTCAAAGTGCATTCACATGGAAATTATTTAAATTTTTTTTCAAGTTCGCTGCTTTGTTAGAAATGAAAGAAGCAAGCATTAATTTGATATTTTATATTTGATTCCATTCCGTAATTGAATCTTTTTTGTAACCTCATTCTCATTTTACAATAACTTCAACATCTTCTTTCTCTCAGTGAAGAAGCTCATGAGTTTAAAAGTTCAATCTTTCTCTCTCAGAGTTAAAAGCCAAGAGTTTAGCTTCCCTATCGATCACTTTGAAATGAAAGAAAAACTCTGAGCTAAGTTTAGAGGTTCAGTACTCTCAGAAAGCACTCTAAGGGAACGGACATCTCAGTACCACCTGCAGATCACTGTGTGCTTGTTATTTCTCATCACTCTAGCTCCTGAGAAATGCCATGGCATCTGTGTGCTAGCCTTGAGAGTGGACAAGTTGACCTTCTCCCGTCCTAGGCCCAATTAAAAGTGGTCTTATCCTATTCCCAGGTGCCAGGGAGTCTATTTTCCTGGTCCACTCTCAATGACTTCGGGATGCAGCTGAGTCCAAGCATTCTTTCAAGAAAGTTCAGGGGTGGCCCTGATCCCACGTGCGTGTATGTTAACAAAGTCACTCATGACTGTTTGCCCCCATGATGCCAGGCAATTATATGATTTTTTTGTTCTGTTCTTTGTTCTATGCTTATAAAAATGAGTTGCATCTTCAGTTCTGGGCCTTTAGCATAAACTCAGGAAGCTATTATATTGGTAGCTTCTTGCCCTACTAATAAAATCTTATCTTGCTCAGAACGAGAAAGGGAGGTGGGAAGGATTTGAGCATGTATATTGAAACATAAAGGAATAATGGTAATGAACAAGTAAAGAAAGTTTAGGAAGAAACAATGAAGGAAACAAGAAAGGTATGGATATATGGAAGGGTTTTTTAAAGCAGGAAGAATGTTTAAATGTATTGGGAAGAATGGTTTGAGGGAAATTTTGATTTTGTTGAAATAAGAAGGGCGCAAAACACATTATGTTTTTATTTTGTTGGGATCTGTAGTAATAAAAAGCACAACTTGAGTGCCAAGTCTCCAAAGCAGGGAGAGAAGAATGCAATGGTGGGCCAAGGTTTAGTCAGGTTCTTTCAGTGATTTAAAAGTAAATAGAGAAAGATTATGGGAGCTGGGAGTGAGCCAATAGCAATGAGCTCTTTTTGAGATTTTAAATGTTGCCATTAGAAATTATAAAACCCAGGTTTGATTTAATTGAAATATGTCCTCAAACTAAATCAGAATGTACTTTTAAGCGTGCTTCTCAAATGGGATAATGAGAGTAGATTAGAAACTAATATGAATGCCACTTTTACATCTTTGGCAGTGGATTAACTGAAAATAGTGGGCTTTATTATAATACAAAATGTTTGGAATAAACAGCCCTTGGGAAAAATAATAATGAAACAAAAATTGTGATTCTGTATGATACCATTTGGGAAATAGATCCCGGTGTGATTGAATTTATTCTGGTTTCATTTATAAGTGGGGTATATTCTCCTAGTGGACAATTATAACAAGCCAGAATTTATTCCAGCATTTACCATTGATACAGTGTTAGGAAAATGCATGGATCAAGGAATTTGTTCACTGTGTGGTCTTATAACAAGTTATGCCATCTTACCAATCGGTAACATGCATAAAGATAGTGCTTAATCTAAATTTGATAATTTGTTGTATTAGAAATAATATTAGAAAAATATAAGTTCTTTTAATCTGGATTCTTTTGAAGTTATGGATTCACTTGTTAAAAGAATGATGTGAAAATGTTTAAAAACTGTTCATTTGGAAACACAATAGATACCTTTATATATATGTGTGTATATATATTTCTTACTGTGAATTTGATATAGCAGAAATCTCTTTAAGATGTCCTCATCTGTGAAATGCAGACATTCTAAGATCTTACTTGGTCTCCCTCTGAATAATGGTATGAACTATTTTAACAATAATGACTTGTACTCTTTGGCCCAGTATATATTGAGTTGGCCTAAAAATAACAGTTGTGAATTTAAATTGAGAAAAGTGTGTGTTATTTTACTGTTTCATTTGAACTATTTAATTTCATTTGCCCTATGTTTATGCTACCTTTTGCTGGTGGGGTCTTTAATGAAATGTGTTTTATACTAATGCCTTTCCGACCTATGAGGACTGAGAATCTAAAATACACTTGTGGTAGATTAATTTTTTAAAATGTAAGCTAATTTGGAAATGCATTTGACTAAATTAATGTCATCTGATTAGTAATGAATCTTGTTTTGTACTCTAAATTCATGATACTGTGAATGCTGTTATTGTTTCTAAATTGTCTTGTACTGTAAATTCTGAGAAACCTTTAAGACATGCTGTTAATAGAATGATAAAGATGGTGTCATTGAATAATTTAATTCCTTTTGATTTGGACACTGTGAAATTATTACTTATATTATTAAAGGCTGGAGAAGTTAGGTGGCACAGTGGATAGAGCAGTGGGTCAGGAGTTAGAAAGACCTGAATTCAAATTTGATCTCAGACACTCACTAGCTCTGTGACCCTGAGCATCTCATTTAACCAAAATTTCCCCTTTTTCCTCTTCTGTGAAACTGATCTGGAGAAAGAAATGGCAAACCACTCCAGTATCTTTGCCAAGAAAACCCCAAATGGGGTCACAAAGAGTCAGACAAGACTGAAAACGACTGGACCACAAAATTAGAGTATTGTCAAAACATGAGACCTATCAAGTATTTAAGGAAGAGGCAGATTAGAATAAGGCAGCTGTTGGGCAGGCAGTGACCTTGAAAGAATCTAATCATCAGGACATAGAGATAACATGAGGTTAAAGAAATGGAGACATGTTGATCCCAATCTGTGCTTGGGATTAAGGCAAGGGAAGTGAGAGGAGAAAAGGATTGGCTAGTCTTGAGAAAAAGACAGGGACAAGCTCCTTGATCTTCCAAGCTGGTCTGGAGGCCAGGATTATCAGAGGGAGAAGAGCAAATGTGTATGCGTGTGTGGGGGGGGGGGCGGTGCGGTATGTGGAAGGTGGGAGAGCTGTGGATGTAGAGACCTATGAAGAAATGCAGAACCTTCCTTCCCCTGTGTCCCTGGATCCTTCCTCCCTCCTTGTTCTCTTTCACCTCCTTCTTCCTTTTCACTTTGCTTTTTTCTTTCGTCCTTCCTTCCTTCCTTCCTTCCTTCCTTCCTTCCTTCCTTCCTTCCTTCCTTCCTTCCTTCCTTCCTTCCTTCCTTCCCTTTCTTTCTTTTTTTTGCCCTCACCCCAAAACTATAATTTCAGCCCTCTGGCTGTTCTTCATATTTCCCACCTGCATGCCTTTGCAATATATAATATATCCAAAATAGAATACATTATATTTTCCCCAAAACATTCCTTCCTCCAAATTCCATCCTATCCAATTGTCCAAGTTCAGTCTTAGAGTTATTTCATTTTCCTCACATTGACTTATTCTGTTTTATTTCTGTAATATTTCTTATTCCTCCCATCCCCAACCCCTTATAGAAATGAATACCTTCCTTAGAGTCCCCTGGGAATATCCCCAGGTTTCCATGTTCCAGAGTAGAAGATCCCAGGACTCAGTCCCATAATTATGGTGTTCTATCCCAGATATTGCAAGCAGAAAGTCCCCCCACCCCCACCAGTTCTCTTTGATATGTACCATATTTTTTACTCTAGACCAAGCTATCTAATCTTTCTCTCTTTCATAGCCAAACTTCCAGATGGAGTGAGCTACGTTCACTGCCTCTATTCCATCCTTTCATTCTACCTCCTTTATGACTCACATTTCATGATCCCTTGCAATCTGACTTCTTACCTCCACTTTCAACAGAAATTACTCTCTCTAAGGTCATTGTGAGTGTCTTAACTGTTAAATCCATGTAGTGAAATGAGTGTTGGTCTTGGCATCAGAAAGACCTGAGTTGAATGCAACTTAGATCCTTATGAACTATGTGACCTTGGGCAAGTCATTTACCCATTTCCGGTCTCAGTTTCCACATCTGTAAAATGAAGAGGTTGGGCTCAATGATCTCTAAGGTCTCTTCCAGATGTAAATTAATGATGTTATAATCCTACGATACTCCCTTAACTTCTCTGGTGCTGTTTTGTTTTGAGTTTCTTCCATCCTAACTACCCCTTATCAGTCTCCTTTGCTTCATCATTATCCATCTCCTACTCATTAAAAGTTGGTGTCCCTCAAAGCTCTGCCCTGGGTCTTTCCTCTTCTCCCCTCCTCATACTTATATGTTATCTCATGAGCTCCAAAGGATGCAATTAACACCTCTGTACACATAAGTCGTAAATCTGTACATCCAGCCATAATTTGACTCCTGAATTCTGTATCGCTGACTGACCACTGGAGATCATGATAGGTTATTATATTATTTCCCCTCAAGCATGTATTTGTTCCTCCGAACTTCCTTATTTCTCTTGGTAGTCCCACCATCCTTTCTAGTAACATGAGTTCATAATCTTGGAATCTTTATTTTTTTCTTCTCTCTTACCATTCATATCTAATCAGTCACCTGGCTTTTTATATTCTACAGCTACAAAACATTTCTTGTATCTGTCCCTTCTTCTCTACACATATGGTTATTATCCTCATTCAGACACATAACCTCTCACCCGAACTGTTCCAATAGTTTCCTGATTGACACATCTACCTCTAGCCACTCCTCACAGTTTCCAAATTAATATTACTAAACCACAGGTGTTATGAGTATAGCCTGACTCAGTCCAGTCACCTGGTAGTAGTTTGAGTCAGAAATAGGAATGAAATTAGGCAAGCCTGAATCACCTAACAGTTGACAAAAGATGTCACTTAGCCACAGCAGCAGAAGGACTTTTGGAATAGGGAAATCATTTTTATTTAGGGTGAAGCACTGATTCAGAGCACAACATCCTTGTTAAAGGAACTTTTCATTTTTATCTGTATAACACTAGTGCCTTCAGAGTACCTTGCACACAGTAGGTGTTTAATAAGTGTCTGTTGAATTAAATGAAATGCCTGATTGTCTGGAAGTAGCCTATCTTGGTCTTTTCTTTGTCTTATTGTCACTCTAGTCTTACTAGCTATATTACCCCCTCCAATGTTTTTTTTCTCTGGTAATCACTTCCCCTTTCTGCCTTGACTTCCCGACACACATAGAAGCCTACAAATCAGGAGGTTTACCTGTGTGGTGGAGCCAATCTTTCCATTTACCACCAGGAGGGCTTTTTCTTCTATCCCCCATTTTTGCCCTGAAGTTCCCAAGGGTTATGCTCCTTGGGTGGGGGCAGAGAGGAGATGGAAGAGGGATAGTAGCATTCTTAGCAGATACAGAGTCACAGTCACAGAAAGAAGGTACACAATAAAAGTTTATATTGAAATTCTTCATGAGCTAGGACATGGTTGAGCAGTGTAGGAAGTTTATGGGTATAGGAGTAGATGAGACAAGTAGGTGGGAAGTTTTAGGGAAAAATAAGTAGTTGGAATGGGGGAGAGATTGGGATGAAAATGGAGCAGAGTAGAGGGGTTGGGTTCTCTAGGAGCAAAGGGGACTCTGATAATTCATTTGTCACTGATGACCTTGTGGATCCAGTCTGTGTAGTTGCAGGCCATGGTGTAGGCTGTAGGGTAATTCTTCACGGCACAGCCATTGCCCCAGGATACCACACCCTGGAGCTCCCCATTACAAACCATGGGGCTACCTGAATCTTGCTGCCAAAGGGAGAAGTAGAGATCAGATTAACTTCCTGATATCCCCAGTCCCTGATGATCTCAGGACCTATCATAGTCTCTCAAAAGATTGATGGTCCTTTGGGAGATTCTAGGCATATGAGGGTCTCATTAACATAAACCTGTCTATCATAATCCCCTGATCTGTTACTAGTCCACCACCATAGAAGCCATAAGGACATTCATGGCATGAGACACCTTCATGGACCTTGTTTTCTTCATCCGTAAAATGAAAAGGTTTCGACCAGATGATTTCAAAGTTTCTTTCCAGCTTTAAGTCCTACTTTCCTACATGGGAGAAGAGTGACTCTTTTTACATAAACACACATCAATCTTACCATCCCTCTTAGATACTACAGGATTTTGAACTAAATTTTGAAGCAACTGAAGCAGTGGTGGGATTCAGCTGATTCACACTGGTACAGCAGAACTGGTACATAATTTTAGGCTGAGTTGGGCAAATAGGGTGTAATTGGGGGTGGGGCCTGGGCCTGCCACATCAGTGGGCTATGGCGCCTTGGCTAGGTTCCGTGGAGAGCCGGTTATTAATTTATTTGAATCTCACCACTGAACTGAGGGAGATTAGAAGGCTAAGGAAAGAAGGCTGAGCATTTTAGGCTTGGGAGTCAGGAAATGGAGTGTTGTATCTGAGGGACACAAAGTAAGCCAGAGTCCTGAATTACAGAGTGTGTGAAGATGAGTCAATTGAAAGAAGATTAGAAAAGTAAGGTTAGGTTGTGAAGGGCTTTAAATGTCAAACAGAGGATTTTCTATTTTATTCTGGAAGTAACAGGGAGCCTTTCGAGCTTATTGACCAAAGAAGGTGATATGGGCAGACCTGAACTTTTCATCAAAGGTTTAACATTTCATTCCAATTTCTGACCCAGCGCTTCCTGATGTGTGTAGCTGAAAACACCCAAGAGAGTTCTCATGCATAATTCTAACTTATCAACTTTTTGTGAAGTGTCAGAATCCCTTTGATTAGGGCCCCTATTTGACCACTGGAAGACAAGAGCAATGATGAAGACAGAAACAGAGGACCTCAGCCCCTCAAATATTTGCATACCCCTCAAAACTCCCCCACCCACACAGAGAAGGTTCTCTCTAAAGCAGATCATAGTGGAGGAGACTCGTCAAAGACTAGTGAGGATGGGCATCTAGGTGGGGCCATAGTGCACAGAGCACCAGCCCTGAGTCAGGAGGAGCTGAGTTTACATCTGGCTTCAGACACATACTAGCTATGTGACCTTGGGCAAGTCACTTGACCCCGATTGCTTCAAAAAAAAAAAAAAAGAAAAGAAGCTAGTGAGGATTTTTTAAATACAGAGAGACTCTCCAAGTAGGGCAAAACCGAGCAAGTAGATTTGGCCAAAGCTGGTGACAATTATCAGAGAAATTGCTGTTATGTACCCAAAACTGTAACTAACATTTTTCATTAAAATAGTTATGAAAAATATCCTTAAAGAACAGGAAAATGAAATGGAGGAGAGGGAATTCAGCGACCCTGAAACATAGTCTAGCTGATTTAAGGTCAGAGTAGGAGAACTCACCTGAGGTATCATGACCAGGCAGAGACGGAAGCAAGTTCCATCTGATAATTTCCCCACTTAACAAATTATTCTCACTAATTAGGTAACAAGCTGTTTATAGCTCTTGAAGGAATAGAATTCCTGATATTTCAGTGCCCTCTGGCAAAGCTCTGATTGCATCACCCTAGTTATGTCTTCTAAGGCCTCTTTTGGATGTTTCCGCTACATATTTCAGAAAGCCCTGCTATTTTAAACCTTTGAAATAAAATGCAAGTCTGACCGTGTCGTGATTCCCCCTGCCCCCTTCAGTAAGCTCCAATTGTTCCCTATTACCTCCAGGACAAAAGATGAATTTCTCTGCCTTTTAAAGTCCTTCATATTCTGCCCACTCTATTTTTTTTTTTTTTAGCTTTTTCATCTTATGTTTTACTCCTCTCTGTACCTTATAATTCAACTGCACTGGCCTGATTGTTCCTCATATGCAATGGTCCACCTCCTGTCTCCTTCCCTTTGTGCTGTGATCCAGTGTTTCATGCCTAGAATGCTCTGCTCCTTTACATTTGCTTCCTGGTTTCTTTCAGCTCCTTCAAGATTGAGCTGAAATCATTTCTTCTTCAGGAGGTCCCCATTGTCAGTGACTTCTCTCTGAGATTTTTGTTGTTGTTTAGTCATTTTTCAGTCATGTCTGACTCTTTGTGACTGTATTTGGGTTTTTTTTTGGCAAAGATACTAGAGTGGTTTGCCATTTCCTTCTCCAGCTTATTTTACAGATGTGGAAACTGAGGCACTTAGGATTCAGTGACTTGCCTAGAGTCACACAGCTAGCAAGTGTCTGAGGTCAAATTTGAACTTGGGTCTTCCTGACTCTAGGCTCAGGGCTCTGTCCTCTATCCTCTGTGCCCCCTAGAGCTGCACAACTTCTGAGATCACCTTCCATTTACTCCATAGTTATTTATATGCTGTTTCTCTCATTAAGCTCTTTGAAGACAGGAACCATCCCACTCCCCTCTTTTTTTTTGCGTCCCCAGTGCCTGGCATATAGTAGGTGCTTAATAAATACTTGTTGACTGATTGATGCCTGACAGTGCCCTGTAGAAGATGGAGACAATGCATATGACCCTCGGATTAAGGTTTAACTCTGCTCTTGCACAGGTTCACATTGACTGAACCCAGCTTCCCAGCCACATTCATGTTTTGCCCATAGAGTTTGAGTCAAGTCATCCAGACCAGTAATCTTGAGTCTATGTGGCCTTCAGCTGGCCCCTTCACTATCTGGTTCATTGTACTGTGGAACATTAGCTTGATCTTAGATCTTTAGGGCTTCTTGCCAAGTGAACAGATTCTGATTGTGAGGAAGGTATGGAGATAGGGAGGAGTGGTATGGTTCATACAATTACCTGGAAGGCATCTTTGCCTACATCCAAAAAGCAAGCGCAAAACATATTGCTTGTGATAGCACCAGGATAGGAATCTTGGCAGACATCATCAGAGAGAACAGAGATGTCTGGGCACTGAAGCAGGTCGGGAGAATTCTCTTGGGGAGAAACAGTGATTAAAGTCTATTAGTTTATTACCCATCTAGCACTGCTTATGTCTTTAGCAACACTTTGCAAGAACAAGACTGGCATAAACTCAGCATGCCAGACCATCATACCATTGGGTCAAGGCAACTAGGGCTCAAGACTTCTTTTCCTTCCCCTGTCAATGAGTACAGGTTGGCTCTGGGCAGAAAAGTTCTTATTGGCAGATTGAGTAAGTGCCTTGAGTGGAGTGGTGCTGGGAAGATCTTCTCTACACCTAATCTCTCTCTCTCTCTCTCAGTCCTTTGCTACAGAACTCAAATTCTGTTATGGGAGATTCCTTTCTTTGGATTTCTGCCTTGCCCCCTATTAGCATGCACATACTCCTGAAATGGGTCTGTCATTAACATCTCTCTAGGAACTAGTTTCTTGGATCTTTTCCAGCTGTCTGTTTAAGAGCTGAGCTCTGCCTGATAGAGAAAGGGGGAAAGAGATAGACCCCATATCTAGAAAAGGCAGGACTGCCTTTAGTGTCATAGAGAAGGGCCTAGATATATTAACCCCTGAAAGAGAGCACCATGTATTGGGCAGCTGGGAGCCCCTTTGGGGGAAGACAATGAAGGTGAACTCCATATCCTTTACAATTTTGCATAGGTTCCACCCTGATCCTCCTGCACATATTTCCCCAATACATTCTGGAGCATTCCATCTTCATTTCTTTGACAATGGAAAATCACCCTACTGATGACCATAGGATTTTCTTAGCCATTTTCTGAGGTCAGAGTTACCTTCAACTTCTTTTTGTTGCATCAACTTTGGAAATCACAGAATCACATATTTAGAGTTGTAAGGGAATTTAGAAGTCATTTAGTCCAATTCCTACATTTTACAAATGAGGAAACCAAGACCCAGAGAGGTTAAATGATTTGTCTAGTGAGGGGCAGAGCTGGGGTGATTCTAGTGGCTAATGACCTCATTAAGTAGCCTTTGCCTCTTCTGTCCTCAATACCTATCTTCTCCAGAAACACTCTCCAGCTGAACAAGGACACTTTTCTCTGCTCATGTATTCTCCTTACTACAACATATTTGTACCTGCCTCCAAACCTTTACATAAGTTATTTCCCAAACCTGAGTAATCCTTTTTTTACTTCTTTATCATCCTTTGTATCTATCTTTCATATTCAGACCTTCACTCACTTGCTTTAGGAAACCTTCACTAATTAGCCCTGTCCCATTCTAATCACTCATTTGACATCTCCTAACATTTATATGTTCAGCTCACAACCACATTTATTCATTAGACTTGTCTCTTTCCTGCTTTGAAGTTATTCAAGTCTGGCAGCATCTGTCTCTCTCTGTCTCTGGTCTCTCTTTCTCTGTCTCTGGTCTCTCTCTCTCTCTCTCTCTCTCTCTCTCTCTCTCTCTCTCTCTCTCTCTCTGTGTTTCTCCTTGATCAAATGAAATGATCAGGGTTGGGAACTGAATCTCTCTTGTCAGACTAGATTAGAAGGTACCCACTGGTGAGTGTTCTTTATTACCAATAGAAATTATTCTATTGGTGGTATGGTATAGACCCACTAAACCCACTAACACCTCCTCCCTCTTGACTTGTTTCTTTTCCCAAATCTGTGTTAACTCAGAGCCCTGGCTCATGGTATTGCCCTAGCCAGAGATCAGACAATTATCTTCATCCTGGGCAGAGGAAGGGGGCAGACTCATGGGAACCACTCTGCTGTCGAAGGTAACAGGGGTGGCCAGCTTAATCAGCATGATGTCATTGTCTATAGTTGAGTCATCGTAGTCAAGGTGCAGGACAAACTTGTCTACAGGAATGAACTGTTCCATCTCCTCGCTTGATGATATATTGTGTCCCCCCCCCAGCCACACTTGGATTTGGCTAGAGAAGAGAAAAAGTTTTTAGAAATGCTGCTCTTTGGTTAATATCACTACCATTTGCCTTTTTAGCACTTACATAATCAGTTGTATTTGTATAATTCTCTGGAAATAGTTGATGTTTTCTGTTTGTGTGCATCTTGTTTTAGCTGTGTAACTTTGAGCAAGTAATTTAACCTCTCTGAAACTGGGTTTCCTAATTTCTTCCTCATCCTCACTTGAGGGATAATACTATAATGCCTCTCAGGGATATTGTGGGAATCAGGTGAAATTTTATTTATTTACATGTATATACTCATATGTGTGCATAGGTGTATATATATACATATATATCACATCTATGGATACATACATACATGTCGTATTTTCTTAACAATGCTATATAAATATTATTATGATGATCACTATCACCAACATTATTATTAATGACCATTTTAAAAAATATTTCCATCAGATTAGGTTGCCTGAAACTGAGGACTATGTCTCCTTAATCAAAGTGACAGTTTTCTGATGGAAAGAACTCTGTCTCTTTGTTTTTTAACATAGAGATCAGGATGGGCGAATCCTATGAATCTGCTCTACCACTCCCTGGCTGGCTGAAATCTTTGTCTGCTTAGATGAGCTGGTGTAGATGGGTCAAGTCCTTTATCCCTTTTCCCATTCATATTACTTATGGATCATAGCAGCGTGCAGCAGACAGTACCACTGGCAACTGAAGAGCGTCCCTCCCACAGATGTGGTATTTCACTGTCAGGGACACCTGATAGTGGGCAATGTATTTGGGGCAGGCATAACCTCTAATGATCTTGTCATCATCCTCATCACAGAGTGGGAGAGCAGCTAAATTGGGAGGAAAAGATGTGGAATGTTATCTATAAAAAGCCAATGTCAGCAGGGTGAAAAGTTTGCCTAAGTTTTGACCTCAGATTTTATTGCTAGGATGTCAGTCTTTGTGGGGCCCCTGAGTTTACCAATGTAGATGGAGCACAATATAGACAATAGTGGTAGGGGGCAGTACAGAGAATGGGAAGACTGGTCTGCTTTTGGAGTGGAAGAAGGGGTTAAGATCGGGTGACACAGGGAACGAAAAACCTCATATTTTAGCTTGTCATATTGGTAATAATATAGCATATTGGTTATATTAGCTAGTCATCTGCAAATAATTATATGTAAATAAATATAGCTTGTCAAGTTGTCAAGACTGTAACCTTATGAGTTTCTAAAGGCTGAAAGAGCCATGAGAAAGTCAGGGGACTTAGACTGCACATTAGAATTCACCAGATGTGCCTGTAAAGCAGTTCAGTCACACGGAGTAGCCATGAGATCCAGCTTAGCAATGAATCAACCTAGGAGCTATAAACAAGGGAGCAACTTATCCATTGTCTATGTTTCCCTTAAATGTTGAAGATATTTTGTTTTTATTTTTATTTATTTTGTTTTTTTCAATTCTTAATTTTAATTTTAATTTATTTAATATTTTTTGTTTTCAACACTGATTTCCATGAGATTTTGAGTTACAAATTTTCTCCCCATTTCTATCCTCCTTCCCACTCCAAGATGGCATATATTCTGATTGCCCCTTTCCCCAGTCTGCCCTTCCTTCTGTCACCCCATTCACCCTGCTTATCCCATTTCATCTTACTTCCTTGTAGGGCAAGAGAGATTTCTATATCCCATTGCCTGTATATATTATTTCCCAGTTGCATGTAAAACCAACTTTTTTTTTGAGCATTTGTTTTTAGAACTTTGAGTTCCAAATTCTCTCCCTTCTTCCCTCCCCACCCACCCTCTTTGAGAGGGCAAGCAATTCAATATAGGCCACGTATATATCATTATGCAAAACACTTCCATAATAATCATGTTGTGAAAGACTAACTATATTTCTCTCCATCCTATCCAGTCACCCTTTATTCAGTTTTCTCCCTTGACCCTGTCCTTTTTCAAATCTGCCCTCTGCCCTGTCCTCCCCCAATCTGCCCTCCCTTCTATCATCCCCCTTCTCTCATCCCCTTCCCTCCTACTTTCCTGTGGGGTAAGGTAGCCAATTGGGTGTGTATGTTATTTCCTCCTTAAGTCAAATCAGATGAGAGCAAGATTCACTCATTCCCTTTCGCCTGCCCCCTCTTCCCTTCCAATAGAACTGCTTTTTTCTTGCAATTTTTATGTGAAATAATTTACTCCAATTTTTTCTCTCCCTTTCTCCTTCTTCCAATATATTCCTCTCTCACCCCTTAATTTTATTTTACGATATCATCCCTTCGTATTCAACTCACCCTGTGCCCTCTGTCTATATATATGTATATTTCCTTCAACTACTCTAATACTGAGAAGGGCCTCATAAGTTACAAATATCATCTTTCCATGTAGGAATGTAAGTGAAATGGTTCAACTTTAGTAAGTCCTTTATGATTTCTCTCTCCTGTTTACATTGTCATGTTCTCTTGATTCTTCCACTTGAAAGTCAAAGTTTCTGTTCAGCTCTGGTCTTTTCATCAAGAAAGCTTGAAAGTCCTTTATTCTATTGAAAATCAATATTCTGCCTTGTAGTATTATACTCAGTTTTGCTGGGTAGGTGATTCTTGGTTTTAAACCTTTCACCTCTGGAATATCATATTCCAAGCCGTATGATCCCTTAATGCAGAAGCTGCTAGATCTCATGTTATCATGATTGTGTTTCCACAGTACTTGAATTGTTTCTTTCTGCCTGCTTGCAATATTTTCTCCTTGACTTGGGAGCTCTGAAATTTGGCTACAATATTCCTAGGCATTTTCTTTTTGAGATCTTTTCCTTTTTTTTTCCTTATTTATTTATTTATTTATTTTAATTTTATTTTTGGCAGGGCAATTAGGGTTAAGTGACTTGCCCAAGGTCACACAGCTAGTAAATGTGTCAAGTGTCTGAGGCTGGATTTGAACTCAGGTCCTCCTTTCTCCAGGGCCGCTGCTCTACTCACTGCGCCACCTAGGTGCCCCTGGAGTCTTTTTCAAGAGGCAATCAGTGGATTCTTTCAATTTCTATTTTACTCTTTGGTTCTAGAATATCAGGGAAGTTTTCCTTGATAATTTCTTGAAAGACAATGTCTAGGCTCTTCTTTTGATCGTGGCTTTCAGGTAGTCCAATAATTATTAAATTATCTCTCCTGGATCTATTCTCCAGGTCAGTTGTTTTTCCAATGAGATATTTCACATTGTCTTCCATTTTTTCATTCTTTTGGTTCTGTTTTAGAATTTCTTGATTTCTCATAAAGTCACTAGCTTCTACTTGCTCCAGTCTAATTTTTAAGGTGGTATTTTCTTCAGTGGTCTTTTGGACCTCCTTTTCTATTTGGCTAGTTCTGCCTTTTAAGGCATTTTTCTCCTCATTGGCTTTTTGGAGCTCTTTTGTCATTTGGGTTAGTCTATTGTTAAAGGTGTTATTTTCTTTTTTTTTACTTAAAATTTAAATTTTACTTAAAACATTTTAACTGCACAAAAAGAAATGTTTGAGTTGTTGGAGAAAAAATGCTTTAAAAACCTTTGAAAGTTTTTTCTTTTGATGGGAAGATGAAAGTATCAGGAGATGAGATATTTCAGTTGTGGTTCTGGAGGTGGCTATCAAAGGGTCAGATGACAAAGAAGCAAGGCTTAGAGGATTCCTCTTAATGTCCATCTTTAATAAGTGTCTACTTTCTACTATAAAAGGTGGTCCTGGAAAAATCAGATTTTCCATGGGTGCTAATATACTTCCTAGGGGAAGAAGCTCAAACAGATTTTCATTTCATATTTGTGAACTTTAGAACCTTGAAATCACATCTGATTTCCCTGGTGATTTTAAGCTTCTCAGTTTGGCAGGTGCTGATTTTTGCTTTGTTCTCAATGGAAAGGAAATGAATCTGAGGGCCCCTTGCTGGTCATTGCTTGCTACAGATGAGTGGCTTAAAGTGTCCCAAGGAGCACAACCAAATATACCTCCATTGAAATCTCAGCATTGATATGATGGTCCTCTGCGGTTTAGTTTGGCATCTGCATTTCCATCCGCCAGGCACTCCTATGTGTTGCCTTTATTCTTTTGTCTTTTCATGCGTCTCTTGATTCTTGTGTTTGAAAGTCAAATTTTCCATTCAGCTCTGGTCTTTTCACTGAGAAAGCTTGAAAGTCCTCTATTTTATTGAAAATTCATATTTTGCCTTGGAGCATTATACTCAGTTTTGCTGGGTAGGTGATTCTTGGTTTTAATCCAAACTCCTTTGACCTCCAGAATATCATATTCCCAGCCCTTCTATCTGCTAATGTAGAAGCTGCTAGAGTTTGTGTTATCCTGATTGTGTTTCCACAATACTCAAATTGTTTCTTTCTGGCTGCTTGCAGTATTTTCTCCTTGACCTGGGAACTCTAGAATTTGGCTATAATATTCCTAGGATTCTTTCTTTTGGGGATCTTTTTTAAGAGGCGATCTGTGGATTCTTTCAATTCCTATTTTACCCACTGGTTCTGGAATATCAGGGCAATTTTCCTTGATAGATGATGTCTAGGCTCTTTATTTGATCATGGCTTTCAGGTAGTCCAATAATTTTTAAATTATCTCTCCTGGATCTATTTTCCAGGTCAGTAGTTTTTCCAATGAGGTATTTCACATTGTCTTCCATTTTTTCATTCCTTTGGTTCTGTTTTATAATATCTTGATTTCTCATAAAGTCACTAGCTTCTACTTGCTCCAGTCTAATTTTTAAGGTGGTATTTTCTTCAGTGATCTTTTGGACCTCCTTTTCCATTTGGTTAATTCTGCCTTTCAAGGCATTCTTCTCCTCATTGGCTTTTTGGAGCTCTTTTGCCATTTGAGTTAGTCTATTTTTTAAAGTGTTATTTTCTTCAGTATTTTTTGGGGTCTCCTTTAGCAAGTCATTGACTTGTTTTTCATAGTTTTCTCA
>CM053623.1:82102740-82119159 GCA_028646595.1 Phalanger gymnotis | reverse complement strand
TGGCTGTATATTTTGGTCTTCTGTGTCAACAAAGAAAGATTCCAAGTCTGAGTCTGAATCTGAGTCCATTTTTGTTGCCTGGCCATGTTCCCAGCCAACTACTTGACCCTTGAGTTTTTCAGCAGGGTATGACTGCTTGTAGAGTATAGAGTACTTTGTCCCAAGCTTGAGGGGTTGTGCTGTTGTTTTCAGAGCTATTTCTACACAGCAAGCTCTGCCACACCAGCACTCCTCCTCCCCCAAGAACTGCCAACCTGGACCGTGACTCAGATCTTAAGCAGGCTCTGCACTCCTGCTCAGATCCACCACTTAATTCCTCCAACCAGGTGGGCCTGGGGCCAGAAGCAACTGCGGCTGTAGTTCTGTCCTCAGAGCTGCACCACATCTGCTGCCCCTGGGGTGGTAGCCGAACAGTAAACTCCTTTCACTGTGTCCCTACTGCTTTTCCCACTAACCTTCTCTGTTGTCTTTGGTGTTTGTGGGTTAAGAAGTCTGGTAACTGCCACAGCTCACTGATTCAGGATGCTAGGGCCTGTTCTGCCCAGCTCCCAGTCTGGTTGGTCCAGACACAGCCCATGCTGGGCTCTGCTTTGCTCTGCTCCCAGCTCCGTGTGATAGACCTTACCCAGCGACCATCCAGGCTGTCCTGGACTGGTGCCCTGCTTTCTTCTGCTATTCCATGGGTTCTACAGCTCTAGAATTTGTTCAGAGCCATTCTTATAGGTTTTTGGAGGGACCTTGGGGGGACCTCACCAAAGTCCCTGATTTCCAGCCAACCTCTTGGCTCTGCCCCCAAGGTGTTATTTTCTTAAGTATTTTTTGGGGTCTCCTTTAGCAAGTCATTGACTTGTTTTTCAGATTTTTTGTATCACTTTCATTTCTCTTCCCAATTTTTCGAAATCCTTTTTGAGCTCTTCCGTGGCTTGAGTCCAATTCATATTTTTCTTGGAGGCTTTGGATGTAGGCTCTTTGACTTTGTTGACTTCTTCTGGCTGTATGTTTTGATCTTCTTTGTCACCATAAAAAGATTCTATAGTCTGAGTCTGAGTCCGAGTCCTTTTTTGCTTCCTGTTCATGTTTCCAGCCAACTACTTGACCCTTGAACTTTTTGTCAGGTATGACTGCTTGTACAATAGAGAGTACTTTGTCCCAAGCTTTAGGGGCCTTGCATTGCTGTTTTCAGAGCTATTTCTACACAGCAAGCTCTGCCACACCAGCGTTCCTCCTCCCCCAAGAATCATCAACCAGGACTGCAGCTGAGATCCAAGCAGGGCAAAGCAAAAGAACCTGCCTCTGTGCCAGCAAAGCATTCCTGCACTCCCACTCTGATCTGATGCTTGATTGCTCCTGCTGTGTGGTGCAGGGACTCAGGAAGCAGCTGATGATGGAGCTCTGGAAGCAGCTTCCTGCTGCTGCCTCCATGCCAACTCTGCTGCCCCCATGGCTGGCGCCAGACTGCACACTTCTCTCACCCTAATCCAGCAGTTTTCCCACTAACCTGCTCTTTTGCCTTGGTGTTTGTGAGTTGAGAAGTCTGGTAACTGCCACAGCTCAGTGATTCAGGGCGCTAGGGCCTGCCCCACCTGACTCCCAGTCTGGTACATTCTGGCGCAGCCCACACTGGGCTGTGCTCCACTCCCAGAATGGTGTGATAGACCCTTCCCAGGGACCATCTAGGCTGTCTTGGGCTAAAGACTTGTTTCCCTCTGTTATTTTTTGCATTCCATAGCTCTAGAATTTGTTTAGAGCCATTTTTTACAGGTATTAGGAGGGATTTAGGAGATAGCTTAAGTGAGTCCTTGTTTTCCAGCCGCCATCTTGACTCCATCCCCCATTGAAGATGTTTTGTAATCATTACTTTAAGTCTCCTTTTCCCAGTCACCAAGGTGGTAGCAGAGACTGTGTTTCCTGATTTTTTAGGGAGTAGGGGTGGGGAAGAAGCAAGAGTGACATTTTTCTCCTTACATCTTCTCAATAATTATCCTTTTGTAAAAGTTAATTGATGTTAATTGCTTATTATGATATCAAAGAGATATGAAATGGTTAAATGATATTGGTGAGATAGTAACACTTGAAAATTATATTAGAACAGTAATCACTGGTGGTTTATATTGCAGAGAGGAGTTCACCAGAATAGAGGCTAGAGGCAATAGCATTTGAAAGATACTCCAACCCCATAGAGGTACTCCTGAAAACATGAGGAGAGATAGGACCTTGGTCTGGGGACCTCACCTGCTAACGATAATGTGGGTCTTTGTACATCAGAAACAAATTATAAGGTGTCTATTTTATTAATACATAGTTGAGTGATTAAGAAAAGAGAATATATCTTATTCTTTCTTGCAAACACTGGTCTAAGAGACAAGGACCAATAAGCCATAAGCTACCAGAAAAAGATATAGAAATGTAACAGAAGGAGCATTAATTGACAATTTCAAAACTCTTATTCTAATCTATATCTAATTTTTGCCACAAGCTGTGTATCTTTGCTTTGACTCTCATCTTGAAATGAGAAACTTGAAATATGCCAAATCTTAAGTCCAGTCCAACCAGAGGTGTGCTGTTAAATGTTTAACAACTGGCTCTCCATGGGGGTAAAGTATTTAACATGCACTTTCAAATTTAATCTGTGTTATTAACATTTCATACCACTTTTAAAGTCTAGACAATCAGCAAACCAATAAATCAAGCCATGATTTGTACCATTTGATGATTTCTGAGATGTAAATGATCACACTGAAAATTTAACAACTAGCCCTCCTGAGCGGGTTCAAATTGACTCCAGTACACCCCAGCTTCCAGCTTCAATATTTTATGAACAGAGGTTCTTCTTGCACAGGTGACATTACTAACTTTCTATACCATCTAGTGGTGAATATGAGCAACTGCTAAAAAAAATAGCTACCACCCCAAATCAGTTATATTGTTATGCCAATTATTATGTAAAAATATCACCAAATTTCTCTGCATTGTTTAAGGGAATCCTACAAGGATTCATTTTACAAGGCTAAAGGAAGTGATTTAAGGCAAGATAACATGAAAACGGTAAAGAGAGATAAGTTTGAAGTAATGAATCCCATCATCAAGAATGTGTAAGGAAAGGGCAGAGAAATAATAATAATAATAATATCTGTAGTAAATTTTATAATAATTTATACAAATCTACTAAAGTCTCACTCAACTATCTCAGTAGGAAATGGAATTCTTGAAATCTGTGCTAACAGAACGCAAACTGTATCATATGCTCCCAATCAGAAAAGATGGCAATGATCTGTTAACTGAAGGCCAGAATAGGTCATCAAGTAGTTGAGAGATGTTTCTCATTGGAATGGTGGCCTCCAGGAGAGGAATGAAGGTTTCTGGAAATCGTAAAGACCATCTCTTAAAGTACAGAGGGGCTACAACCTATGTGGAAGAGTGCTCACACCAATGTCATCACAGATCCTCAACATACAGAAAAACTACAGAATCTCTGAATTAGAATACAATGATATGAACCAAGAGCAGCCACTGATGGAGCCCAAGATGCAATGTGTGAAGGAGCCACACTACCATTTTGACACAGAAGAGGAAAATGCTTAGGACTACCTAACATTACACTAAACAACTTAAGTTCCCGGCGGGGAATATTTTGATCTATTTGTGAAAATGATTAATTGAATAAAGGGGTAGAAAACTTCAAAACCAATTTTGTTAATGAAGAAGGGTGATTCAGCAATTGCTAGTTCCCTGTTAATGTCCATTTGGGACTGTGGAAGTCTTAGGTTCTGGAACCCAGGGCACCAAAAATGGAAGAATGAAATCTGCCAATGATGAAAAAAAATGCTCACGGATTCTGCTGCCTGCTGCTGCGTGCATGTACAGTATGTGATAACCAAAGGGTAGCTACTGTATCAGAGGCCCCTGACACAACAGAAAGGAGAAATTGCTATAACTCAGTGGATAAGATAGTGTGTTAAGTATTGTAGCCACATATCAGTGGTGGGGAAATCAAGGAAACAAGTAGATCCATCTATCTAGAGACCCCATATGAGACAGGAGAAATACCTTTAGAAAAAGAATATCATAGCAAAACAAAGGAGTTAAGAAAAAACTACTAGAAGAGATAAATACCACAGTGAAAAGAACAATTAGAACTACTAACACAAAGTATTAGACTCAGCTATCCTCAAGTCTATAACCGGATTATGGCTTTAGAGTTGAAAGGGATCTTAGAACTCTCAAGTTTCACCTCTCTATTTAACAGATGAGTTAACTGAGGCACAGGGGTCGAAAGTGACTTGCTCACTGCCACACAGCAAATAAGCATCTGAGGTAGGTTTTCAACTCAGGTCTTTCTGACTTCAGGTCTAATGCCATATTTAACTATGACCCACAAAGAATACAGAAGGAGAATAACAAAAGAGCAGAGAAGGGATCAGCACAAAGAGAGCACACATGTCACCTGTGACATTGTTTCTAGAGGGATTCTTAACTTGGGGTTTTGAGCTTAAAAAAAATTAATGCTGTGTTTCAGTATAATTCTTTCCTTCATAATTCTATGTATTTTACTTTATGCCTTTTGAGACATTATTCTCAGAAAGGATCTCTAGGCTTTATCAGATGACTAGGGATCACACAGGAAAGATTATTAATTCATTCTCTGGGAATTCTTTAACAGAAGGGTGAAGAACTCATTTCCCCTTATTGGTCCAATAAAGATAGGACTTCCCCTGACTTGCACAGACACAGAACCCTCCCATCAATGGGGAAGCATATTAAAAACCAGTTTTTTAGTTCAACTGAAAATACTAAGAAATCGATATTTCTCCAGTCCTTTCCAGGTTTAACCTTCTTTCTCTTAACACAATTTCTTTCCTTTAGAAAAGTGTGTAAAAGGCCAAGAATGAAAGCTAAGGCCCCAGAATATGGATTAATGGTGATAACCAAACAGAAGGAGAACTATTTCATGTCTATTTAAAACCATTGCTTTCCTCCTCTCCCTGAAGGGATTAGAGCTATGATCTATTTAGAGCAATACCCTTCTTTTCCCCTTTCCTGAAGGATCAGAGGGAGGAAATTTCTTTGATGATTTCAGGTCACCTGTGACCAGCTGTTAGAGAGCCCTGAGGGAAATGGTGAAATTGGGATGAGCAGTTTTAAAAGAAAGATGTTCCAGGATGGTTCCTGAAAAATCAAGTGACTTTCAGCTGAAGTTTTATGAGATGGAGGAAAATATTAACCCCAAAGTATTTCATCATATTGTGTTACATTTTCCTCACTCAGAATTCCTACAACTACTATTTCAAAAAATCTTTGTTTAGAGAGATGTCTGAGAATGTGTCACATTTTTTTCTGTGTCTCTGTCTATCTCTCTTAAAAATGCTTGGATTTACAACAATGATAAATTAGTAAAAATTGTTTCTAGTAGAACCTGTGCCTAAAGTATAGAGCATAGTATTAAAGTTTTTTTTCTTTGATACTAAGTATAGCTCAGAAGAGATAATAGGATACACTTCATCATTAGATTCTACCCTGATGACGAGGCATTGGAAGAAGTCATAAGGAATGGAAGCTGCAGTGGGTCTGGTATTGCTTAGAGGCTTGGGGAAACCCTTGAGAGAGAAGGCGAGGGAGCCTCAAAGGGTCAGAGTGGGGCCACCTTCAAGGGAATGTTCTCTAAACTATTTCCTTCTCAGGACCTAGATCCACAAGGGCGATCTTCCTGTTTCTAAGTAGATGTCAGTGTTAGAAGGCAGAGATACAGATCTCAAGGCTCTAGAAATCTTCCTACTCTAAGGGAAACAGACTCCATCATTTTCCCTCCTTCACTCTAATTGTTTTCCCCAGGACCTCATGCAGCCCTTTGTTTTGCAGCTTAGGCAACTCTGCATATTCCAGTTCTGTTTTGGAGTTTTAGCCACTTGGACAAAGCTTAGACAAAGCATATAAGCTCCATGATAGCAGGAACTGTGACTTGCCTAAATTTTGTTTCTCTATGAGGAGATAAATACTATAAGGTACTCAGCATGTGGTAGGAACTGAATATTTGCCAAATGAATGAATGGATAGATGGATGAATACAAGAATAAATGGGTGAGTAAGTGAGACATTGTATCCAAGCATTCTTGTAATATAGGACTTGTAGCCTGCCCTTGGCTGTAGGCGAGGAGTGAGGGTCAGTCTTTGATCCTCCAGTGTTTCTTAGGAACTCTCAAGAGTCAATGCACAAACTTATTAATAAGAGACTCAGCACTAGCATGGCTCTTTATTGATATCCTATTTCAGCACAAAAGATAAATCAATGTCAATGTGGCCTAGAGCAGCATTCATAAGGGAGAGCTGGAGAGATGGGAGGCTAAGAGGCAAAGTTAAAAGGAAGAAGTGATATTTTGGATCCATTCCCTGTATTTGTGAACTTTGGTAAAGAGCCCGCCACTTCCCTGAAGAACACACCCATATGACATGGTCAAAATCCCATGGATCCGTCCATCGCATATGGCTGGAACAGCTGAGATTTCCTGCCATTGAGAAAAAAAAAAGGAAGTCAATGAACATTTTTTAAAAGCTTAAGAATTCTGATCAATTCAAATATGAACCCTTACTCCCAGAGGAACAATGATGAAGTATTCTACCCAACTCCTGACAGAGGTGATGGACTAATATGCAGAATGAGGCACACTTCTAGATATGGACAATATGGAAATTTGTTTAGCTGAACTGTGCTTTTTTTGTTACGAGAGTTTTGTTTTCCTTTTCTCCCTGCCATGGGGTTCATGGAAGGGCGAAAAATATGTGCTTGATAATTTAAAAAAATTAATTTGAAAAATGAATAATTTTTTAGTAAAAAGGAAAAACAAAAGAGGTTTGTTAAGCAGACTGGCACAATGTAAAAACTTTAGGCTTTAGAGTCAGACAATTTGCATTTGAATCTTGCCTCTTTCACTAGGTGACTATGGACAAGTCACTTCATGAGAGGCTTGGGCTAGATGACCTCTAAGGTCTCTTCTGGAAAGAAATGCAGCACCTTGCTATTGTTCGGTTGTGTCTGACTCTGTAAAAATTATTTTTGAGGTTTTCTTGGTAAAGATCTGGATTTTTTTTTTTTTTTTACCATTTCCTTCTCACTTTACAGATATAGAACTGAGGCAATGAGGATTAAGTGACTTGCCCAGGGTCACACACATTTGAACTCATAAAGATGAGTCTTCCTGAATCCAAGCCCAGTGTTCTATCTACTATACCATGTAGCTGTTCCTTAGCATCTTATGTTCTTATATTTAGGATTTCCAGTAGGAGAGCCCAGGCGTCTTAAAATTTATCCTCATTTCCGTCTTTCTATCCATGTCTCCTCCATCCCTCAGCAGACATGCAAAGCAAAACCTAAATGTACTTGAAGAGGAAACTGGGTAGATCTGGGCCTGCTTTCTTAGGTACCTCTCCCTCTCTAGTTTAGGACACGAGATTCCGGTTCAGGGATAGATATGGGGAAAGACTTTGTTGTTCAGTCCCTCATTCCTTGAACTCACTGCTCAAGGAGTTGGAGTAAAGAGAGGCATTTCTTTACCTGTTATTGTACTATCCACAGCTATAGCACCCTCATCCCTGTTCCTTTTTTCTTCTTTCTCTTCAGGGGCCATTACAGAGGAAGGGATGAGTTACCTGGCATGGACTTATGAAATCATCGTAGAATCCCACACACATTTTATTTGCTGACATTTTTTCTGGAAGCATTTTGGCACATTCCTCATCAGGGAGAATGTCATGAGTTACCCAGCTCAGGATATCTGGGTCACTTGCTACAGAGAAGAGGAGACAGAAACTGAATCCTAGAGTTACTTCCACCAATAGAATCCAAATTATATGGTCTACCGCACCACCAGTTAGACCCCAAAAAACTATACTACTCACGATCCTTTGAACATGTCCTGATTTCCTCCATTTGTGATGTTGCTTTCACTGTCCTCCATATCTACCCTCTCCCCACATTTCCAATTACTGAAATTCTACCTAAATTCTACTTCCTCCACGAAGCCTTTCCTGATCTATCCTGAAATGAACTCAATCTCTTCTAACCTTTTAATTGCACCTTGTCATTATCTTTTGCCTAGCATATACTCTAGCATTTAAAATGCTACAACCTGACCCCTTTCTGTCTTTCTTGTCTTCTTAAGCTTTGCTCCCTTACATATAGTCTATGCTCCAGCTATTCTGAGCTACTTACTGCTCTTCATACATGACATTCCATCTTCATTACTGGCCCTCCCTCATGCCTGGAATGCTTTCTCTTCTACCTCTGCCTCCTGGCTTCCTTGGTCTTCTTGTTCTAAAATGTTTATAGCAGCTCTCTTGGTGGTGGCCAAGAACTGGACATTGCAGGGATGCCCATCAATTGAGGAATGGCTGGACAAGTTGTGGTATGTGATTGTGATGGAATACTGCTGTTGTATAAGAAAGGACGAGCTGGCTGATTTTAGACTGAACTAGAGAGCTGATTATTACATTTTCAGTGTAAGCATTTGTACTTCACAAACAGGCAAATGTGACAAAGCAAGGGGTGATTTATTGTTTTGTTGATTGTCTAGATTTAAGAAAGTGGTGGAAAACGTGTTAATTATATTGATTAAACATAACAGTGTGTCATGGTTTTTTTTTTTTTTTCCAGAAAGCTGTTTGTCAAACATTTATCAGCACACTCTTGGATTCTTTCCTGCTCCTCAGGAGAAGCACCTAGAGTCTACCTCTAGAGATACTTCAGTAAAAATAAATACTTCTATTGTGAAATCTTGGCTAAATGCAACTATGACTCTAATTTGGATTCAAGTAAACCAATGGCAGAAATATGAATGGGTCCAGTACAGTGGGAATAAGGGTTTCCTATTGCCCATTCTTTTTTTCATTCTGTTAAAAAAAGAAATCCCTTCATGTCTTCTTCCTTCCTCTTCCCCCTTCTCCAATTCAAAGCACTTTTTGGTTTACAAAGAACTTTGCTTACAACAACCTGTGAAACAAAGCTAGGCCAAGTATTGTTTGACTTTTAAGAAAACTGAGTCTCAGAGAGGTTAAATGACTTGGCAGCTGTTTATAGTCACCTCTGTTTGCCAGAATGTTGGCCCAGGACTACTTTGATTCTCTTAATCACCGGACAATGAGACCTTTTCTCAAGAGGCTTTTAGGAAGTTGTTATAATGTTTACCAATACTCTGTGAAGTTTTTGATTGTTTGGTTTTAAAATTAATGTTCTTATAAATAAGCACACTTATGTTGTATATACACATATACACATATATATAGTCATTAAAAAAACTCAGAGAAACCAATCAATTCACATACTCAAGTTAAAACTAATTTGATTTTTCTCATATTTTGAATTAACACTATCTCATCATTGATATGTAAAATATTTAGTGATAATCTAAGAACAAAACTGATGAATTGTGAGTTTTCTATTTTGCTTCCCACTATAGCTAATAAATGCTAGAGCAAGGGCTTCTGACAACAAGTACAGCACCTTTTCTATTATACCAGTTTGATGGTTAGAGTCTATGACCACAGCCATTTCAAGTTCTTGTGGGACCTCTTCTAGACCTTTCCCCCTACTTGCTCCTTTAAGTTTCTAAGATATTCCAGTAATCGAAGTGGCTCCAGTGTTCCTCGTGAGCACTCACAGTTATTCAGTTGTGTCCAGATCCATCCAGGGATGAAACACCTTCTAGTTTCAGAAGGAGCAAGAGCCAGGGATACGGTGCCCACGTGTTTGTTGAGATAGGCAGGCTTATTCAGCTTAATCAGCATGAGGTCGTTGTCCAGGTTTTTGAGGTTGAAGTGAGGGTGCTTGATGCTAACTGAGCAATTCCGGATCTGCTGTCTCTTTTCCTTTACATTGGGTTGAAGAACTCCCAGCCTGATCTCAGACCTTTGAGAAAGGGAACAAATAAAGGTGGCAAAGGCTTAGAGCAGAGAAGAGGTAAAAGAGGTCTTGAAAATATGAATTAATCATCCCCAGACACCCTCAAACCATTCAATGCTGAATGTGGCTCGGGACTCCTTGTTTCCATAATTACTTCTAGCATTTAAAGCTCCTTCCTATTATGGCAATAAGTGCGGAGAACATATCTCATTAATCTGCAGCCTGTTATGTGTTCTCTTTCCCCAGTTCATTCCATAGCATTTGGGCATATTTGGAGGCAGTATGATATAATGAGAAGAGAAGGAAGTAAGGAGATAGTTTTTTCATCTCAATTTAATCACTACCTTTCTGATAATGAGAGCTGTCCCGAAGGGCAATGTGCTGCCTAGAAAGATAATGCGCTCCTTATTGCTGAAGGTCTTCTAGTGGTGTCTGAATGGTCAGTTTGGTGGGGAAGTTGTAAAGGGGATAACCTTGTCTATAATAGGAATACCCAGGGAAGGGACCTCAGAGATCTCTTCCGTCAGTGAGGATCTGTGAACTAGCTAAATGACACAGATCAAGTCCTCTTAACTCCGTTTCAGTTTCTTTGTATATTAAATGGTGGGATTGGAATAAATCTTTAAGGCTTTTAAAAGTACTGTGACTATGATTCTTTTAAGTGCCTACATTGATTTTATTTCTTTTGCCTCCTCCATAGGACTGAGAGTCATTCCAGAAACATGATAGGTGTTTAATAAGTACAGGCAATCCTCAACATTTACATGATTAACTTTCATGACTTTAAACATTTGGATGATTTTATTAGTAACCACATTTTCACTTTCGAGCTGGCAACCTCACACATTTGGGGCTTTGCACAGCAGAGAAAAAGTGAGAAGCGCAATGTGTGCAAGTTTGTGGAGTGGCTGATATCCTACTAGGCACTTCATTGGTCTTGTTCAACCTACCATTGTAAAGAGCTCCTCACACAGTCATTGTATATTTTCATTGATTTCCTTTAAAACTGAAGTTCTGTGTTACAGTTATGCCTCCAAAGCATAGTGCAAGGGGATTGGATTCTAATTTGGATTCTAAGATGATGTTGAGAACTTGCTAGTCTCTGCATCTTCTGATAGCAGTGACTAAAGTCCCAGCAACCTCTCCCTTGGTTTTCAGATGGTGACCAAGGTAGAGAATTTTACAGCAGTATAGCACATAGCACAATGCCCTCACACTGCAATTGATACAGTAGAAAGTAAGAATCAGGTTAAAAAATGTTTCAGTTTTAAGAATTTTACTTGTACAGTATTTATGGCATTGTAGCTTCATGTGTAATAAAAAGTGAATATTGTTTGAAATCAATGTAGTTTTTAATTGAGATGTTAGCGCAAAAATAAAATTCCAGGGAATTATTAGTGGGAAAAATGTTTTGTATGTTACCAATCTTACTTTGTATACTGCATTTTATGGGTTATTTCATGGTTACTGTGTTAGGAAAAGTGCATGTTATCAGAATTAATGTTTTGTTATAAAGAATTGTATGCAGAAAAAGTGTATTTTCAGCAATTTCTAGTGATACATTCTAGTCTTTGGTGGTCACAGGAAACTAACCCCTATTTTCTCATAGCTTCAATGTATAAACCTTTAAGTTTTTGCCATGCACCATTTTCTAGGAATGTCACCCCCACAAAAATTGAAGATTGACTATATACTGAGGTTGATTGACTTGAACATCCATTCACTGAAAAACCAGCTACAAAAGAGCCCAGAAACCCCCTAGAAACTCACTGAAGAATTAGGGAAGGTGTCAATCACACTGATCCTTGAGTATTACAAAAATCCATTTGAGCCCAAGAGAAAGGTAAGCTGTTGACTATGAGACATAGTCTCATAGAAATTTCTCTCTCTCTACATCTCCTTTTCTACATTCCTAGTCCTGGACTGTCCTCATAACTGCTGGGAATGTGATGTTAACCATAGAGGCATACCATGCTAGACCAGAAGGGCCTTTATAGTTCTAGACCAACTTTGTTATTGTATAGGTAAAGTGATCTACCCATGCCTCCCTAATTTTAAGGTTTAGAAGACTGTTAGTAACAAATGTGCCGTCATCACTCACGGTATGTTGCAGTGAGCTGCTGTTATCACCCACTGGGAGAGAATCAGAGTCCCCATGCAGAATGGGGAACTGGATTTCAGGTAGGCCATATAGGGGATTGTAGTATCATCATAATTCCTTTCCAGGGAAGCCAAGGTCTGATCAGCTAGTTAGTGTGCAGAGATAGAGACACAAAGAGACAGAGAAACAGAAAAAGGTGAGATTTCAGAATAGTCACAGACAGTAGGCCTTTTATCACTTCCTTTCCAACATCCTTTTCTGTGGGGTTTCCCTGTCCAACAGCAGGAAAGAACATCTAACCAGAAAGAAGAGGGAAAGAGACTTCCCTTTGAAAGACACAAGCTCAACAATTTTTTCGGAAGGATCCCAGGACAGAGATCCTCTACAATGCATTTGGCTTAACCTGGAAACAGGTAACTGAAAGATCCTGAGAGGATACAGGCAATGACTTACATTGAAGCAAGAGATTGATCTCAGGGAAAGGTTAGGGGGTTCAGTGACTTCCAGCTCCCATCACCCTCTCTACTGTAATTCCTGAAACCTCTTAAGCCTTCTCGCTTTATCAGTATTTAGTTCTGGTTAGCTACTATAGACAATCTTTCTTGCCAAGTTTTCTTCCTCCTATTTTCCTCCCCAAAGGCCCCTGACCTTTCTTGAAAAAGGAAACCCACAGATTCTCACCAGCGGCTGTCAGGAGAACAAAGAAGAGAAAGCATTGCATAGTGGAGTTCAGGTGGTATTCCAGTGACAAGGCCAGAAGTGAACTGCTACTGTTAATCCTGATTTAATTTCTAGGTCAGGGGCATTTGGCAACTATAGTGATGGGTAGGGAGGTTTCTTCTTGCTATAGCCTGAATAAAAATGATGATCAAGGACCTTGTGGAAATCTTGGAGATATTTGCCTTTCTCAAGGTCTACTTCCACAAAGAAACATATGTTCATTTCCTTTAAAGGACAGTAGAAGTAAGGAAACAGACTGGCTCAATATCTCATCATCTCACTCATATTTCTTTACTCTAGAAATCTCCTGTTCTCTCCAGATCTCCTGTCCCTCTGGAGGAGTAGGAGAAAAGAAGATTTGTATTCAGTGTTCAAAGGTTTTTCCTCCTTTACCAGCATTCTGTAACTTACTTTATGACATGTGCCCATTCTCTATGTCATAATGGTCTTCCCCTTTCTCACCATGAGTTTTAACTTATTTCTTCTATGTGACCACTCCCTTCATTTTGACTATACACCTCTGGCCCTCTCCCACACCATGAAATGGATACCTGCCCTCTGGAACACTCTCTTCTTCAGTACTCATTTTGATGACAGGTTGAGAGGCTATAAGAACACAGTGCATTCAGTCAAAAGTAGTTAGCATTTTCTCTAATTGCTGCATGAACACCAAGATCACTGTGTGCTAGTGTGGTTTTTTTGAGTGCCTATAGAAACAAACACATAATGCACCAAATATGCATATGCTTCTTGTTACAGAGGAAAAAAATATATTTGTAACTTATTTGGGCAATTATTTACTGATTAAAGTGCCAGTGAAGAATTTTTAGCATGAACCTCTCAGAGCATTTTCTTATGAACACCCAAGGGGTTCATAAACAACTAAATGCTGGGCCATCACCAGTCATCTTGACTCTTGTCTTGCCATTGGATTCCAATGTCTCTGAAGGAGACAGTGAGGTTGATGACTTTGTGTAGCTCTGCCTCACTTAAATCCAATTCATGTGCAAGTCAAGACATCACCCTTGTGATGTCATTGGTCCTCCTTGATAATGAAGGACAAACAATAAACTACCAAGTAGGAATCAATAGGCCTTTGAGGTCCCTTCCAAATTTGAAATTCTATAATCCTGTGATTAACCATTTCAAGCACAGAGACAACTTATTACCAACTTATTAAACTTTAAATAGAGTTTTTAACACTATTATTTATAATAGCAATTTAGATCTGAAGATCTTTCCGACCTATTAATAGACCATGTGACCTGCTTATGTCACAGGAACCTAAGTCACATGTGGTGGGAGCTTCCTGACAGTAAAAGGAAGTTATGTCACAGGAAATGCAGAAGGGGAGAGAGAGAGAGAGAAACAGAGAGAGAGCGAGAGAGAGAGAGAGAGAGAGAGAGAGAGAGAGAGAGAGAGAGAGAGATGTATGTTATGGCTGCTTGTGGCCGTTGTGATAGTTACAGTGGAACAGACTGACTTAGCTGTACTGTGAGTTTGTTTTTGGGAAGGCCCCAGTAGGGCATCAGAGAGGTTTTGGGATGGCCAGACTCCATGTTGTGATATCGTGTTTTGAGTTCCTTGCTGTTACGATAAAGTGGATTAACTCACTGTAGGAGCTGAACATTTGGTTATGGGATGTGGTTCTCTGGTATCTGAATAAATGTTATACTTCTATCTTCTTTATGGCAAGTCTTTCATACTTTGCAATACAGAACTACATAGGCATATTCATGATTATCATTGATGTTGTGTTTATTGCCTTACTGATACACTATTTCACAAAACTTGAGCCTGAAGAAATTATTGTCTACACATGCCCTTGTTCTCATGGAGAGTACATTCTAATGGGAGAGACTTTGAATAAAGTTCTAGCTCCACAGAGAATGTAATCTGAAAGGAGAAGGGATTGACAATTGGGGAGGAGGAACCCAGAAAAGCCTGCTACAGAAGGTAGGATTTGATCTAAATCTTGCAGAAAGTCAAGGAAATTAAGAAGCAGAGGTAAGGGGTTAGATCAAGACAGTCATGAGGTGTGGCCAGTGCAAAAGCAGGAGATGAAGCAGTACCTCTCTGTCTTTTGGCCTTGCTTAGATTGGAACACTGGCCTGTGTGTCCTGACATTGTCTTGTACTTTGAAGGAGAGGGGGAGCTAGAGTTGCTTTTAAATGTGCTACTTTATGATAGATCAAAGGCACCTTTGAATATACCAATCGTGAATGAGCTACACACCCAGGGGATGGCAAAATTCCTTTGTTTATTAATGATTGAATCTAATAGACTTATTGGTTATTCTAGCTGTTTTTGTCTCTTAGTCAATAAATATTTATCAAGTGCCTACCATTGGCCAGGAACTATGGATACTAAAAGAGACAAAAGATAGTTTTTGTTCTGGAGGAGCTAAAAACCTAATGGGGGAGACAATAAGCAAATGAATATAGCAAAACAAGCTATATACATGATAAATTGGAAGTAAATAAGAGAGAGAAGGCACTGGTTTTAAGAGGGGTTGGGAAAGGCTTGCTGTAGAAGATGAGATTTTTAGTTGGGACTTAAAGGAAGTAAGAAGGTGGCAATGAGGAGGGAAAGTATTTCAGCATGGGGGCCAGCCAGAGAAAATACCCAGAAGTGAGAGATAGAATGCCTTGTTGGTAGACTAGGCAGGAGGTCAGCGTTACTGGACCAAAGAGTATGTGGCAGGGTGTAAGGTGAAAGAAGAATGGAAAAGTAGTAATGTGGTTTGGGGTGCTGGGAATCCTGATCACACAGTTTGTGGTTCCTGGGAATCTTGAAATGTGAGGGTACTGGGGGGTCTGCCTGGAAAGAATTCAACCACTCAAGCCTTCTTTCAGTTAAAGTAGTGAGGTTTATTATAACATTGCCCACAATAGAGTGGGTAAGATTTCTAGTAAATCTGCAACTTGATGGGTGTGTGATTGATACTTATATACAAAAAAAGGGAAAAGGGGTCAGTGAGAAGATCTTGATGGGATTAAGGGGTGGTAAGCTGTCTGGAGCAGGCCAGGTACAGACAATAAAAGGAGTTAAGTGGCCTGAAAGCCACAGGGAAAGGTCTGTTAAAAGGATTATTTGAGTATCTAGGTGGGCTGGGCTGGGCCAGATGCTTCAGGCAAAGTGCCAGTGTGGGGAAAGTTCAGGGACTGAGCCGCTTTCCAAGGTGTGGTCTTTTCCTTTTAGGAGTCTAGGTCTCTTCATCATGTCATTAGGAGAGGACTAGGTCATGAAGGGCTTTGGATGACTAACAGAGTGTTTTGTATTTATTCCTGGATGCTACAAAGAGCCACTGGAATTTATTGAGGGGATTGAGTTATTGTTGTTCATCCTTCTTTCTCAAAGAGGACCAATGGCATCACAAGGATAATGTCTTGACTTGAACAAAAATTGGATTTGAGTGAGGCAGAGAAACTCTCCCAGAATCTTTGGAGTCTAGTGGCAAGACAAAAGTCAAGGTGACTGATCTGGCAATGGCCTGGGGTAAGTGTGTAGGGGGCAGGCTGGTGTGACATGATCAGATCTGAGCTTTTAGAAAATCATTTTAGAGGGCGGAGCCAAGATGGCGACAGGAAAGCAGTAACTGGCGTGAGCTCCCCACCAAGTCCCTCCAAAAACCTATAAAAAATGGCTCTGAACCAATTCTAGAACTGCAGAACCCACAAAGTGGCAGAGGGAAGCAGGGCTCCAGCCC
>CM053623.1:82088892-82102240 GCA_028646595.1 Phalanger gymnotis | reverse complement strand
CTTCTTTCCTGTGGGGTAAGATACACAACTGAGTATGTATGGTATTCCCTCTTCAGGTCAAATCTGATGAGGGCAAGATTCACTCATTCCCCCTCACCTGCCTTCTCTTCTCTTCCTACAGAACTGCTTTTTCAAACTTATTTCTAATTGGAAGAAAACTTAAGACTTTCCAAGTTGGGAGGGGAAGAGTGAATAGGTGCATTTCCCTGAAATCAGATTAGACCCCAAATACAGGGGGAGACATTTTATACATTAAAAAATTAATCAAACAAGGCCAATTAATGAAAAGGAAACAACTAACTAGGATACAACGTTAGATAAACTGATTTCTAATTAGAAGAAAGATTAAGACTTTCCAAGTTGGGAGGGGAAGAGTGGACAAGTGCAATTCCTTAAAATCCAGTAAGTGTCTGTGTACAATCAAAGGAACCTAGTAACAATAAGGGATTGATCAGTATAAGGCCAGTTTTCAGATGAGACATATGGGTTGCTTGAGATATAGAACTGTGAGAAAATTCCTTGCATCAGTCTTCAGACCTGACTAGGTTTCTAGTCAGCACAACCTCAGTCTTTAGTTAAGGATCTTTAAGTAGCAGGGAGAGGTGGTCCAGCTTCCCAGTCATGCAGGGCTTGGTTTGAACAATGCAACAAAGTCCTCTCACAATTCTCACAACTGAATAAAGTTTTCTCACAGGACAGAAATTGTACTAGAGCCATAACTGAATAGAAGGGGAACTGAGCCCGCTCCAGAATTAGATCCCAAACGGAGTCAATGTGGTTCACTCTATTCCCACTACCACTTGCTGCTCCAATTTCTACAGTTCGTCACAGGATCATGCTAATGTATACCAGTGCTGTTGAATTATTTGAAAGAAAAACATAGGCAAGGCACTCAGGACGGAGTGACTTTGGGGCAGGGGTGAGGGAGGAGCTATGCCCGTGAGCATTTTAGAGGGGAGAGGAAGGAGGGATCTGTCTTCTTGAATGTGAAGTGCTGTATTCTGAGGGAGAATTGAATTGGGGTTGGGCTTGTGCAGAAAGTTTATTCCTGTAACTGTTAGTCAGGACTATGTGATCTCAGTAATGTACCTAGACCAATCCAGGTTTCTCCAATGTAATTTTTGACAGTTGATAGAAGGAGGACTAGAATCTGACTGGGGTAGCTCAAATTTTGGGTTACAGGATTTCAAAATATCATAAAAGGCTAGAATAAGGGGCTAATTTTTTTTAGGTCAGCCAGTTAATAAATATTTATTGTCTCCTATTTGCTAGGCACTATGCTAAGTGCTAGCGTTACAAATGTGAAAAAAAAGACTGTCCTTGCCTTCGAGGAGCTTACAATCTAATGGAAGAATGCAATACATACAAGGAAGCAATCCAAAGGAGTGCAGCTAGGTGGGAAATGAGGTGAAACTTAATAGAAATAAATAGAAACACCTACACTTGTCTACAAAATAGTTCATATGAAGAAAATATGTGAATATTTATGAACTGAATACTCAAAACGAGTCAATATTCTGATATGCCAGCTCCTCTTCCTTTACTCCCCATCCAAACAGCAAAGAACTCCTGCTATTATAAACTGCATTGAGAGAAATAATGAACCAAATGGTGGCAGTGATATTCTTGATACCCTCTTTTATGGTCTATCCACGTAGAGTATTGGATTCAGTTCTGGGTGCCCCGAGTTAGAAAGGTAACTGACAAGTTAGATAGCATCTAAGGAAGGGTACTTAGGATGAGGAGGGAATTGGCTATATATATGGGCATTGGCCGAAAGACAGGAGGATGGATAGCCTGAAGAAGAGAAGATGGAGAGGCCTATGATAACTGTCATCCAAAACTTGAAAGGCTTCGGCAACGGACGAAGGATTTGACACGCTTGACTTGGCTCGAGAAAGAAGACTAGGGAATAATGGATACAAGTTTAGGTTTGTCATAAGGAAAAATTTGTTAACAATTAGAACCGTCCCCGGCCTCAGAGAGTGGGTGCTCCCTTATTGAAGGTTTTCAGCGGAGACTGAATGGCTGCTGCTCATCGATGTTGCAGAGAGGATTCTTGATGAGGTTGAGGTTGGACGGGATGGTCTCTGACATCATTACAACTCTGTCACCTTTGATTCTCTGATTTATGAACAGATTAGGTGGCACAGTAGGTAGAATGTAGAATCTGCCTGAGATGCATGCCAGCCACATAATCAAGGGCAAGTCATTTGGCAACTCCCTTTGCTCCAGTTTTTCTCATCTGCAAAATGGGGCTGTGTACCCTCACAGCGTTGCGAAGATTTAGGGGCAGCTAGGTGGTAAAGTGGTTGGAGTGGTAGGACTGGAGTCAAGAAGACCTATGTTCAAATCTGGCCTCAGATAGTTATTAACTGTGTGCCCTGGGCAAGTCATTTAACTTCTGTTTGCCATCTGTAAAATGGGGCTAATAATGACACCTACCTTTCATTATTGTTGGATCAAATGAAATAATAATTGTAAAATGCCTAGTACAGTGCCTGACACATAGTAAGCCCTATATAAATGTTAGCTATGTTAGCTGTACCATTATGTGAAGCACTGTACAAACTTTAAAATGATACAAATGTATACACATAGATAGATAGATAGATACACGTATATACAGAGTGTCCATAAAGTCGGTGTGCAATTTAAAGTTAAAGCTATGTAAAGTTGCATATGTGTATATGTACACACATGTTTGTACATATATATGTATATACGTATGTATGCATGTGTGTATGTATGTATGTCAAAGACTACACTCGGAGGGGTTATATGATATTAAAAAAATTTTAAAGCCATTTTAAAGGCCTGGAATTACAGTGGAAATTGTTGCATCTCCTTTCCAGTGCTAGAAGAAGGAGGTCATCAAGGAAGGGAAGTAGGGAGGGAAAAGACCTTAGTTGTCAGCAATGGTCTTTTCCATCCAATCCACATAATTGCAGACCTTGGTATAGACACCAGGATTCCTTTTCTTGGCACAGCCTATGCCCCATGAAACGATGCCTTGGAGTTGACCTTCACAGACCACAGGACCACTTGAGTCACCCTGGAATACAATGGAAAAGAAGCTCAAAGTTTTCTTTCAGCCCTGAGAGGATAGAGTTCACAGCCAGACATGTTATCCCTTTCATGTTTCTTCTCCCTAGCATGTGTGCCCATAGAGAACTCAGCAGAGATAAAAGGTTGAGGGAAGGTAGGCTCTTATGTCATTTTTTTGTCCCAGTATTTTTCTGGAGGTATTGCCTACACAATCTCTAAGATGCCCATGTTGAAGAGACCTTTTTGTTGTTGTTTTCGAGTAGTTTCAGTCGTGTCTGACTTTCCGTGACCCCATTTAGGGTTTTCTTGGCAAAGATACTGGAGTGTTTGCCATTTCCTTCTCCAGTTCATGTTATAGGTAAGGAAAGTGAAGCAAACAGGGTTGAGCGACTTGCTAAGGTCACACAGCTAGTAAGTGTATAAGGCTGGATTTGAACTCAGGTCCTCCTGATTTCAGAGCTGGCACTCTATTCACTGCACCATTCAGCTGCCCTGAAGAGACACACATACACACATTTCTGTATTTCTATTTCTCTTCACCATAAAATCATTTCAGAGGGAACATTATCAGTTCCTCTCTGTCCCTAGATGGGAGAGGATAATGTACCACGAGTACTTATCTCTCAAAACTGTAGTACGTACGCAGACAAGGAAGGGATCTGAGATTAAAGTTAACCTAAACAAGATCACATAGACAGTATGTGTCGTAAATGAGACTTGAATCCAGGTCTTCCTATCCTCAAAACTGACCCACTACCTACTATGCCAAGTACCTCTGTGGTAGATATATAGACTAAGCCACCCCCCGAGAGGAAAGATGCCCAGCAGGACCATGGTTTTAAAGCCCAGAGGGAGTCAGGAACAGGGATAGGAAAAGAAGTCTTTAAAAATAGGATAGAGACTCGGCCTGTGAGTTTGATTGGTATAGGGAACTCTCGACCCAAGTCAGCACTTTTCTGAAACATACAATCTTAGAAAGTAGCCTAGAATTCTGAGTGGAAGTCTATAGGATTTTATTAGTCACTTACTATGTGCCAAGCTCTGAGCTAAGGGCTGGGGATATAAATATGTCCATAAAGAAAGACAGTTCTTCCTTTCAAAGACCATACACTAATGGGGAAGACTGCAAAGACAACACTGAAAGAGAACTTTGAGCTTCTTTTCCATTGTATTCCAGGGTGATTCAGGTGGTCCTGTGGTCTGTGAAGGTCAACTCCAAGGCATCGTTTCATGGGGCATAGGCTGTGCCAAGAAAGGGAATCCTGGTGTCTATACCAAGGTCTGCAATTATGTGGATTGGTAATCAATCTAGAGTAAGCTCTGAGGAGTTCTAGTAACTCAATTTGTTTTAGGGAGTGATTATGAGTCACTTACGAATTGTAGCAGTGAGCAGCTGACAGTACCCACTGGGCATTGATGAGGGAACCACCACGCATTGACTTGTCAGTAGCTATATACACCTGGTAGGGTACTGAGTTCCATGCACAGTTCTTTCCTCCTATGATCCTTTCAACACTATTACTGGGGAAGGCAACTGAGGGGGAAAAGAAATAGGAATTACTGGTTAAATAAAGATCCCTTGAAATGTTAATTCTTTTACAATGCCTTTCAAGGTTAAGCAGAGAAAAGCTACCTAGTAATGTTCCTTTGCCTTATATAATTGGGACATCAATGTTCTATGGCCATTTTTCTCAAAGTGTCTCAACTATATACTTATCTTTTCTTCACACCCGTGGTATACACATGTCATAAGTGTTCAACTGCCCATTCATATTTATGATTTAGATCAGGTCCACTAATACTATTATAAGTACATACCAGTGGCTATTCTGAATTATTGCTCCCAGAGTCAAGAGCTGAGTAGACACAATACCCTTTTGCAGAACACCCTTGGTAACCTCTAGGTTAAGTAACCTTTAGGTTACCTAAGTCTTTAGGTTTAGAATGTTGGGAAAAGCAACTTAAACTTGAAAGAATTTCTCTATCCCTTAATTTGGAGGTCATGCAAACATATTCTTTTCTAAAAAAATTAAATATTTTATTTTTCCCCAATTAAATGTAAAATCAACTTTAGCATTCTGTCTTTTCTTTCAAATTTGGGGTTTTAAGTCATCTCCCTCACTCTCTTCCCTCCCCCCTCATTGAGAAGGCAAGCAATTTGACATAGGTTATGCATGTGTAGTCATATAAAACACATTTCCATGTAAGTCATGTTATGAAAGAAAACACAAACCAAAAAAAAAAAAAACCTCTAAAGAAAAAATGTGCTTCAATCTCATACAAATATATTCTTAAAAGATTTGGGATGACAGTGGTGGTGGGCTGTGGCAATGATATTAGGTAATTATTCAGCCAACTACCACAGAATGTCATAACATTGAAACTCTGGTTGTCATTTTCCAGTCTTGTCAGTGGCACATAGTCTTCACAGACTTTCTCTAGATTTCTCTCGGCCCATCCTTTCCCATAGGCTTTTATCTGCCCAGCACTGTGACCCATCTTCCCTTCATTGTTCTGGAATAATTGCCTAATGTCATTGCCATTGTCCACCACCATCATCCAAAATCTTTTAAGAATGTATTTGTATGACCTCCAAATTTAGTGATAAAAGGAATTTTTTTTTCAAGTTTAAGTTGTTTTTCCAAACAATCTAAACAATTTGCCCTAAACTATGATGTCACAGTGATCTGGAAAATGCAAAAAAGAAACAAGAATGATGGTACCAAAAGATCTTGTTCTTCTTACACCTTCCTAAAAATTCAGGAGTATGGTCTCACTCTTCCCTCAAGGTCCCTCTTGGCATATGTTTCTTCCCCCTAAAAATATGGGCCCTGTTCTATTACTTAAAAATTATCCATTGTTGGTTTTAAAATCTGGGGTCTAACCAGATAATACTGATGGCTTCTGTCCAGTAATGGTGTTAATTCCCAGCTCAGTGTATATAAAATGGTAACCATCACCCTATTGTCTCTCTGGAAATTATATTGATTTTACTTGATGAGACTATATGGACAAAGACCTTTATCTATCTTTATCTATTGCTCTTATTTAATTTTATTTTTAAAGGAGGGAATTTTATTTCTCCAAAATCCTCAGACCTGAGCCAAAGTACACTTCAGAAGAGTAATACTATATTTGCTCAGGGAACTACCTATAAACTCTATCCAACTAACTGGGAAAGGCTTTATGTACAGATCTATCAACAATATTTTGTGTTTGTTTTCCACGATCCAGCCTAGTAATCTTCAGAGATCACACACAGGTTGGTTACAGGGTGATGATGAGGGGTTTTTGGCCCCAAGAATTCTCACAGACTATCCATTGGGACACAGATGGAGTGAGACCTAGGTTAGTGGAGGGAAGAGAACCCACACATACATAAGTTCTAGCATCCTTGAAGTATTGATATATACTAATTCGTCTTACATTGGAGCTAAGGAAAGGGTAGTAGAAACCTACATCTTTAAATGGCCAAGCCAGACTTCTAATTTTGAAAGGTGGGTCAACTTAGAATTTTATGTTCAGGCAAACTAGACTGTTACCTATTTCTTGAAGTTGACATGCTATCTATTCCCCTTTATGTTTTATAGCAAGCCATTCCTCATGCTAAAAAAGATACTCCTGCCCCACTCTCGCTTTTCAGACTCTCTTCCTTCAAGGCTCGTTTCAAGTGCCATCTACATGAACTCTTCCCTGATTTCTCTGTTTAAAAGTGATCTTCCTTCCCCCCCATTACATCCTATTTTTATGATGCTTATCTCTGTGCATATTATATCCTTCTCTCTTTACAACCTTTCCCCCCCCATACCGTGTACCCTTCAAGTGACTGTAATTTTCCTGAAGGTGAGGATTATCTTTGTTTTTTTATCTTTGATCTCTAGCTCCTAACATGGTTCCTAGCACATAAGTGGCATTTGGTAAATATATAGTGATTATTTTTAAATGACCCCAAATATGTGAAAAGGACAAGATATGAGTTCTCCCTTCCTTTAATGTCTTCTTCAGCCGTTAAAGTCTTTCTGTTCATTACTGTTGGTTCAAGTTCTTTGCACTTCCTAAAGCCTTTTCCAATGACTCTAGATTGCATTTATCTTTCTCTGAATACTCACGACCCAGAGTTTATGCCATAGAATTCGACATCATCATATGATGTATTGTTTGCTACTATTTCCTCATGTTAATCTAGTTCCCTCAACTCAGTTGCAAGCTTCTTGAAAGCTAGAGCCATGCCATATACTTCTTTGCATTCCATATAGTCACTAGCATAATGATAGGACTCAATAAATACTTGAATGAACAAGAGTGACTTACCAGCAGTTCCTAGGAAAAAAAGGAAGACAAGGGCCTTCATAGCGATTCTAGGGATCCAAACACACTGGTATAACCCCAAGTTCTCTCTCACTCACTCCTTTTAACCCTTTTCACTTGGCATCAAATGCTGCTGAGGAATGAAGATATTGATTCAGCAGCTCATTCGCAATTCCAAATTTAGTTTTTGACTCTGGCCAGGATGGAAGAAACTACAGTATTGGTATTAGTCATCCAGTGTCCTTTCTATTGTTCACGGAGCTTTGGAAAATAAGAATAAGAATCCCCCTGGCAGGGATTTTCCTCCACATAAAGTTAGGATTAGACTCCAGGCACAGTAGTGCCAGGTGTCCTACATCCTGGTCAAAAATCTCTTTAATTATTCATGTAGCTTCTTGATAATGACTTCTTGTCAACTAATGGGTTCCCATGATCACTGTGACCTCTGTGACCACTGTGGTGAGAGGCCCTTTTTTGTCAATCACAATCATATTTGCCTGAATTTGGGATTTCCTTGGTGTGAAAACTATGATTCTATGGATGATTTCTGTCCATATAACATATATGTAAGATCATAGGACCAGTGGTTTAGAGAAGGAAGAGACAATCAAAGACATGTTGGCCAATTCTTCATTTTCCAATTGAGAAAACTGAGGCCAAGAGAGATTAAATGACTTGTCTAAGACCAGATAAATAGTAACTGGAGGAGATAATGTTTGACACTAAGGTCTATGATTACAAATCTAGTGTTGTTTTCATTGTGCTACCGTACTTCCCACTCACTTGTACAAATGATATACAGACACACACATGTATGTATACAGAGATATTTCAGAACACACATACATATACTATGTGTATATATAACATATATATGTATATGTGTGTATATATGTATATATGTGTGTATGTGTGTATATATGTGCATATATGTATATATATATATCTCTCTCTATATATGTATATATGAAGCTCATTGGAATAATTGAAGCCCTATACCAATGAAGTCTTCCCAAAAGTTTCACTGCCCTTTGGTGGTGGTGGTGGTATAGGGGTGAGAAAGAGAAACAAGAACCATAGCCTGTATGGCATAGATGTGTCACTGACCACCTTGTTCACATCCACCCATCCTGGACATGTCCTCTCATAAGTTCATCCCAAGGGTATACCTTCAAGGCACAGACTACTATGGCTCCAAAATAATTTAAAAAAGGGAATCACTCAGATCAAAAATGGAGAAGTGCATGGTGAGCATGAGAAGATCACAACACATAACGAATAGAAGAAGAATCAGAATAAAGAATGTCATCGAGCAGAAGTATGATTGAAAAAGGAGTCACGTCGGTCATGAAACAAGAATGAGTATTAACTGGGCTAACTGCTGTATAGCCCATAGCCCATACAGTGGTATCCCTGAGATAATATATGGGGGCACTCCTACCCCACGGCAAGAAGGGGAATCTCTCTCTCTCTCTCTCTCTCTCTCCATATATATATATATGTATATATATATATATATATGTATATATTTATATATACACACATAGACATACGCATGTATATATACATATGTGAAAATATATATATATAATACATATGCATATACATATGTGTGTATACCTATATGTCTATCTATCTATCATGTATCTATCTGTCTACCTATCTATTTATCTACCAAAGAAAGCTCTCTGACACTTGGGAAAGAGGCAGGATTTTTTTAAGAAGTTTTTTTTAAGAAGTATTAATTTAGTAGATGCTGAAGTTCAAAAAAATCGCTGGATTCTCAGATAGCCATGGTAGAAGAGGCGAGGTCTGCCAGATCACGAAAGAGACTTTGGGTCTAGAGATATTAGAAATTTCTTGTCTGAGCTGGCCAAGGGACGTTGGCAGTGAGAATACATGGATTTCAAGGGCTGGCTAGAGGTCTCAAGCTCAAGGAACGCTAAGAGCCATCTCACAGCCTGGTTTCTATATTTACTCTATGCCCTTTAATTGCCTACCTGTATTTAGTTCATCCCTTTAAAAATCATTGTCTGTGCTCAGCTGATTTAATGAATTAGTTCATATTCATTAACCATTCATTTATTAAATGGCTACCACTGAGCCGTTTGCTTGGATTGCCCTCAAGTAGATTAACCTGAGTCTTATTTGTCATCACTACTATTCACTGGGTAGCTAAGTGTAGCAGATGGAGGAAGGCAGTGCATTATGAGGCTAGAGGAGTAAGAACACCTCTGAGATCTGAAGAACAGGGCTGCCCACTCAGCCCTCTTCACCTGTTCCTGACCCAAAAGAGAACACCAGCCAGTCATGCCTCTCTTAGTGACAGACAGACAGTAATGACTGCCCTCAAAGGGCAAGGAGCTGAGAGGACAGGAAACTTATTCACCCTCTTGCAACATCTTTCCTTTATATTGATACTATCTCCAAACAGCTGTCTCTAATACGGTGACTCTTGTCTCCACATTACCCCATGGAACTTCCTTAGTACCTCACTAAAAGAGCTTACCTCTAATTTGAAAAAAAAGTCATAAATAAGAACTTTTTATGATATGGGGCCTACAGTCTACTATTCTCTGCAGAGCTCCCTAGTGTACCTTAGGCTATACCAGTAGAATTCTTTCTTTAAGGAAAGAACATACTTCCAGGGTGAGAAGTACATAGGTCTGTAGCAACAATTTGGCTAGCAGCGGCTGTAGGATGTAAGACCCAACAAGACAAGCAACAAGAGCTGCCAGCACACGTTCTTTGATCTGCTTTACTAAGGAAACTAACTTTTAGGGATTAACAATCTCACTTTAATCCGACATACAAATATCATTCATTTAGTTCAGGAGGAAAAGCCAGCAACCTGAACTTCAGAGCAAATACAAACAAGTTACAAACATGCTTTACAAACAGACCAAACACAAACCAACATCTGGGTTAGCAAAGCCAGGGGGCAGTTACAATGGCTTGCTCAGAGTCAGGAGGCACTCTTCCAATGAGCGAGAGCCCCAAAAGTCAAACGCCAACACTGGATCTTATATACCTGTCTCAGGGCCCCGGGCACTTGATTACCTCAGTGCTGAAAAGCACTGAAAAACAAAGAACAGTGAAAAATCCCATTTAAGGGGTGGGAAAGTTAATCCTTAGTACCACCATATACAAGTCAATGACTCAGGATTGTCTTAGTACTGAAACATTCCAAGACAAGATCCCACTTTATCTGCTCCATTCAAAAAAGTCCAGAATCGTTAAAGACACCTAAGAGAAGAACAGCAAAAAGCAAAAAGCACCGCCCTGATTACCACTACAAGGTAATACATATACATATATATATATATATATATATATATATATATATATCTCAAACATATATAAAACAAAATAACCCTATATAAGAATGTAGTTAATTAGCCTTATTGATTAACTAAGGGTTTTTTCCCCCATTTACCTTTTTATGTCTCTCTTGAGTTTAGTATTTTATTAAATTTTCCATTGAGCTCTGGCCTTTTCATCAGGAAGGTCTAGAATTCCCTTATTTCATTGAATGTCCATCTCCTTGCCTGGAAAATTATGCTCAATTTAGCTGAGTAGTTGATCCTTGGTTGTAGTTCAAGCTCCTTTGCCTTTTGGAATGTCGTATTCCAATTTCTCCTATCTTTCAATGTAGAAGCTGAAAGATCCTGTGTGATCCTGACTGTAGTTCCATGATATCTGAATTGTTTCTTTCTAGCTGCTTGCAGGATTTTCTCCTTGACCTAGCAGTTCTGTAATTTGACTATAATGTTTCTTGGAGTTTTCAATTTGGGATCTTTTCAGGGGGTGATCAATGGATTCTTTCGATGACAATTTTACCCTCTGGTTCTAGGACCTCTGGGAAATTTTCCTTAAGGATTTCATGCAAGATACTGTCCAGGCTCTTTTTTTCATCATAGCTTTCAGGCAGACCAATAATTCTTAGATTGTCTCTCCTGGATCTATTTTCCAAGTTGGTTGTTTTCCAATCAGATGTTTCATGTTTTCTTCTATTTTTTCATTGTTTAGATTTTGTTTGACTGATTCTTGATGTCTCATAAAGTCATTAGCTTCTACTTGCCCAATTTTAATTTTTAATGTTTTATTTTCTTCCTTTATCTTCTCTATCTCCTTTTCCATTTGGTTGATTTTACTTTTCGATGAGACATTTTCTCCAATTATATTCTGATTTTCCTTAACCAATTCTCCGATTTAACCTTTTAGAGATTTGTTTTCCTCATTGAATTTTTTTCCATTTTTTTTTCTTTTACCCCCCTAATTTGGTTTTTAAAGTCCTTTTTTAGTTCTTCCAGTAATGCTTTTAGGTGTGGAGACCAGTTCACTTTCCCTTTTGATGTTTCAGATGTGGGTGTAGTATCCGTGCTGTCCTCTTCTGGATTGGTATTTTGATCATCCCTTTCTCCATAATATAAATCTATCATCTTTGAAAGCTTCATGCTCTTCTTTTTCATGACGATTTTTCCCCCCTGGTTTCTGAAGTGGATCTCTGCTTCTAGGACTCAGGGGGCACTGTCCCAAGTTTCTTGTGTAGGGCTCTAGCTTTATGTGCTATGGCCTCTGGTTTCATGAGGCATGGGAGAGGGGTGGTCTGACTGCTGGGGGGTCTCTTCTTCCTCAGGACTATTCTACAGAATGGTTGGTCTCAGCTCTTGTCTGTGCTGGTGTCTGCCACTTCCCCTGGCTGTGCAAAGCCAAATCTGGGGTCCTGGTGTTGATGTTAGTTATCTCCACCCCTTGGGGCTCAGTTATTCTCGTTGTTCTGTTAAGGTGAGGGCTGCTAGGACACCTCTCTTCCTGCACTAGTATCCTTCTACCACCACAAGAAGGGCCCTCTCCTCCACTTCTCTCGGTACTGAAGCCCCCCTCCTGGCTCCTCTGTTTCTCCTGAGGTTTTATTCTCTGCATTCATTCAAGGGAGGGATATTGTGGTACCTGAGCAGCCAGCTATTGCTAGGAAGACCCTGCCCCCAGCTCCTAATTAAAAACCCCGGTTTGCATAAGAAAAATGGACTTAGATCTTGCCATTTGGCGTTCAGCAAATGTCCCTGGGCTCCGTGGCTGCTCCAAGGAATGTCAACTAATTAACCAGAGGAAAGCCTGATCCTAACAGTCTCTTTGTTCCCTGAGCGGGCTCAGAGATGTCTCTGTCTTGTGTCAACAAACCCAGATGGAACATCTCTTGGTCTGTCTATGGCCATGAAGGATGAAAGCCTCAGCCCCAGACATTATCTTGAATTATGTGACTTTTCCTTATCCTGATATTTTATGAGCATATACCATGTTGTGGGATGTTAATGGCAAATTGGACACAGAGATCCTGGGTTTTAATTTCAGTTGACACTTTGTCAGCTATCTGATTTGTTGTATTTACAATCTATTCCATTAAGGAAATTCCTCTTCTTGTATCATGGTCATAAAAAGTGAAATAACACAGGTTTGCTGAGTCTGCTAAAAATAACATATGTGAGTTTCAAGAGATAATTAACCACTGCACCTTGATTTTTCTGTATAAGTATGACTCCTTCACCCCTACTCTTGGCCGTTCTGATTTGGGCTGTTCGTTGCCCTGGAATGGACACCGGCTAATAAAATTCTCCATTTAAATCGTATACTCTGTGGCGTGTCTTGCTCACTGTCGGTACTACAATATGAACCATTTTACCTGCACATCCTGGCTACCGGGAGTCCAAGAAGGCAAGTTTCAAACCTTTAGACTGTGGATTGGAGGTCTCTAGGCTAGCTGCTCCTGCAGCTGTAGGCTCTGCGCTCCCACAGACTCCTGTCCTGGGCTGAGAGGCCTGGGGCTCGATCGTGGCCTTAGCCAGTACTTCTGCCCTGGGCCTGTTCCTGCTCCAGCGTTTCACTCACCCAGCGCTCTCCCAGACCTGCATGCTGGCTGTATTCCTCTGCTGTTCCTGGTTGGTTTGGTCTGGTGCCAATCCGTGTGCCTGGAGCTTCTACCCCTCAGTCC
>CM053623.1:82073987-82088792 GCA_028646595.1 Phalanger gymnotis | reverse complement strand
CTCCAGGCCCAGTAGGCCCTCCTCACAAGAGTAGCCAGGAGGCCACAGAAAAACAAGATGGCATAAATCATATTCACTGGCCTCAAGTCCTCCTCGCTCAGACTCCTGGGTCCACACAGGGGTCGGCTCTGCTTCGGATTTTTTTCCAGCTGTATTTTCTCGCCTCTCCTCGCAGCCAAGCCTCTCGAGTTCTCAAGTCTCTCCTCAACGACTAGAGACCAGAGTCCAGAGACCCATGGGTTCCCGAATTGGCCCTTCTTAAGTGATTAATCTACACCCACACAGGTTTCACACCTGATAGGGCTTTGGGCCTGGGGCTTAGCATTTAACAGGTGAAAGTACTTTCACCGTAAACAAAAGCCAAACTCCTCAAGGGCACCCGTTAAACTAAGCCCATTTTGCCTTAGTGGCACATCAAATCTGCTCAGATTCATTTTTTTTAGATTTATCTGACAGAATTTGTGAGAGAGCTCCAGTAGTTCCTTCCTTTCACAGCGCCATCTTGGCTCCCCAGGACCTCAGTGTTTGTTTTTAACAAAATTATATTTGCTCTTTCTTTTCCTCAAGAAGTTAGGAGGGGGAGTGATCTCACGAAGCCATGGAGGACTCTGCACCTGGGTTAAGAGAGGCCTTGGATCCAGAGAATTGCTCCCACATCCATAATGGAGATCTGGAGGCTAGGTTGGGGGAATAAACCTCTTCGTCTGTTCCCCCAGATCTTTCCCTCCCTTGATCCCTTTGTCATCCCCCCTCCCTTTTCCTTCCTCCCCCCACCTCCACTGCCTCTGGCTTTGGCAGATGTGCTTTCCTACTTTCGACCCTATCCATTGGCCCCATGAGAAGTGCTGTTCTTTTTTCTCTTCTGTAAGGCAGGAAAGAGGAATAAGCATTTATAGAGTGCTTACTACATGCCAGCATTGTGCTAAGTGCTTTGCAAATATTTGTGTTACGAATATTATTTATTATATTTATATTATTATAAACATTACAAATATTATTTCATTTAGTCCTCAAAATAACCCTGGGAGGTAAGAGAAGTACCTTCCCTTTAATAAGCCTATAAATATTTGAGGTTTAGCAGGAACTTATATTAAAATGATATTATTACTAAAAACCCTTATATAGCACTTACTGTGTGCCAGGTAGTACTGTGCTAAGTGCTTGACAATTATTATTTCACTGGATCCTCCCAACAACCCTGTGACGTAAGTGCTATAATTATTTCTATTTTACAGATGAGGAAACTGAGGACGATCATTACGATAGCTGGCATTTATATAGTGCTTTAAGGTTTACAAAGCACTTTACAAATAGCATTTCATTTTATCCGCATAACAAACCTGAGGGGTAGGTGCTACTATTGCCCCCATTTTACAGATGAGGAAAGTGAGCCAGGCAGAGGTTAAGTGACTTGTCCAGGGTCACACAGCTACCAAGGGTCAGAGGCTTGATTTGGACTCGGGTTTTCCAGAGTACAGGCCCTGGGCTCTATCCACTGCACCATCTGGCTGCCCCCAAACAATGTGCTAAAGAAATAATAATAGCTCATGTTCATGTAGTACTTAATGGATTAAAAATACTTTCATATGTTTTATGTCACTTAATCCTTACAACTGTGTTAGGTAGTGGTGGCAGTGATGGCAGGGATATTATTATCATTATTTTGAACGTGAAGAAACGGAGGCATGGAGAGGTTGGATGACTTGCCTGGGGTCACAGAGGCATTAAGAGACAGAAGAAGGGTTGAGGCACGGGTTTCCTGCTTTGTTCTTGTTCTCCTCACTAAATCGCTTCTCTTATACAAAACCACACAACGAAAGCAAAATACTGGTTCTCTGAATTGATCTGGAGATAAATCGAGCAGGTTTACCTTCTAGCCTTCGGTAGACTTTGGGCAGGTGGTGCTCCCAGGTCTAGTTGATGAATCATCAGTTCATGCCCTCATCTTCTTCTTTAATTAATTAATTTTTAGTTTTCAGCATTCATTTCCATAAGATTTTGAGTTCCAAATTTTCTCTCCATCTCTCCATTCCCTCTACCCCAAGACAGCATGTAATCTCACCTTCTTCTTGCTACTAATCTATCCTGGGTCCCTCAGATCTTACAGTTTTATGTAAAGGGCTTTCCCCATGCTCCTCTCCTTCCTTTCTTTGGGCAAGATTGGACTGAAGATATATTTTAGGAACTGCAACTGAGGACATAACAATTGTGCATCTATTAAAGGTTGCTATGGTTGCTTTGGCTCTGAAGACAGTAATGTCAGGTGACCACTTTGGAGATTTATAACAAATCAGAATTGTGGCCCCTTTATTCAGGATGGTTTTTTCATCCCTGAAGAGTATAGAGATAGCTCTTTTGTAATATTCAACTAAGAATTTTCTATCTAGTAAGGTTTCTTTCCAGTCAAAGGCCTAGAGATAAAGGAATTATTTAAAGTAAATTCAATAATAAAAAAATGGAACACACTGATATATGTGAAAGATGTACTGGGGGATACAGATGTAATCTATGTCAGAACCTAGACCTCAAGCACAGAGGACCAAGATACAATCTAACACTTTCTAAATAACATGTGTAGTTCAGGTTTCTATCCAGAAGTATCCTCTGGGAACAACAAAATTTGATTTAGTCTCTTAAATTCCCCTAACCCACTTAAAGCATGTATACAAAGACATTAAACATAGGACAAGGTAGTAATATCTGTCTCCCTTCAGTTAATCAAAGTTAGCCCTCCCTCCTCATCTCTCCCTCCTGGCTTCCCTGGCTTCCTTTCTAGTTTCAGCTAAAATCCCACCTTCAGCAAGGAGCCTTTCTCTGTCTCCCCTAATCCTTCCCTCTGAGATTACTTCTAATTTGTCATCTATATGTACATGTGTGTATATGTGTATATATGTATATGTGTGTATATATATGTCTATATTTGCATATATACACATCTATCTGTCTGTCTGTCTATCTATCTATCTATCTATCTATCTATCTATCTATCTATCTATCTATCTATCTATCTATCTACATCTTGCTTTTAAATAGTGGTTTGCATGTTATCTCCCCCATTAGAATGTAAGTTCCTTGATGGCAGAGGCTATTTTTGTCTTTCATTGTAGCCCTAGAACTTAGCCTACTACCTGCCACACTGGAGATGCTTAATATTCATTGATGTAACTTGTTGACTTACAGTGGTCTTCTGATTCATTATTTCCCTCCTCCTCCCCACCTTCAATTAAATCTCAGTCCCTGCAAAACTCATAGTCCAATACGTAATGATGTCCTACAATGTCATAATATCAAGGCCTAGTGAATGTGTAGCACTAGCTTTTTGCCATTCCCCTGCTTCCCTTTGGAGTCTGCTCAATCCCTTGCTCCAGCATCTGCTCACCTGCCATCACACCTGCATGCTCTCTCTCCTTCCATGTCACAGTCTCTCAGACTGTTGCTTGACCACCATCATACTCAGGGCAGAGAGGAGAGCCATCAACTCAAGAAGCTTCCAGTTTGTTGCTGGAACTTCTGCTTTTCCCTAGTGGTTATCCCATCTGGCTCCACCTTCCTCATGGTTACTCTAACCAAGAGTTGCCATAATCTTCTTCCTGTTGCTGGTGAGCCCTCAGCTTTCTTCTATCTTGACCCTACTCTTCAGCTTCAGTTCTCTCAAGTATAAAATGGGGGTCATAATAGTAACTACCTCCTAGGGTCGTTGTGAGGAACTAATGATATATTTGTAAAGTGCTTATCCCAGTGCCTAATGCATAGAAGGTGCTATATAAATGCTTATTCTTCTTCTCGTCCCTCTCAACCCTCATGCCAGGTTGGGGAAGGAGCTGCGTAGATCCTATCGTTATTACTTCTCTTGGCTCACGATGGCTGCAGAAAGATGAGTAGTGGAAAGTCTCTGCCTTCAAGGAGCTAGAATATAACAAGCAAGGCCCTTGAGGACAGGGAACATACATCATCTTTTTCTCTGTTTCTCCTATCAGAGTGCCTTGCATTTAGCAAATTCCTAATAAATGCTTGTCGACACGGGCAAAATAAATACAACAAATAATTCTAAAATAAGACAAGGATTGTGGCTGAGGAAACAGGTGAATTTGCTATGAATTTGTTAGTTTCTTCATCCAGGGGAGCTAAAATGTTATAAAGAGAATATAAAGCGCTACAAGTATTCAAAGGAGGGAAGGACCACATCTGGTCAAGGGGCTTAGGGAAAGGTTCATGGGAGAGATGGCATAAATGAAGTGGGGGATAGGATTTGGTGCTATATTGGGCATTAGGAATAATCTGATCCAACCTCTCATTTTATTGAGAACCTCATAGTAGTCACGTGACTTCAAAATGCCACTTCCCCTCCCCCCCCCCCCAAGGTCAGACAGAGAGTAATAAAACCTGGAATTGAACCAAGGTTCTTTGATTCCAAATCCAGTGATGGATGATGTAGGCCCTTGATGTAGGCCTCAGCTTTCTCACCTTTAAAACAGGAGGGTTGGATAAGATGTCTTTGAAGTCCTTTCCGGGTGAATACCTACGATCTTGCAATGAACTTGATTCTCCGATCCCATCCAAGAAGAAGCTATCAGCTGTAGGACTTGGTGCATCAATAAGTGATTGCTTAGGGTTGGACTCAGAAGAACCTTTTGGCCACATCTATAATTCGTAGAAGAGAACAGTTGACTCCACCCAGAGCCTGCTACTGATGAGGGTCCTCTTGCAGAAACAAAAGCCAATTTTCAGGAGTTCTTAATAGTGGGTGAATTCTTGGCATAGGTATAACCCTCAACAATCTTTTCATCATCTTTACTATTGGCAAAAGTCCCTGGAAAACAGGAAGGAGGAAAAAAGAGAGAGAAGCAGGTGGGATTACATCATAACTACGCAAGTCCATGATGGCAGATGGCGTGAGAGGCCACATGGAAGTTTAAAGTTTCTGCCCCAGCATATGTGTGGGTGGAATAGCTGAAAATCTGGCCAGAAGACTCAGCTCTGCCTCTTGTGATTGTGATCTGAGTGATCTCAGGTAAGTCATTTCTCCTTTCTGGGTCACAGTTCCCTCAACTGTAACAGGACAATTGGTCTATATTATTTTAACATCCCTTCAGGCACTAATATTCTGAAATCTGGGGATAGGATATGTTTTCGACTGCCCCAGTACTTTTGATGAATCAATCTACCCACCCACCTACAAACTTTTATTGAACTTCTGTGCACAGTGTGTTCTTGACATGGTGATGAGCAAGTCACACAAATTTGGTCCCACTTCCTGGTCACTGTGTAACAGTAATTTGCATGTATACAAATACATACATATGTGTATACAATTTTTTTTCTTTCTTAAATTGATAGGCTGTTTTAAAGTGGTCCAATCAACTGGTTGTTTTAGAACTATATAGACACAAATAGATCCCCTAGCTTTTCCCTTAGAGTCACAAAGCATCTCTGAGTCTCATTTTCCTCACATATAAAATATTTGCACTGTCCCTTCACAATGCTGTCACTGTACCCACAAAGTGACAAATAAGGATCATGTCACACATCAATTTATACAAATTGTTTTACAGGTCATATTATATATAATATACACATGTATATATGTATGCACATGTATATATATATATAACATGTATATAACATGTATATCATATTGTATGTAATATAATATGTGGCGGGGAAAGGGGGTACAGCTAGATGGCACAGTGTTAAGAGTACTGACTTTGGAATCAGGAACAGTCATCTTCATGAGGTCAAATCTGGCCTCAAATGGTTACTTGCAGTGTGACCCCAGGGCAAGTCACTTAGCCCCTATTTGCCTCAGTTCCTCATCTGTAAAATGGGGGCATTTCTATAACTTGTAGGTAGAAGTCTGTGTAGTTTTTGTAGGTATATATGCCATCCTTAACTCCTCTGGCAACATTCACTTATTAGGAAGCTGAGGGGTAAAGGGTTATACTGTTTTACAATATAAGCCCATTGAGGGTAGAGACTTTCTAATTTTTGTGTTTTTGTGCCTAGTTATCTACCACATTGCCTATCACATAATAGGAGCTTAATAAATTCTTCCTGAATGAATGAGATCATTTGGGGATGTCAAGTGACTGATGTGGTGAGATTTGAACCACCAGGAGCCAAAGTTTGTTTATTCATTAAGAGAATAGCTCAAAGCTTTAAGAGTGGATTCTTCTACTACTTGTCTGCTATAAGGAGAAAGGATGGTTCCCTCCCTCAGTTTTTCTCCTGCCCTCTTCCCCCATCACTCTATGTGTTAGTTCTTCGAAGAAAAATCTAGGCCAATTTAATATTACTATCACTAACATGTGGATTGAAATCCCCTGCTGTAAGAAATGTTCCATGATTACATAAATATGGGAAGACTTTAGGATACCAATTCCTTCTTCCAATTCAGAATTATGATTTATTAAATAAGTCCAAAGAAGGGGCTTGGGATACAGAAGTGACTAGGTAAATTGCTCCTGGTCGCCTAACTAGTAAGTAAGGGTGGAATTCGAACCCAGGTTGCTCTAACTTCAAGACAAGTACTCTTTAAAAATCCTGCTAGATATCTATAATAATATTAATGTTTAAAAAGAATTTAGGGTTTGCTAAGGGCTTTGTGTACATTATCTCATTTGATCCTCAAAATAACCCTGTGAGATGGGTGGTATTAGCACTCTCATTTTATGGACAAAACCCTCAGAAAGTTTTAGTTTTTTAGAGTTTTACTCACATAGCTGGGGTGGACAGGAGTAAGATCCAAATCCAGGTGACCCCTGACCCTCTAACACTTTTGGGGGTGACAGTGGATAGAATTCTGGATGTCCAGTCAGGTAGATATGGGTTCAAATCCCATCTCTGAAAATCATCAGCTGTGTGATTATGGACCAAATCAATAAAGCATTCGGAGACACTGTGTCCTTGTCTGTAAACTTGTGATGATGATACCTATAATACCCAGATCCTGCACACCTGCACCATATTGTCTCAATAGTATAGTTCATGACTAATCCATCAAAATGTGAGGACTCTTTTACTTTACGTCCCTTTAGCACTGATGAGCATCATTGAGGGTAATTGACAAGCCTCAAACCTGTCAGTGAGTTAGGGGGATGTGTACCCCAAGCATGTGAAGGCTTCCCCCAGCGGAATGGGAGGATGAGAACCGTTTGTTCCATTGGCCCACGAAGGCGGATAAAGCAGGCACCATGGAGCGCCTAGAGCTTGGTCAGACATCGAAGATGTCAAGATCATTCATTTGATCCCGAACCATTACCAGCCATCTTGACTTTTGTCCTGCCACTGGACTTTGATGACTAGAAGAAAGAGTGAGGCTGATGACTTTGTGCAACTCATTTAAATCCAATTTTCATGCAAGTCAGAATGTCACCCTGTGATTGTCACTGGTCACGGACCACCAGCACCATCAGCACCAGCACGAGCAGTAGCACCGCCACTACCAGCAACAACATTGGTACCCAAATGAGTCATTGTTCTTTATCTACTTCCTGTCTATTTATTCCCTGTCACTCCATATTTATACAGAGTATCCCAAAAGTCTTAATGCAGTTTTAAGCTATTGAAGCCTGACCAGCTGAAATTAAAACTTAAAGAGCTTAAAACTGTACCAGGACTTTTGAGACACTCTGTATTTTGGGCTCTTCCAGATCAGGGACGTTGCTCTTGCTCTGTTTGTATGTTAGCACTTGGTGCAAGGTCTGATGGTGGAAAGAATGCTTAACTTAGATTGTTGACCTTGGAATTGTCCTTAATATGTGATCTTGGGCAAATGCCTTTACTTCCCTAGTGCTGGTTTCCTAATTTATAAAATAAGAGGGTTGGTCCTTTCCAACTCTAGATCTAAAATCAGAGGATTTTAGGTCTCCTGTAAGAATCTGCTAAGTTGAATGCTGAATGAATGTTATGCAGAGACATAGGAAAGAACAGAAAAGGGTCTAAGGCCAGGACTCCAAATAATGAGAAAACTCATCTGGTATTTTTGTGTTTCTGAGACCTGGATATTTGGAAATGCCGGGAGGTGGTGTTTGGGTTATTTACTCACCTGGAAACGACCTGGGAAGATTTCCAGAGGAATGCCAACCCAAGAAATATGTCCTCGAGCATTGGAAGCACCTGTCATCCTTACCAGAGATAGCGATGAATTCTTCTGCCTATAAGTCCCTTCTTCCCCAGAGGCTCTGTCTAAAGGAAGTAGTTACCTGAGGTCTTACAATTCTGTGGTATAACAATCTTTAAGACAGGGAGGGAATTGATACCAGTGGGTATCACTGTGTTGGATACATCTGGCTGGCTAGTGCCAAATCCCTTTTGCTCTCTCTTATTTGTCAGGGTGGTTTGGGACAGAATCTTTTCCCTCATCACTGTCCTCTCTTATCACTTTCTCTCTGGATGTTTATTCCAAAAATTAGTTAAATTTTAACATACAAATAAAACAGCCTGCTCCAAAAGTCTTGATGCAGTTTTAACCTTTCACACATTGCCAAATGCCCCCACTCAGGTCCATGTGGTCCCCTCCTCTGCTGTTTCATGGTGTTTGCATGACATGAAAAGTTAGGAGTAAACCATAACAGCCCAGAGCTCCTGGACAGGAAAATTCCTAAAATTCAAACAGAACTTTGGTTCATCGCCCTAATTCAATTTTGTTGCTGTAGTTTCTCTCTAGCTAACTCTTAGCTTCTGTAGATTGAAGGCAAAAATCAGGAAGAAGAGACATTTAGGTAAAAGAAGTAAGCAGATATATTAAAATATTGGCTACTAGGCAGGTACGGGGAAAATAGAGTGGGGGATGAAAGACCTTTTATTAGATCTCTGCTCAGTTTTCTTTCTAATCTTTACATCATAGATTTTGAACTAAAAGTGCCCTTAGGAGCCATTCACCTGCCTCCCCTCTATTCTATAGATGAGGAAACAGAGACGCAGAGAAATTACATGATTTACCTAAAGTCACACAGGTAGTAAACCACAGAGCTATTCCCACTATACCGACTGGGTCCCGTACCTTGTTCAGCTCTGCCTGGAAGCTGAGTCCTGGAGACTCTTCCCCATTGGTCACTAGGGGGCACTGTGGTTCCGTAGAAATTAATCCTCCTCAGGCAAGAGCCTGGTGATAAGATATGGCTGGAGAAAGGGAAAATGTAAAACCTTTAAAAATAGGATTGCTTACAGCATTCATCACTTACATCGTGTTCCCTCCTTTCCTAAAGGCTTGCCCAATGTTGCACCTATATATTGAAGGAGAGGTCAGGAGTCGTGGTTGTTTTGCCTTCCCAGGTGCACAGTACAAGTATAGGCAGAAACAGAAATTGTTGCCAGACCAGAAGCTACTGGGGGTCAGGGATGGAGGAGAGGAGAAACTCACAACCACGACTAGAACGCCTGACCTGTGAATTCTCACCTGATTTATAAAGGGCTTTATAGGGCATAGGAAAGAAGGGAAGAAGAAATGATCCTAGCTTGGTCGGGGAATACTTTGAATCTGGAGGAATCAGTGAAAAGAGAGATATAACAGGCTTACTCCATCTATTAGGAACTTGAGCCCTGTATCAGTTTAACTCTCACCCTAAAGGACCAGAGCTCTAACCTGGGCAAGGGAGGAAGGGGTGGGGTCCCATTCTGCCCAACCCTGCTATGGCACAAGGTTCTTATTCTGGGGGCTATTTGTCTCTTGGGAGCAGGCGAGCTGAGAACACAAGTGGGAGGTCTCTCTTCTGACTACCTTGATAGTTATAACATCGGGCTGTTTGCTAGGTTCTGTGTTCCGGATTTCTTCTCCATCTCTCAGAGGCCCCCTAGATGCCAGAGTAACTTAGAGTCTGTTATACCTGGTCTCAGACATAGGAAAGGCAGTGGTGCTGAGACGCCACCTCCATCTCGGGACACTTCGGCTGGTTCTGGTCCTAGCACATACTGGGGCAGATTCTCTAAAAGCCATTTTATTTTTACATTAAAATATTCTGAAGCAGAGGAGATGTTACTTATCAAATCATAGCTAAAGGGCATTGTCCATTGAACATCGGCATGTTCTCCTGTGTGTTTCTGTGCCAGTTGCAAGGATGGAACAGTCCAAATTCATTTGATTCTTAAGACAACCCTGTGATTTATTTTTATAATAGATGCAATTTTTTATCCCAGGGTCTTGCCCTGGGTCACACAGACAGTAAATGACTGAGGCAGGATTCCCACTCAAGTCTGCCTTATTCAAAGTCTAACACTCTAGCTGGCTTTTTCTCCATATGCCACACTGACCATCCTCTCTTCTTCAGTTTCTGAGAGACTAGCCAATGACTTAGGAGGAGCCAGGCGGCTAAGTGATACAGAGGGTAGAGTGCTTCGCCTAGAGTCAGGAAGACTCAAATTGCTGAGTTCAAATCTGGACTCAGACATGTACTAGCTGTGTGACCTTGGAAAGTCACTTAACCCTGTTTGCCTCAGTTTCTCATCTGTAAAATGAATTGGAGAAGGAAATGGCGAACCATTCTGGTATCTTTGCCAAGAAGATGCCAAATAGAATCACAAAGAGTTGGAGATGACTGAAAAATGACTAGATGACTAAAAGCGGCCAAGACTAGGTTCTTCAGTATGTGCTACAACACAAATGAATGCATTTATTGTATAACCTACATTTACCACCCCCCCCATATAAGGAGATACTATGAAGATGTGGGGGGTAGTGGATAGGCGTGATACTAACATATCATTTTTTGTATGTAATTTAATTATGTGAATGTATTTGTGTTGCAGTTACAAAGCAGGACATCAGTAGAACTGAATTATCCGTTTGCTTATCTGGGTACATGGTTTGAATTCTGCCTTCATAACCTTAATGTCTAATATAGTGCTCAGTGTCTGCTGAATTGTCTTAAGAGCACAACAGTCATTTTAAAAAATAAAGTGAAAAAATACTTAAGACACTTGATTAAATTTACTGCATATCCCTGGAATGGGGATGGAAAAGAGGAGTGGAGGGGAAATAGTAACTGACTCTCCTATTTGGTAAGTGACAATATAGAACCTAGGGAAAAGGAGTCCAAGGTACTTAAGATACTAGGGCCATAAATCTGGAATGGATCTCAGAGGCCTTCTACAACATGCATTTATTTTTTTGAGAAGGGGCCGGTAGGCTTCACTAGACTATCAAAGGTGTTAAGATCCCCTAGCCTAGATGATGATTAAACACCACCCTGCCCACATGTGTAGGTATGATTGAGTCATTCTCTTAGAGGACTCCACTCTCTTCTATAGAGAAGCTTCAGAATGAGGAAGTGGAATTGAGTTAGGCAAGTTATGAGCCAACTGTACCAAAGTGAGAGATACTTCAGTTCCATACTTGTGATGGCCATGAGTACCAGGCTCCTCTGCTCCGTCTCCATTTGTCTGCTAGGAGCTGGTGAGCCCCAGATAGACACGCAAATGCGGTCCTGTGCTTGCCAGTCTACCCTCTGCCAAGCTTTCTCTTATGGTAGCAATGGCAACTTCCAGGTCAGGTTTTGACTTATGTTTTCATTCTTTTTCCCTCACAGGCCTCTTGGATGCTGGAGTCACCCAAATTCCACCACAACTAGTTACAGGGAAAGGGCAGCATGCAGTATTTAGATGTAATCCAATTAAAGGACACTCCTATGTTTATTGGTACCGGAAGCTCTTGGGTGAAGAGCTTAAATTCTTGATTTACTTCCAGAATGAAAGAAAGGTGGATGAGTCAGGGATGCCTAAATCTCGATTTTCAGCTGAATGTGCCAACAACTGCAAGATAGAAATCCAACCTACAGAGGTCATGGACTCAGCTATATATTTCTGTGCCAGCAGCGTATCCACAGTGAAGTAGAAATGCTTCCTCGCCGAACTAAAACCTACAATCATTACACACAGGAAATATCAAGGGCAATAAAAGAAGGCTGAGGTTAATTCAGGCACTGGGTACAGGGGCCAACCTCAAGCTGTGCGGCACCTGGGCAGGGCAAGAGTGGGTAGAGGCCTGACAATTCAGCACGTTGTCACACTTAGTAGTATCTTTTTGGTTTGAACCCACAATTTTGTTGGTATAGAGAACTTCCAGTAACGAAGCTCCCTTTACCAATATAGACTGGCTATTTTTCTGCAATTTATTGTCATAAAGAGATACATGGGGGCACTGAGAGTTGTCATGTGAGTGGTACAGGATCACACAGTCAACAGGTATCAGAGGTAGGATTTGAACCCAGGTTCCCCTGACTCCCTGCCAATTTCTGTCTATGACTCCATGCTTGTTTAAAGTATTTTTTATATTGAGTTAAACATGAGTTGTACATAAATATATCATTATTTTTGTGTATGTATCTGGATATTTTTAAAATTCAGGTCTATGATCTTCTAAGTCACTAGTTGAGAGAGAGAGGCTGATCAGTGTGACTTCTGGGGAAAGACTTTAAATGGGATGTAGGGCTTGGAGTCAGGCAAACTCATTTCAAATCCTGCCTCAGACATTTACTAGCTGTGTGACCCTGGGAAATTCACTTACCCCTTCTTGGCCTCATCATGCTTTTCTGTAAAGGAAAGATAGCTTTACCTCACAGAATCGTGAGGATTAAATGAATATGTAAATTAATGTGTAAAGAATTGTACATTTTGAGTTAAAAGAGAAATTAAATAATATATATAATATAAATTATAAAACATATATAAATAATGTAATAAATATTAATAAAATAATATATTATATATGACATAATAAATATTAATAAAATAATAAAATAACATAAATAATAACCTAACCTCTTCATTCTATTGATGAAACAAAAACAAACAGAAGATAATGGGGTACAGGCTCTGGAAACTCCACGGAACTGTGCTTGAATCTTCCCACTTGATCTGGTGTTTGCTGGAGGCGTCCCAGTAATCCTCTCAACTGGCCTTTCATTGTCTGCACCTGGCTCCACTCTAAAATCTCCCCAATTTGATCCTATCAAGAACCCAGTCTCCCTTGGCCACATGGTCCAGATCCCTGGTGTTCTGGCTCTTTTGTGTTCCACTGCCATCAAGATCCTCCCTAGAGCCCTCATCCAGACTCATCAAGATCCTTCTTAGATCCCTCCATCAGTCACCCCCAGACTACTTGGTCACTCCTAGATCCCTCCCACAGTCTTTCTGTATATAAGATCCATCTTGTTTCCATTAAAGTGTTCAGATTCCTTAAGAGCCTAGCCAATGCTGAGATTCCTTAAGAGTCTGGCCGATATGGTGGATTTTTAATAAACCTTGTTTTTCTTTGGCTGAAAGAAGGCTCCGGTTGAATTCATTTGGGCAGGACCCACGTGTCGACATTTCGGGGTCTCTATTAGTCTTTCCGCTGATCCACACTGCCTCTGAAAGTCCTATCATTCCATTATATAGATGAAAAAAAACAAGACACAGAAAGATGTCTAGAATCACAGCACGTAATAAATAGGAGAACCGGAAGTCAAAACTGATTCCAAATCCAGTTCTTTTCCCAGTATTTGCATGTCGAGTCACATTTTTTTCCTCCAGGCTTTGTGCTCAGTTTCATTCTCAATATTAAAACATGCAATGCAAAGGCAAATGGAATTATAAACTCACTATACTTAGCTTAGTCAGATTGCCCCTAGAGTATTGTATCAGGTTCTGGGCCTCACATTGAAGGAGGAAAATCGACACGTTGGGGCACATCCAAATGGAGATAAATGTTGTGCTGGCAGAACCCAAGACTATGCCATAGAAAAGACAGATATGTAGCCTGAAGAAGAGGCTTAGGGAGCAAGCAGGAGAAGTCTTCAAAGATGTGACTGATTATCATGCAGAAGAGAGATTAGATTTGGTTTGCTTGGCCCTAGAAAATAGAAACAATAGGGGAAAGCTAGAGAGTTGCAAATTTTGGCTCACTATGAGGGGGGAAAAGCCTTAATAATAACAGCAAGCATTTATACAATGCTGTAAAGTTTGCAAAGCACTTTGCAAATATTTCATTTGAGCCCCACAACTTTGGGAGATAGCTGCTATGATTATTTCCTCATTTTCTAGATGAAGAAACTGAGAGAATAAATGACTTGGGGCAGCTAGGTGGAGCAGTGAGTAGAGCCCTGGCCCTGGAGTCAGGAGGACCTGAGTTCAAATTCAGCCTCAGACACTTGACTCACTTACTAGCTGTGTGACCTTGGCCAAGTCACTTAACCCCAATTGCCCTGCCTTCCCCCCTCAAAAAAAAAGACCAAGTAAAAAAAATAGAATAAATGACTTGACCAGAATCATACAAATAGTACATGTCTGACTTGGGAGTTGAATTAAAGTCTTCTTGAAGTCAGGTTCACCACTCCATCTATTGTAACACCTGGCCGCCAGTCCAAAAAATAGAATAGCTAGTCTTAGGAGATAGTGAGCTCCTCATATATGGAGGATTCTAAACTGAGCCTAGAAGACCATAGAATCTGAGGATAATGGCAGAAATTAATTTGTCCATGCTAAGCAGAGAGGAAGAAAAAGTACACATATGTGACCTGTGTGAACACCAAGATCATCCCTTCTCTTTCCATGTGTCTGTCTTGGATTAAGGTCTCCTTTCCCCTGGCCACAAGGGAAAGTTTCATATGGAACACAAGTGTCTTTACAACAGCTAGAAATAGTGACATCACATATCGGCTCCACCTAGGGGTAGGTACCTCTTCCCCCAAGAACCCCAGATGGACTCTTTTTTTTTTTAAATTCTTTTTTTTTATTAACATCTTTAGTTTTCAGCATTAATTTTCACATGCGTTTGAATTACAGATTTTTCTCCCTATTTCCACCCCCCCACTCCAAGATGGCGTACACTCT
>CM053623.1:82054627-82073487 GCA_028646595.1 Phalanger gymnotis | reverse complement strand
CCCCCCCCCCCCCCCCCCCCCCCCGATTGACTCTTATCCTTCCATACCTTAGAGGTGGCGAGACATCCTATTCCTACCCCAATCGTGAGCATCAATTTCCACTCCTGCGTGGCCATTTTTCTCCTGGGGTTAGGTGAGTTCTAGGCATGTGGAAAGAATTTGTTAGGCTAGACTCTGAATTTTTCCACAGTGCTGGCAGGTAGCACCAAATGCATTCCCAGGTTCTGTCTTCCACCTTCTCTCTTCTTTCCAGGTTCTATGGAGGCTGGAGTCACCCAGATCCCAAAATACTTAGTCAAAGAGAAGGGACAGAAGGCTACCCTGAGATGTAGACAGGATTTGAATCATGACTATATGTACTGGTATCAGCAGAATGACAAGGAGGATCTTCAGGCCATGTTTAATTTTAATAATAAAGAGCTCTTTGGGAACTCTATTAACCCCAGTCATTTCTATCCTGAGCGTCTAGACAAGGCCCACTTGAACCTTCAGATAGAACCTCTGCAGTCCAAGGACACAGCTGTCTACTTCTGTGCCAGCCGTTTTACCACAGTGCTCCAAAGTCACCCTTTCTCTGTGTACAAACCTCCCACAGCCACAGTACAGGAAGAGGAGGAAGTGAGAGGGGCCACAGGACCATGGCAAGGGGAGAGGGATCAACAGTCACTCCTTGCGAGTCAGAACTCTGAGAAGGGAGTGGGGTGGGGAAAGGAGGTCGTGTCAGGTGGAACATTGTCATTCTCCACTTTGCAGGAGCTCATGAACCCACTTTTATCAGATTACCCTTGGCGTAATTAGGTTCTATGGAAAGCAGTCACACTTTAATAATTTAATTAATGATTAAATAAGTCCACAAGGGATTGATTTGTAAGGTCTGCTATTTATTCACTAACAGTGAGAATTACAACTGCTGGTATGAATGGGATCATGGAGTAACAAGAAGATCGCTGGTTTCTGGACAGAGGATTTGTGTTTTGAGTCTTGGCTCAATGTGTGTGACCTTGTGTGACCTTGGGAAAATCACTTTTCTCTCAGGTTAAATTTCTACATCTGCAAAACAGATGAACTTGAAAGTTCCTCTTACTCTGCATAGATAACTCTGGATGCATAACTAAAAAACAAACTAAACTTCCTTTTTCTGACCTCCTTTCAAGTTTGTATTTTAAATCCCTTCTTCTATTCAGTCCTCAACTTTTAGAAACTAGTCACCTCAGTTTCCTCATCTGTAAAATGAATTGGAGAAAGAAATGGCAAGCCACTCTAGTATCTTTGCCAAGAAAACCCCACACGGGGTCAGAAAGAGTGGGACGTGACTGAAAGGGCTGAATAGCATCAACCACATTCCCTGCACATACTTCCCACTTACTTACTATCTACTCAGTCCATGAACCACAGCAGCCTGGCTTCCAACCAGGGGTGTTCTGTGTAGGAAAAAATAATTTATTATATCGTTTGGGAAAAATTATCACACTGTATAAATCCAACTGCAAGGTTGTCCACACCCAGAATGTTACTTGACCCCTGTAATTCTCTAGGAATACTGGAGATGGCTATAAGGTAGTTTGGGGTCCCCTAGGTTCTGGATCCATCCAAATCATTCTTGTTTTGGCAAACCCAGGACTTGTGATGATGCACCCAAGCTTGTGTTTTGTTCAAATTAGCCTTTCGGCAAAATTACTTTCCTGTGTATATGTGGTACATGTTTGGATAGCGTTGTCTAAATCATATGCAATGTAAACCTTCCAGAGCCTGGATGGGAAGATGCAACCCCTCCTTTCTGGCTTGTTCTCCTCTAACAAATGTCTCTGATTGTACCAGGACTACAGGTGGGTAACTAGAAGGGTCCTCAGGCACCTTCATGAAGGTGACTCTAAATCTATATCTTGAAGCCATCTTTCCCCTAAGCTCCAGTGCTGAATTTCCAGTGGCCTGCTGGACATCTCCATCTGAATGTGTCATTGATGCAGAAGCTGTTGGTCGAGGCGGAATGTCCTAGGATTTCTTGGAATTCTCCGGCCTTCCTTTCCCATAGAAGGCTGTGAGGAAGTCTTCGGCTCAGTGATGTCACCTAGCTCAGACTTATGATTGTACCCAAACATTTCCAGCACAGGTGATTTGAGGATATGAGATCCTGCACAGTGATGGAGGGACACAGGCTGCTGATAGCCATATTGTCATAGTAGAGGTACAGAGAAAGATGTAGGTGATGCAGACTTGGCCCAGATGACCTGGAGCTCTGGCTCTGAGAGGTCAATATTTGTTAGACGCTGCTCCAAGATTGAATAGGAAGTGCTTAAGCAGAGTTTGCGACAGACGTTCATCTCTAATATCCTTCAGTGAGTGATCAGTGTCCTTCTCCGACTGAAGCTGTTAGATGACACAGTACATAGAGCACCTGAAATGGGGTCAGGAAGACCCGAGTTCAAATCCCACCTCAGACACCTACTGTCGATATGGTCTTGGGCAAGTCACTTAACTTCTCTCTCCTTCAGTTTCCTCAAGTGCAAAATAGTTGTGAGGATCAAATAGGATAATATTAGTAAAGGGCTTAGCACAGAGTCTGGTATGTACTAAGCACTTAATGAATACATATTCTTCCTCCCTTCTTTTGGAATTCCCAATCCTATAAACATTTATTAAGCACCTATGAGATGCCAAGCACTTTGCTAAGTGCTGGGATACAAAACAGTCCTTGCCCTCAATGAGCTTATAATCTAAAGGGGAAGACAACACAAAAAAGGAACCAGGAAATCTGGGTAGGGGGGAACAGGACACAAGAGGGGTACCCAGAGGGGCATCTTTTTGTTCTGTACAATTGAAACCAGGCAAAGCAGCAGATGCAAAGCAAACTTATCTGGGAGTCCATTATTTGCCCTCTGTAAAGGAAAGCATTGGGAGGAGTTTGTTCTCTGACCCCTAGACCTCCAAACAGAGGAGAGAGGAAGCTGAGAGAGGTGGAGTCAATCAAGGCTTGAGTGAGCAGCATGGAGGTGAGATTAGAAGTCATGAACTTATTCTGTTCCAGGCAAGGTAGCAGATGCAAAGTGTGGTGGGAAAAGGTGGTGCTTCAGATGAATCTTAAAGGACATCTGAGGATTAGATGAACAGAAATGAAGAGGGGATGTGTAGAGGGGAGTAGTGCATAACAAAGGTGCAAAGGCAGGATGAGGCCAGGATTTCAAAGACAAAATAAGCAATTTTTATTTGCCCCTGGATGTAATAGGGAAAAACTACAGGTAGTTTGTATGTGGGGGTGTGTGGATGTTTTTTGGGGGTAGAGACAAACATATACTTTAGGAAAATCATTTTGGTGGCAATATGGAGGATGAATTGGAGAGGGAAGAAACTTGAGACAGGGAAACAAATTAGCTTACTGTAGTCATGCAGTGATAATGACTTGAAAACTGAGGAGAGAAAAGGTCAGAGGTGAGAGAGAGTTTTAGGTAGAAATGTTGAGATCCGATAACTCATCAGATAAGTGGGGTGGGCCAGAGAGAAGAGTTTAAGGGTAACTTGAAGATTGCAAAGCCGAGTGACCAGGACGTGATATCTCAGAAGTTTTGAAGAGGTGTTGGTTTGGAGGAGAGCTGAGGTGGGAGAGGGAGAGAGAGAGAATGACAAAAGTTTGAAATGCCTTTGGGACGTGAGTATGAGCTTGAGAGGCCTTTGGGTCATCTTGTTTGAAATGATGCACAGACTATCGTTGGTGCAAGATGCTCAGGAGGGAGCCTAAGATTGAGAAAAGGCTGTTAGATTTGATCATTGAAAGGTCACTAATAACTTTGGGGAGAACAGATTCAGCTGAATGATGAGACTGCAATCCAGACAGCAGAGAGTTTAGAAAAGAATGAGAGGGGAGAAGGTAGAAGATTATGTTGCTATTCAATATCTGACTCCCCATGACCCCATTTGGGATTTTCTTAGCAAAGTTATTGAAATAATTTGCTATTTTCTTCTCCAGCTCATTTTACAGATGAGGAAACTGAGGGAAAGAGGATTAAGTGACTTGCCCAGGGTCACACTGCTAGTAAATATCTGAGACCACATTTGAACTCATGAAAACTAGCCTTCCTCATTCCAAGCTCAGTGTGCTCTATCCACTAGCCATCTAGCTGCCGCATCCCATGGGGATGGAAACAGGCAATCTTGCTTGTATTTGTGAGAAGCCTGTCCTTTGGGTGGTGTTAGTCTGGATATCATGCCCTCTATTGAAAGGTGATCCTGGAAAATGGAAGTACAAGTAAAGACAAATTCCAGGGAAGTAGGGGGACTTAAATTTACTCTTGTGGCCTTAAGGACTGGATAACAGTAGGACCAGAAGGAGGAAATGATCAAATCTCAGTTCACAAACAAATAAATACTGGATTTGGAGTCAGAAGACCTGAGTTCAAATCCCACATTGCCACTTACTCCCTGTATGACTTTAGGCAAGTCACTTGACCCCACTGGTCATCAGTTTTTTCATATGTAAAATAAGGAAGTTGAACTAAAAGACCTCTAAGTTTCCTTTCAGCTATATAGTTATGATCCTATGATCCATGATCCTTGAATTTCCCTAGTAATTCCATTCCTACCTTGCAGCCCAGCTCCCATTAAAGGCTGAGTCCTGGTGACACTGCCCCATTGCCCACTAGGAGGAGCTGTTGCTCCACTGAAATCCAGGAGGCTCCAGGAAGGATGGGGTGGGTATTAGGTCTAGGTGGGGGAGGGGGTCAGAAGGAAAGTCAATCACTGCATGCACAACTGATGTTAAGTGAGTTCTCAGAAGGAGCCCTTGCATTCTAGAAACCAACTTTGAACCACAGACATGCATTTGTTGAGGGAGGAGCTGATAGTAGCTGGTCTTTGTTTCTAGGTGTCAATTACAGAGAGAGGGAAAGAGTATCACAGTCAAACCACCTAGGACTCACTCGTGCTACAATCCTAACTGCTCTAGGGAAAGCTATTTGGAGAAAGGATAACCACCATTCCTTCAGAATTCTCACAGTACTGGGTCTCTTAGCCTTGGGGATAAGAATGCTGAGCTGAGAGCTGATCCATTCCTACCCTGACCCTGCTAGGGGCACCAATTTCTTCTGTTTTGGAGTGGGGTATGGAGGGGCTTTTATCTCTTTGAAGCAAGTGAGCCACAGTCACACATAAGAAACTGTTGTCATGGTCTTGTTAGAATCTACCTGTAGGCAAGGGTTCTTAAAATTACGAGGGCTATAGACCTCATTGGCAATATGGTGAAGTTACAAATCTCTTCTTGGAATTGTGTCTTTTTTTTAAATGCGTATAATAAAATCTCATGTAGGATTACAAAGGAAAGCAATTAAATTGAAATAAAATATCAAAATATTTAAAAAAAAATCCTGGATCCCAGGTTAAGAATCCTGCTAGACCTTTCCCTCGTGGTTCCAGTATAAGGATTATTCTTGGTCCCTATTTCCCAACTTCTCCCTGCCCCTGCAAGTCCCATTGGTGTCAAGGTTACTCAGAAACTGAGTCACTTGGTCTCAGGGACAGGACAGTCAGTGACACTAGAATGTGATCATATATTTGGACATGTTAGTTCATTCTGCTGTTGTAGTAGGAAGCCCGAATTTATGATCTCAAAAAGGATCATATAAATATCATAATGGTTCGAAATCGATGGGTATACAGAATTCTCCAAGCAGAAGGCATCCAAAAATTTATTCAGGGCCCAGAGCAACAAATTAGCGAACCAACCTCCCCATTCCAGTATTGTGAACACAAGCCTCCAGGCCCAGTAGGCCCGCCTCACAAGAGTAGCCAGGAGGCCACAAAAAAATAAGATAGCGTAAATCATATTCACCACTCGAACTCCTGGGTCCACACAGGGGTCGGCTCTGCTTCGAATTTTTTCCGGCTATAGTTTTGTCGCCTCTCCTCGCAGCCAAGCCTCTGGCGTTCTCAAGTCAACGACTAGAGACCAGAGTCCAGAGACCCATTGCTTCCCGAATTGGCCCCTTTTAAGTCTTTAATCTACGCCCACAAGGGTTTCACACCTGATAGGGCTTTGGGCCTGGGGCTTAGCGTTTAACAGGTGAAAGTACTTTCACCATAAACAAAAGCCAAACTCCTTAAGCACACCCGTTAAACTAAGCCCATTTTGCCTTACTGGCACAGCTGTGTAGCAGGCAGTGCAAAAGGAAGGAGAGAAGGAAGAAAAGAGGGAGTAGGAGTTGAGTGTGTGCCATGTCAGAATATTTTCTGAGATTGGAGGAGTGAGTAGGTGCAATGTCACTGGTATACTTTACCTGTCCTAGTCAGGATCCTCAGAGAACTAGCCCTTTGAGCCTGGAAGGTCACCTGGTCTAATTTCTTCATTTTACAAATGAGGAAATCATGTCCAAGAGAGTGTGAGTGACTTGTCCAAGGTCACACAGGAAGTTGGTCACATAGCAGAGCTGGGTTCTGAGCCCTCTGACTCCAAATCAAATGCTCTTTCCACTGCTCCATACTGCCTCTCCTAAGTCCTGAGTGGGAAGATGACTTCATCCTGCGCTGAAACTCCATTGGGTACCGGAATTTTATTCAGCATCCTAATTTATTTTTTTAAAGCAGGAAAGTCTTTGGTCCTTGTGAGGCATTGCTATTTTGATCCTGACTTCCAAAATCCACCTCCAGACATTCTCTTTTCATAAAGAAGTACACAATATTAGTCCCTCCTTTCTCTCCTCCCCAGGATTTATCTCCCAGCATTCTTCTTCTTTCACAGATCCAAAAGATACCAGGTCATCCAAACTCCGATCTCAAAAACAGGATAGTCAGTGGTGCTAGAGCGTGACCTAATTTCTACACACTAATTGTATGTGTGCATCAGACACAAAGACAAGTCTCTTCTTCTACAATAAAGAATTTAGAGAAAAGTGACAGATCTCTGATTGACCCAATGCTAAACAGCTAGACAACTTATGCTTCTACCTCTCTTTCAATGCTTTGGAACAAGGAGACTCAGCCTCTTATTCTGTGCCAGCAACCTTGACACAGTGCTGCAGAATCATCTCCACTTTGTGCACAAACTTGTCTGCTCCCAGGCTAGGAAGTAACATTAGAGGAGAATGGAAGCTGACAGAGTTTTGGCTCAGCCCCAAGGACCCTTAGAGTATACCCACCTGTAGTCCTGATGCAAGGTCCATTTTATGAAGGCCATATTGGATTTCCTAGGATCTCCACAGAAGTGCCTAAGCCCACTAGATGCCGTCATATCTGTACCAACAGAATTGGCGTGTGTGGGTTGTTCAGGAAGACAAGCCCCTTTGGTGTGAGGGCTTGCCAAGCCCTTTTCAGGGCTGCTTATCCACCTTTGTTGTCCACCTGATTCATCCAGCTCCCACCTGGGGCTTCAAAGCTGCAGCATGAACAGAGGCCACACCCTCAGGATGACAGGCCTCAAGCTTGTTGGTGAGTTAGGAGGATATACCGCCCAAGTTCATGAAGACTTTTGCCAGCATAATGTGAGGATGAGAACAGTTTGTTCCAACTGCTGTGAAGGTGGCTGAAGCAGCCACTATGGAGGCTTAGAGCTTGGTCAGACATTGAAGACTCCAAGGTCTGCAAAGGACAAAGGGCTGGACTTTGATGACTTTGGAAGAACACGTGAGGCTGATGACTTTGTGCAACTCTTCATCACTTAAATCCAATTCAAGCATGAGTCAATACATCACCCTATGATGTCACTGGTCCTCTGAAAAAGAATGACAAACAACAACAACAACAACACAATCCAGTAATAGGGAGATATGGGATGCTCTATAGTAAGAAGTAAGCTTCTTCATGTCACCATCTTGGCTTCAATTGAAGGAGAAGAGAAGGATGGAGAGACGGAGAGCCCTGGACAGCCCTTCTTAGGAGGCAATCCTAGAGGAAATGGTTTAAGGTCATTCTGCCAGTGACTAGAGGTAGCTATGTGGCCCAGTGGATAGAGTGCCAGGTCTGGAGTCAGGAAGACACCTCTTTGTGAGTTCAAATCCAACTTCAGACACTTTCTAGCTGTGTGACCTTGTGGGCAAGTGGGCAAGTCACTTAACCCTGTGTATCTCAGTTTTCTCATCCATAAAATGAACTAGAGAAGGAAACAGCAAATCACTCCAGTATCTTTGCCAAGAAAACCTTGGGGTCACAAAGAGTTGGACACGACTCAGCAACAATAACCCCACCAGTACATTATGTATCAGATGCAGGAATGGAACCCAAATTTTCATGCCTCTGAATCTCTCTGTCCCTCATATCTATATTCATATCACCTATATCTGTATTATCTATATCTATCTTGTCTATATTTATATCATCTGTGTCTATAGCATTTAGATTTATAGTTATATAATCTATCTATATTGGGGCAGGTAAGTGGGGCAAGGGATAAAGTGCTGGGCGTAGAGTTAGGAAAACCTGAGTTCAGATCCAGACTCAGACACTTATTAGTTGTATGACCATGGGCAAATCAATTAAGCTCTGTTTGCCTCAGTTTCTCCATCTTTAATATGGGGATACTAACAACTCCTCTCTCTCAAGATTGTTATGAGGATTGAATAAGATAACTCTAAAGAACTTAGCACAGTGCCTGGCACATAACAAAGGCCGTACAAATGTTGAAATTGTCTAGGTCTTTGTCTATGTCTGTGGTGATGTCTACTTATACAGTACTGTGTAACACTAGTAGTATAAGCATTATTATCTACATTTTATAGATGAAGAACTGATATTCAGAGAGTTTAAAGTACCTGAAAATTGTTGGAAGACAGAAAATAAACATTTGTAAGTAAGATAGCATCTGACTACCTTTGGGTTTATCTGAAAAAGCTGTTTTTTTCCTTATGCTTAAAATATAAAGATCTTAAGATATAACCTTTTCCTAAAGGGTAATGGCAGCCGGGAAATACGTGTTGTGAAGTAAGCCTATAATACCAGGAAACATTCCATTTTCTCTGTCAGCCATAATCCCAGAGTTATGCCTAACACCTAGGCCAGGGGAATGGTGTTAATGTCAGCGGTAGTTGTACCTATTCCTTCTCAGAAACAGCTTCCATTCATCCAGGCCTTTCATTAGGAGAGAGAACCGAAAGTGTTGATGTGTCAGATGGTAACACTGTGAGTGATGTGTTGAATCAGCATGGAGCAGGATCTATCTTTCCACATGGCAGCAGGTAGAGGGAAAAGAGGCCTTCACAACCATTGTCAGGGAGATGTTGGGGCTGGGACCCTCAACTTTGCCAGGCTAGTAAGAGTGAAGGTCTGGGGAAGTCCTTTGGGCTTAAATTTCTGATTTTTCTTAGAACATGGCGTTCCATAATTTATAGCTAGAGAACATCACCACGAAAATATCGGCTCTAAAAACCCACTATTTGAGATCACGATCTTCTACCTGTGACTGTTGAAAGTACTCTACCACTTGTGGAGGAGGGATATGAAAGGAAAAGACTGTAACCCAAAGGCTGTGATTATTGGAGAAGAGATGCTTTGTGCCCATATTAGCAGAAGCAAGAAAAGTCATTTTTCAGTCATCTGACTCTTTATGACTCATTTTGGAGGGTTTCTTGGCAAATACACTGCAGTGGTTTGCCATTTCCTTCTCCAACTCATTTTACAGATGAGGAAACTGAGGCAAACACGTTTAAGTGACTTGCCCGGGATCATGCAGAGTATCTGAAGCTAGATATGAACTCAGGTCTTCCTCCTAACTCCATGCCTGGAGCTCTATCCCCTGTGCCACCTAGCTGCCTCCTCTATGTTAGTAAGTCATTGTTTGGCAGTTATTTGGACAGAAATAAGGGAGAAAATGTTGTTCTAGATACTTTTTGTCTTATCTTGTGCAGGAGTATGAAAGTACAGGTAAGGGAATTTGCCAAGATAATTTGAAGTTCTGCATCATTGCTCATCTTTCCATGGAGCGCTGTGATTCCTGTGATTGCCCCAATGGCCACTAGGAGACACTGTGGGTTCACGGAAATTCTGGGCTCCCTGGCACAGAGCAGTTAAATCAGGTTTTGGTAAACTGATGGGAGAGAAAACAGGATGACTTTGAATACAGGTTTTTTTCACTGCATCCATTACTGATCGTCAGCTAGTTCTGTGGAGACTGAGTCTTGGCAACTGGTCCTGCACTGCAGCTGTGCACCAGCAGAAGGGAGCTTGTGGTGGGCAGGTCCTTGTTTCCAGATGGCAAACATAGGCAAAGAAAGAAATTGTCTCAGATAATATGGGTTAAGTTATTTAAGGTAGGACTAATTTTTAGAATTCAAATAGACCACCTAGTTAGTCCTCTGCTTCTAATCAAGTAAAATTTAAGCCACTATAAATAGAAATTTTTTTCCTTCATATATCTAAACAATAAAGGAATTTGTAGCCCTCGTTAACTTTCTAGTTGGGTTATGTCCTTTGTCATTTGCAAACTTTTTTCTTCAGTTTATATGAGTTGATTGTGAAAGTAGTGAAAGAAGGGTAAATTGGTAAGGTGGGTCAGATCCTAGACTAATGAATTTAGATTTTATTCTGTAGGTAATGGTATTCCATATTGAAGGTCCTATAAAACAAAGATACGCTACTCAGAGAAATGTTTCAGGAAAATTAATCAATCACAAAGAGTTACAAGAGAAAGTTGTAGTATGGAGAGACCAATTATAATTATCATATTATATATTTTATATATATTGTATAACATAATATATATAATATATTATTATATTATATATTTTACATAATATATATTATATTATAATTATTATTTTCCTTCCAATAATAATAATTTATATTTATAGCACTTGAGTCAGTCAATAAACTTTTATTAAATATCTACTATATTCCAGGCATTATTAAGTGCTAGGGACATAAAGATAAAAGCCAGTCTCTACTCTTGAGGGGGTCACAGTCTAATGGGGGAGACAACGTGTAAATAACTATATATAACATAGTGGATAGTAGACTGGCCTTGGAGTCTGAAAGACCTGGGTTCAAGTTCTGCCTCTAAAATACAGACTGTGTGACTCAAGAGGCAAATCACTTAACCCGAGTGTGCTAGACAACTCTGTAAGATTACAAGTCATGAGAAGGTACCAATTTGCTTGAGTAGAGGAGATTTCCTCACTCGTGAGTTCCAATGAGTTTAACCAATAAAACAGTACATCTGATCCCTAGCTCCTACTGTTGGGCCTTCAAGTATCATTGAGTTTAACCCTCAAAACAACTTAGTTGTCAGTGGTAAGAGTTGTAAAGGAAGTAGTCACTAAGGTTTTAGTCTAGGAACAATATAAAGACCATGACTGAAAGTAAGGAGGACTTATGGTCATAGATTAGAGCTACAAGGACCCTGAGGGGCCATTGTGTCCATTCCCCACATTTTTTTAGATGAGGAGACTGAAACCCACATAAGTGAAATGAATTGTCCAGGGTAAAACAGATAGGATTGTGTCTGAGGTAGGATTTGAACTCAGGACTTTCTGACTCCGAATCCAGCATCCTATCTCCTACACCATGCTGCTTCCAACATAGAACTTTTAAAATTGCGATTACTAGTAGCGGAGGCAGCAGAACTTAAACACTTCACTCATTTTTGGTAAACTCAGATAATAGAGACAGGAATAGATTTCTTACAAATGTCAGGGAAGTGTCACTTTGGATGAAATAGTGACAATCACAGTCTACGGTGCTAACCTAGACTCCAAAATAACTGGAAGAATCCATTGGCATTCTTAGTCCTGGGACCTTTGTCCTGGAAAAGGGCTTTCCTTTTCCTACTGTGAGGAGGTCATGTTATACCAAAATGGACCATAGTTGGCCCTGTGGGGTTAGTCATATCACACAGGGAGACTTCTGATTGGCTAAGTAGAAGTCACACAGAAAGAACCATCCTCTATCAGAAGGTGACTAAAGGTGGAAGATACTACATTTCTACCTTTACCATGACTATGAGAACACGGCTCCTCTCTTATGTTGCCTTTTGTCTCCTAGAAACAGGTGAGTCCAGTAGCTTGGATTGGAAATTCCTTTTCTGGCCTGGCCCAGCTTCAGCTCCAAACTTTTACCTTGTGAGTACAAATGCCAGAGTCAACCCCAGGTTCCAAATTTTGTCTTTTGTTTCCTTCCCTCATAGGCCTCATGGATTCTGGGGTCACTCAGACACCAAGATATATGGTCAAAGGGACAGAACAGAAAATGGTGCTTAAATGTGAGCCGATCGAAGGACATCGTTCCATTTACTGGTATCGAAAGCTCCTGGAAGAAGAATTAAAGTTCTTGGTTCACCTACAGGATTACAAAGTTATAGAGAATTCAGAGTTATTCCAGAATCTATCCTTGGTTAAATGGTCCAACAACTCACCCTGTAGCTTGACAATTGAACCTACAGAGAAAGAGTACTCAGCTGTGTATTTCTGTGCCAGCAGTAAAGCCACAGAGATTTAATGTCACTTCCCCACTGTACATAAATATGACCCACAAGGAAATTTAAGAGGTTAAGAAGTGAGATGATAGCTTTGTTAAACACAGTACAGAGAAATTCAGTCTAGGTTTCATGGTATATATGGAGGTTAGGATGGGAGAAAGTGAGGAGAGATTTGAAGGCCCAGAGCTCAAGAGATTGTAATGAGCAGGACCAGTCATCCAAAGGAAAAGACCCTATAAGACATATTTATATAAAGTTAATCATAGATTGCACAATAGTCATGACTCTACACCCCCCTTGCCCTCCCCCAAGTCATTGGCTGACCTCCAGTCCTCTAGAATAGAAATAGACTTGGGCAATGTGGGCTATTGGAAAGAAGCTGCTGAGAAAACAACAAAATTTGGACCGGAGCATGTGAATCAGATGATAACCATAATTAACAATAACAATGTCTTACTATAATAGAATTTTTTTCCTTTTTACTGCTCTGAAGCTTTTTTGTGGCATGAGGTAACCTCATGTTGCATGAGGCTATGCGCCAGGGTAATATCAGATCTGTTATGTCCTGATATGCTCACTAACGAACAACTCAAATTTCACTCCAGCTTTTTGAAAAGAATGGTGAAATTTGAGTTATTTGTCAGCAAGCCTGTTAAGACCTGCCAGATCTGGTACTTCTCTAGCACAAGCTGCCTTGGAAGATAAAGACTCCACCACTTCTAGGTACTTTAGGTAGGGCCTGGGTGATTGGAGGATTTCCTACATCAGATGTGAGTTGACCTAGGTGTCTGTTGCAATCCTGTCCGACGTGTAATGTCTATGATTCTTGCCTTCACAACCTTCTTTCTTATATTATTGTTATGTCTGTACATACCATTTCACTAACTCATGCCTTACTTTTCATGGGATGCCCCACAATTATCTCCCTTGATACCTTCTCCTGGCTTCCTTCGAATCTCAGCTCAAATACTGCCTTCTATAGGAGGCCTTTCCTGCCCTTTCCCCTCTGGCCCCCGGTCCTTGTTAGTACTTCCTCTCTCAGATTACCTCTGTATAGATCTTGTATGTAAGTGATTGTTTGCATGTTGTCTCCCTGTGTGAGCTCCTCGAAGGAAGGGTCTGTATTTTTTCCTTTTCTTTGTATCTGGTGCTCAGTGCCTAGAACATACAAAGTGCTTAATACTGGAAGGACTAGACCATCAAATGATGCAAAAATTTTATTGTAACTTCATTCCGAAGTAGAAATCTTCATCTTCTCTCCAATATCTTTATTTCATGGATTTAAAAAATGTGCTATGTCAATTGGCAGAGCTTGGTTCTTAAAGACATTCTTGAACTCTGGTCCTTTGTTGACTGACTGTTTCATTACATACTGTGTTATTCCTATGAGAAGAGGAGAGAAAAAAATAAAAAGATTTGATGCATACACTAGCCCAAAGTATATAAGCAGAGACTACATGGGATACATGAAAAACAAGTGTCTTCTTCCGTTTTACTCTAAGAAACAGTGATATTGGCGTCCTGGCTGTTCCTCACACGAGACTCCATCTTCTGACTCAGAGCATTCTCATTAACTGTGCCACCCCCAGCCTGCAATTCTCTCTCACTTTGTCTCTGTCTCTTCAAGTCTCATCCTCCAAGTCTCAGCTAAAATCCCACTTTCTCTAAGGAGTCTTCCCCCATCCTCTTCAATGCTATTGCCTTCCCTCTTAGACTGTATTGTGACTAATTTATTCTGCATATATCTTGTTTGCACATAACTGTTTCCATGTAGTCTCCCCCATCATAATGTGCTTTCCTTGAAGGCAGGGATGGTGTTTTTGCCTTTCTTTGCATTCTCAGTGCTAATAATAGTAACTAGCACATACTAACTACTTAATACAGGTTTTGTAACTGGACTTGGGAGCATATGTTAAGGAGATAGAAACGAGATTTTGAGTGAATTTATGATCACCGGAGAAGACTTGCTGAAAGAAAAAAGGTTTTAATCAAGTTCTGAACAGAAAGACAGGATAGATAGTACTAATACATTGGCTTCATTCAGGAATATTGAAAAATGTATAGATTCCATGAAAAACCATTGAGAAGAGAAAACACACTTGTATATAACCACAAAGACCATCCTTTTTTGAAGGAGGCAGTCATAGCTGAATGTGTTCTTGACTTGGGAAGAATAGGGCCATATTTTGTCTCACTGATAGAAGCTAAGTGCTTCATCTCTCATACGGATTTTCATGAAGCCACTCCCCGTCTCTCTGACATTGGTGTCGCCTTTCTCTAGTCTACCCTCCACTCAGCTGCTAGACTGATATTCCTAGAGTGTTTTCTCAGCTCACAGGTAGCAGTAGTAAAGAGATACTAAAGGCAGTGACATAAGACTGTCTTTACCTACAGAGGTGTGTAACCTAGAGTTCTATGTCTTCTCTTATTTTTCTTTATTTTAGGAAACAAAGCCCTGTGATTGAAAAAGCCCCATTATTTCTACTGAAACTGAAATGAGCACCAGGTTTCTCTCTTTAGGGGCCATTTTTCTCCTGGGGACAGGTGAGTTATGAATAACTGGGAAATCTTAGTTCCTGACTGGCCAAGACACCGTTGCAAACCTTTCTCTCGACTGCAGTAAAATAAACTAATTTCCAAGTTCTCTCTCCCAGCTGTTTTTCTTCCCCACAGGCCCTATGGATGCTGGAGTCACACAGATTCCAAGACATTTCGTTAAGGGAAAAGGACAGGAGGTGATCCTTAGATGCAAGCAGGACTTAGGTCATAATGATATGTTCTGGTATTGGCAGGATGCCAACCATGAGCTCCGTATGATGTTTTACTACAAGAATGGAGAAATTTTTACAAATGAGTCTGTTTCCTATCGCTTTAAAGTGGAATCTCTCCAGGCACAACTGAATCTTCAGACCAAACCTCTTCAACTAGAGGATGCAGCCACATATTTTTGTGCCAGCAGTTCAACCACAGAGCTGCAGAGTCCCTTGATCTCTGTGCATAAACCAGCTGAGAAGCAACAGGGGATGAGAAGGGCTATGAGACATTGATCAGGAAGGGATCACAGAACAGGATCATAGAGAAGGAAAGGTAGAAGGGCTCTCAGAGGATATTAGGTCCAGAGGTGTCTAACATGTGGCTTTCTGGTTGCTGCAGCCTGCAATGCTCTGAAAGGCAGCCAAATCAGATTAAAATGTAATTTGGAAATGTTTAACAAAATAGTAAACATTTTTAAAAATATAATGTCAATATGTGGTTTTTTGTTTTTTTAAGTCAGTGGTAAGCTTGAGAGAGCAGTTTCATTTTTTTTAATGGTTCAATATGTATTCAGTCTTCATAGTTCTTTTTCTGCATGTGGATAGGATTTTCCATTTTGAGTCTTTGGAGATGTCTTAGATCCTTGCATTGCTGAGAAGAGCTAAATCTATCAAAGTTAGTCATTGCACAATGTGTCTATAATGGTGTACAATGTTTTCCTGGTTCTGCTCCTTTAATCAGCATCAGTTCATGTAAGGTTTTCTGGGTCTTTTCTGGTGTACTTGCTCATCATTTCTTTTTTTTTAATTTTTTAATTATTGATTACTTATTTAATATTTTTAGTTTTCAGCATTGATTTTCACAAGAGTTTGAATTACAAATTTTCTCCCCATTTCTACCCTCTCCCGACTCCAAGATGGCCTATATTCTGATTGCCCCATTCCCCAGTCAGCCCTTCCTTCTGTCACCCTACTCCCCCCTATCCCCTTTACACTTATTTTTTTGTAGGGCAAGGTAGATTTCTATGCCCCATTGCCTATATATCTTATTTACTAGTTGCATGCAAAACCTTTTTTTTTGAACATCTTTTTTAAAAATTTTGAGTTCCAAATTCTCTCCCCTCTTCATTCCTCATCCACCCTCCCTAAGGCAAGCGATTCAACATAGGCCACATGTGTATCATTATGCAAAACCCTTCCACAATACTCGTGTTGTGAAAGACTGACTATATTTGCTCCTTCCTAACCTATCTCCCTTTATTGAATTTTCTCCCTTGACCTTGTCCCTTTTCAAAAGTGTCTACTTTTGATTACCTCCTCCCCTATCTGCCCTCCCTTCTATCGTAACCACTTTTTTATATCCTTCCTCCTTCTTTCCTGTGGGGTAAGATACCCAATTGAGTGTGTATGTTATTTCCTCCTCAGGTCAAATCCAATTAGAGCAAGATTCACTCATTCCCCCTCACCTGCCCCTTCTTCCCTTCCTACAGAACTGCTTTTTCTTGCCACTTTTATGAGAGATGATTTACCACATTCTATCTCTCCCTTTCTCCTTCTCCCAATATATTCCTCCCTCACCCCTTGATTTTATTTTATTTTTTTAGATATCATCCCTTCATATTCAACTCACCCTGTGCCCTCTGTCTATGTATACATATTCCCTTCAGCTACCCTAATACTGAGGCCTCTTGAATTATACACATCATCTTTACATGTAGGAATGTAAACAAAACAGTTCAACTTTAGTAAGTCCCTTATGATTTCTCTTTCTTTTTTTATTTAATTTATTTATTATATTTAGTTTTCATAATTGATTTCCACAAGAGTTTGAATTGGGGTCTATTTGAGGAGGCGATCTGTGGATTCTTTCAATTTCTATTTTGTAATTTCTTGAAAGATGATATCTAGACTCTTCTTTTGATTATGTCTTTCAGGTAGTCCAATAATTTTTAAATTTATCTCTCCTGGATCTATTTTCCAGGTCAGTGGTTTTTCTAATGAGATATTTGAGATTGTCTTCCACTTTTTCATTCCTTTGGTTCTGTTTTATAATATCTTGATTCCTCATCAAGTCACTAGCTTCCACTTGCTCCAATCTAATTTTTAAGGTGGTATTTTCTTCAGTGGTCTTTTGGACCTCTTTTTTCCATTTAGCTAATTCTGCCTTTCAAGGTATTCTTCTCCTCATTGGCTTTTTGGAGATCTTTTCCCATTTCAGTTAGTCTATTTTTTTTAGGGTGTTGTTTTCTTCAGTATATTTTTCAGCATTTTTTTGGATCTCCTTTAGCAAGTCATTGACTTGTTTTTCAGAGTTTTCTTGCATCATTCTCATTTCTCCTCCCAATTTTTCCTCCACTTCTCTAACTTGCTTTTCCAAATCCTTTTTGAGCTCTTCCATGGCTTTAGACCAGTTCCTGTTTTTCTTGGAGGCTTTTGTTGTAGGCTCTTTGACTTTGTTGACTTCTTCTGGCTGTATGTTTTGGTCTTCTTTGTCACCAAAGAAAGATTCCAAGGTCTGAGACTGAATCTGGGTGCGTTTTCACTGCCTGGCCATGTTCCCAGCCAACTTACTTGCCCCTTGAGTTTTCCATTGGGGTATGACTGCTTGTAGAGTAAAGAGTACTTTGTTCCAAGCTTGAAGGGATGTGCCATTGTTTTCAGAGCTATTTCTATACAGCCAGCTCTGCCATGCCAGCACTCCTCCTTCCCCAAGAACCCCCAACCTGACTGGATTCAGATCTTCATCAGCTTCTGCACTCCTGCTGTGATCTGCCACTTAATTCCTCCCACCAAGTGAGCCTGGGGCCTGGAGCAACTGCAGCTGTAGTTCTGTAGCTGCCCGCCTCTGCTGACCCAGGATGGTGGCTGAACTGCGAACTCTATCACCCTGTCCCCAACAGCTTTTCCCACTAACATTCTCTCTTGTCTTTGGTGTTTGTGGGTTGAGAAGTCTGGTAACTGCCTCAGATCATTAATTCAGGGTGCTAGGGCTCGCTTCACCTGGCTCCCGGTCTGGTTGGTGCTGCCACAGTCCATGCTAGGCTCTGTTCCCCTCCGCTCCCAGCTCTGTGAAGGATAGACCTCACCCAGCAACCATCCAGGCTGTCCTGGGCTGGAACTCTGCTTCCCTCTGCTATTTTGTGGGTTCTGCAGTTCTAGAATTGGTTCATAGCCATTTTTTGTAGGTTTTTGGAGGAACTTGGCGGGGAGCTCACGTTAGTCCCTACTTTCCAGCCACCATCTTGGCTCTGCCCCCATGATTTCTCTTTCTTGTTTACCTTTTCATGCTTCTCTTGATTCTTGTGTTTGAAAGCCAAATTTTCTATTCAGCTCTGGTCTTTTCACTGAGAAAGCTTGAAAGTCCTCTATTTTATTGAAAATCTATATTTTGCCTTAGAGCATGGTACTCAGTTTTGTTGGGTAGGTGATTCTTGGTTTTAATCCTAGCTCTCTTGATCCCTGGAATATCATATTCCAAACCCTTAGATCCCTTAATGTAGAAGCTGCTAGATCTTAGGTTATGCTGATCGTGTTTCCACAATACTCAAATTGTTTCTTTCTGGCTGCTTGCAGTATTTTCTCCTTGATCTGGGAGCTCTGGAATTTGGTGACAATATTCCTAGGAGATTTCTTTTTGGGATCTTTTTCAGAAGGTGATCAGTGGATTCTTTAAATTTCTATTTTACCCTCTGGTTCTAGAATATCAGGGCAGTTCTCCTTGA
>CM053623.1:82037667-82054127 GCA_028646595.1 Phalanger gymnotis | reverse complement strand
ACTTTGTTGACTTCTTCTGGCTGTACGTTTTGGTCTTCTTTGTCACCAAAGAAGGGTTCCAGAGTCTGAGAGTGAATCTGGGTGCGTTTTTGCTGCCTGCCCATGTTCCCAGACAACTCACTTGACCCTTGAGTTTTTCAGCGGGGTATGACTGCTTGTAGAGTAAAGAGTTCTACGTTCCAAGCCTGGGGGGATGCACCAGCTCTGCCGTGCCAGCTCTGCCTCACCAGCACTCCTCCTTCCCCAAGAACCCCCAACCTGGACTGGACTTAGATCTTCAGCAGGCTCTTCATTCCTGCTCTGATCCACCACTTAATTCCTCCCACCAGGTGGGCCTGGGGCCAGAAGCAACTGCAGCTGTAGTTCTAAAGCTGCCCCACTTCCGCTGCCCCAGGGGCTGTGGCCGAACCACAAACTCTATCCCAGTCCCCAGCGTGTTCTCCCACTAACCTACTCTGTTGTCCTTGGTGTTTGTGGGTTGAGAAGTCTGGTAACTGCCTCAGCTCACTGATTCAGGGTGCTAGGACAGGCTGCGCCCGGCCCCCGGTCTGGTCGGTCCACACCGCCCACACTGGGCTCCGCTCCGCTTAGTTCTGCTCTCCTCTGCTCCTTGCTCTGTGTGGGATAGACCTTACCTAGAGATCATCCAGGATGTCCTGGACTAGAGCCCTGCTTCCCTATGCTATTTTGTGGGTTCTGCAGTTCTAGAATTGGTTCAGAGCCATTTTTTATAGGTTTTTGGAGGGGTTTTGTGGGGAGCTCACGCTAGTCCCTGCTTTCCAGCAGTCATCTTCTGTTTCCATTTTTTGTTGTTGAGTTGTTTCTGTCATGTCTGACTGTTTGTGACTCCATTTTGGATTTTCTTGGAAAAGTTCCTGGGTGGGGGGTGGGAAGGGGTGTGGTTTGCCATTTCCCTCAGGAGCTCATTCTATGGATGAGGAATTAAGGCAAACAGGGCTGAGTACCGTGCCCAGGGTCACACAGCTAGTAAGTATCTGAGGCTTGATTTGAACTCAGAAAGATGAGCCTTTATGATTTCAAGCCCAGTGATCTATCTGTTGTACCTCCTAGCTGTCTTGTCTCAGATGAATATCATTTAAGTATTAGAGAAGGAAATGTCAAATCATTTCAGTATCTTTGCAAAGAAAACCAAACTTGGACTCATGAAGAGTCTGATATGACTAAAATGACTGAACAAAGGCTTAGGAGAAGGAGCATTACCCCTTTTTTATACATATATTTATATATATATACATATACATATATGTGTATATGTATATGTATATATAAATGTATATATACTCTTTGGCTGCCATCCAGGCCCAGCTACATCTGCTGGATAGGACCTCATTACTGACATGGAGATGACAAGGAGGCGGTGACATGTTAGAGCAAGCTCTCAGAGTGGGAAGATGGACCAGGAGTAGTGATATCACAGGCATATTCCACCTGATAGTGAGAGGAACTTCTCTTACTGTAGACTCAGAGGAGAAATGCCCTCTTCCAGACCTTACTCTACTATGCATACCAGGTTTTTCTGCAATATGACAATTTATCTCTTAATAGCAGGTGAGTACTGCTCCCAGTTAGGAAATTTACTTTTGAGTTCTACTTCTAAACATTTCTTTTGGGGCTTCAGTAAAAGCCCTCCTTCTTGGATCTGCTGCCCAGCTTCTTTATTCTTCTTATCTCACAGGTGGTCAACTGGATTCTAGAATCACTCAACACCCAAGTTACCTGGTGTCAAGGACAGGTCAGTCAGTGACCCTGAGATGTGACCCATCTCTGGACATGAGAGGACATTATGGTACTGTCAGATACAGGGTTAGGGCCCTGAGATGGTCTTTTCTTTCTTTAATAAGCAATTAGGTGAGGAAAGAAAAATCTCTGAGTGATTCACAGCTCATCAGCATGACAGTTTCCACTTCAAACTCAATATCAGTTCCTTGGAGTATGGGGATTCTGCCCTCTATATCTGTGCCAGCAGCAGAGACACAGTGCCACATCTGTTCACAATCTTGTTTCGCCTAAGCCCATGGAGCAATGACAGGGGAGGCAGGTAGCAGGAGGCTGACATCAATTCCAGTTCTGCCCCAGGGACTGAGGTCACTCATTACTTTCCCTCTAGTGCTGACTTTAGCTACATTGCACTACAATACCTTGGACACTCCCTCTCATGTAATACCCCAGCAAAGCTATGTTGCTTGAAGGTACTGTTTGAGTCCCTGTCCACTCAAAACCATAACTTATAAGCCTCCATGGGGAGAGGAGGCAAAGAATTAAAAACAAAAATATTTCATGAAATAGCATAGTAAAACACAAAGTAGCAACAGGATGTTGCCTCCATTGAAGCTGGGGCACATTTTCTCAGTTTCAGCCATCAGCATTGGAAGAACGACTACACATAAGAATTTTGCATAGGGGATAGAAGTTGTTCACATAAACCGAGCTCCTATTTTTATAAGTTTCTAGATGACACACTGGATAAAGCACCAGGTATGGAGTCTGGAAGACACCTGTTCAAATCTAGGCTCAGACACTTATTAGGTATGTGGCCCTGTGAAAGTCACTTTACCCTTTATTTCTATTTCTTCTTCTTTAAAATGGAGATTATAATATTATCTACCTTCCAGGGTTGCTGTGAATATCAAATGAGATAATAATTGTAAAGTAATGAACACAATGCCTGACATACAGTAAGCTCTATATAAATGTTAGCTATTATTATTGTTATTAGGATTATGATTGTGATCATTATTTATTACTGTCTAATGGGTTTCTGACACATAGAAGTACAGGCTATAGGAATTTTCAGAAGTACAAAGAGTTGAAGTTCAAAAATGACTTTAAGGTATTCTGACTATGAGGAATAGGAAGAGGAGCTGATTGAATCCTTGAGACCCTCTCTTTAGACCCCTACTCTTCCTTCTCCTATGTCAACATCTGTCCTCTGACCTAGCTCCCTATGGAGGAAGGCTAAATCCTAGTGACTCTACCTCCTTTGGCCACTAGGAGGAGCTAACTAACCATCTCAAATTCAGATGGTTCAGGGAAGCACAGAATCTTCAAATAAAGACGTGATTGTTGTACCCATCACTCACGTTTAGCTATGTCCGGAAAGACTTTGTGTTCTAGAAGCTAGCCCTGAAGAATTGCCGTGTATGTAAGGAGTAGGGAGCTTTTAAATGGCTTTGTTTCTTCCTTCCTTCCTTCCTTCCTTCCTTCCTTCCTTCCTTCCTTCCTTCCATCCTTCCTGTAGTAGGAAGGCCGAATTTATGATCTCAAATATAATCACATATATATATTTGAATGGTTCAAAACTGCAAGGTATGAGGGATTCTCATACAAGCAACAAAACATTTATTTAGGCCCCACAGCAACAGATCCATGAACCAGCCTCCCCATTCCGACATCTTTTCCAAAAAACCCCAGGCCCAATAAGCCCTCCTCACAAGAGTAACCAGGAGGCCACATAAAACCAAGATAGTATTTAATCAATTCATATTTACTGGCCTCAAGTCCTTGCTCGCACTCCTGGGTTCACACAGGTCAGCTCTGCTTCCGCAGCTCCTGCTTCAGCTTTTTTCAGCTTCAACTGTAGTTGTCTCTTAGCTTGCCTCTCCTTGCAGCCAGCCTCTGGCGTCCTCAAGCTCCGCCTCAACGACCATTGGTTCCCGAGTTGGCCCCTCTTAAGTCATTAATCTACATCCACACAGGTTTCACACCTGATAGGGCTTTGGGCCTGGGGCTTAGCCCTTAGCAAGATTAAATGAAACAGCTGAACCACTCAAAGTAAACAAAAGTCAAACTCCTGAAGTGCTAAGGAGCCCATTTTGCCTCACCGACACACCTTCCTTCCTTCCTTTTTCTTTTTTTATTCTGTCTTTCTTTTCAAAAATTCTGTTGGCAGAGGGAACAACTATCAGATAAATATTACTGAAAGTTTGGGGGAAGGGGGGGTCACACCTTTTCCATATTTATATAACCTGCCTGACATTCAATGCTAGCCCCACCTGCTGGGTGGGATGTTTTTAATGATACAGAGACAAGGAACAGAGAGTGACAGGACTGAACTTGTGTTGTGTCAGAGGAGTATCTCTGATTGTGGGTAGAGGTGATCAGAAACAGTGATATCATAGGCACAATCCACTTGTTTGGGAAAGGAACCTTTTCACTACAGACTCCAGATGTAGAAAATGTCCTCTTCCAGACCTGACCCTTCCAAACCCTTCCAGGGTTTTCTTCTGTGTGATGATGATTTGTTTCTTAATAACAGGTGAATACAGGTCCTACTTAGGAAATTGCTTTCAGAAACTCTACCTCCAAACATTCCTCTTGGGAAGCGGTCCTCCTTGGATATGTTCTCCAGATTCCTTCTTTTTCTTACCTCATAGGTTGTCAACCAGATATTAAAGTCATACAACTTCAAAGTTACCTGGTCTCAAGGACAGGACGGTCAGTGATCCTGGAGTGTGATTCCAATTCTGGACACGGGGGGGCATTGTGGAACCATCAGATAATGGGTTGGGGCCTTGAAATGCTCTTTTCCTTAAATTTTAAGCAAATGAAGGAGAAAAGAAAAATCTGTGAGCCATTCATACCTAAACAGTATGAAAATTTCCATTTCGGCCTCAACATCAGTTCCTTGGAGCAGTGGATTCTCTCCTCTTTCTCTGTGCCAGCAGCCTAGACAAAGTACCACAGAGCAACCTCTCATCTGTTCACAAACTTGTTTGGCCAAAGACCAGGGAGCAATGACAAGAGAGGCAGTTAGCAAGAGGATGACATCAATTCCAGCTCAGCAGCAGGGACTAGAGTCACTTAATATTTTCCTTCTAGTGCTGACTTTAGTTACTTCTCACTGTGATACCTGGGCCATTCCCCCTCACATAATACTCAGAAAAGCTAGGTTGCTTCAAGGTGCCCTTTGGGTCCCTATCCACTCAACACCATAGCTCACAAGCTTCCGTGGCTATGTTTGCTTTTCTAGTCAGGGAGAAGATCCAATTAATTCAAAGCAGAATCATTGAATGAAATAGCACAGTCAAACATAAAGTAGCAATAGAACACTGTCTTCGAAGTTGGAGCACATTGTCCCACAATTACATCCATCCGTATTGGAAGAATGACTACACAGAGGAAATTTAATTATATTGGAGGTATACATAGGCAGTTCACCTAGACTGAGCTCACATACACATAAACATCTAGGTGACCCACTAGATAGAACACCAGGTAAGGAGTCAGGAAGACATGGGGTGGGGGGAATCTGGCCTGAGATATTTGCTAGCGATGTGACTATGGGTAAGTCACTTTGCCCCTGTTTGTCTCCTCCAAAAAAAATAGGCATTTTAATGGTACCTACCTCCTAGGGTTGTTACGATGATCAAATGAGATAATCATTTTAAAGTGCTGAGCATAGTGCTGGTCACATAGTAAGTGCTACATAAATGTTAGCTATTTTACACACACATACACACACAGATAGATAGACAGACAGACAGAAAGAAAGATAGATAGATAGATAGATAGATAGATAGATAGATAGATAGATGGATAGATGGATTAATGGATGGAGAGATAGATGGATAGATAGATCCTGAAGCACATAAGTACAAGTAAAAAGAATTTTCAGGAGTAGGAAGAGTTGAACCTCAGATCTGGCTTTACGGAGTGCTGACTGCTGGGAATAGAGGGAATTGCTGATTGAATCTCTAAGACCATCTCTTTAGCTCCCTACTCTTCCTTTCTTAAGGCCACAGCTCCCCTGGCACCCAGCTCCCCTAAAGAGCAAGGGCAAGTCCTAGTGAGTCTACTACCTTTGACCACTAGGAGGAGCTATGATTCCCTTAAGTTCAGATGTTTCTGGGAAGACCCCAGAGAATCTTCAAACAAAGATGTTAATGTTGTATCCACCCCACATGTACATCTATGTCTGGAAAGGAGACTTTGTGTCCTAGAAGCCAGCCATGATGCACAGCTGTGTGTTGAAGGACAACAGAGCTTGTAACTGGTTTTCAAAAAAAATCAGTTGGCAGAGAGAACACTCATCTCAGTTAAATATCATTTAAAGTTTAGCAGAAGGGGGAATCACTCCGCCCCACATTCAGCTCTCTTCCTGCCTGCCTTCCGCGGGCAGCCCCACCCCCTGGGTAGGACATCACTAATGACATGGAGACGAGGAGGAGGCAGACACAGGGCTGAGCCCACACCATGTCAGAGCAGGATCTCAGTCCAGGGGTGGTGGTGGGGAGGTGATGAGGAACAGTTATACCACAGACACATTCCGTCTGCTCAGGAGAGGAGCCCCTCTCTCTGTAGATGCCTGAGGGGGAAAATCTCTTTTTCCAGCCCTGACCCTAATATGCATAGCAAGGTTTTCTTCAGCATGATGATTTGTTTCTTAATAGCAGGTGAATAGTGGCCCCAGCTGGGATTTTGTTTTTGCTTCGACCTCTAAGTGTTTTTCTTAGGGCTTCCATAGAAGTTCTCCTCCTTATATCAGTTATCCAGCTTTTTTCTTCTTCTTACCCCACAGGTGGTAGAATGGATACTAGAGTCACTCAATATCCGAGTTCTCTGATATCCAGGACAGGACAGTCAGTGACCCTGGACTGTGACCCCATCTCTGGACATGACAGTACATTCTGGTACCGTCAGATACAAGATCAGGGCCTTGACATGCTCTTTAAATTCGATTTCAAGAAATTGGTGGATAAAGGAAAAATCTCTGAGCGATTTGAAGCTCAACAGGCCGAAAATTTCCACTTCAACCTCACCATCAGTTCCTTGGAGCAGGGGGATTCTGCCCTCTATTTCTGTGCCAGCAGTAGAGACACAGTGTCACAAAGTCACCTCTCATCTGTTCACAAACTTGTTTGGCCCAATGCCAGTGAGAAATGGCAGGGGAGAAAGGAAGGAGGAGACTGCCATCAGTTCTAGTTTAGCCCCAGGGACTATCTTTTGGTAATGACATTATTTATTTCTCACTGTGGCACCTGGGACACTCCCTAATACATAATGCTCCAGCAGAGCTATGTTGCTTTGAGGTACTCTGTGGGTCCCTATCTGTTCAACCCCACATTTAAGGAGTCTCTATGTATGTATTGCTTTTACTAATCATGATGTTGTTAGTTCAAAGCAGAAACGTTTAATGAAATAGCATAAGAAATAAAAGAAGAAATAATACATTGTCTATTTTGAAGGTAGGGCACATTGTCCCATAAAAACATGTACTGGCATTGGGAGAATAACTATACATAGGGATTACACATGGGCACTTCACATATGCATAAGCGTCTAGAAACAGAGTACGTAGGAAACCAGGTAAGGAGTCAGGAAGTTATGAGTAGAAACTTGGCCTCAGAAATTTATTAATTATGTGACCTTGGGCAAGTCACTTTACCCAGTTTGTCTCAATGGAAAAATGGGGATGATAATACCTGCTTCCCAGGATGTAAGGACCAAATGAGATAATTAGTGTGAAGTGTTTATAACAGTACTGGCCGCATGGTAAGGAACGAAATGTTGGGATACACACACACGTACACACATACATATTCATATACATATACATACACACAAATACACATACAAACACACACATATACATATAAATATACATACACATACACATATACATATAAATATACAATATAGATATGGCTACACACATACACATGTACATGCACATATATCCATACATTCCTACTGATACACACACACACATATGTATCCTGGAGCCTTGAAGGACAGGTAGAGGGAATTTTCGTGAGTAGGAAGAGTTGAAGGTCAAACTTGTCTGTAAGCAGTGCTGACTAATAGGAGTAGAAGGAGGTGCTGAATCAACTTCTGAGACCACCTCTTTAGCCTCCTCCTCTTCCTTCTCCTAAGGCCACAACTACTCTCTGAACCACCTCCCCTAACGAGCAAGGACAAGTTCTAGTGACCACTTTTGACCACTGAAAGGAGCTATGGTTCCCTTAATTTCAGATGTTTCTGGGGAGAACATAGAGAATCTTCAAATAAAGATGTGATTACTGTACCCACCACTCATGTTTAATTCATTCTGGAATTGGAGACTTTGTATCTCAGAAGTTAGCCCTGATGTAGAGCTGTATGTTAAAGCACTATGAAGCTTATAATTGCCTGTATGCCTTCCTTCCTTCCTCCCTCCTTTTCTCTCTTTCCATCTCTCTCTCTCTCTCTCTCTCTCTCTCTCTCTCTCTCTCTCTCTCTCTCTCTCTCCATCTCTCTCTCTCTCTCACCTTTCTTTTTTCTTCTTAAATTCCTGTTGGCAGAGGAAACACTGTCTGAGATACATATATATATATATACACATATATATATACACATATATATATATATGTATATATAATTTAAGGTTTAGCAGAAAGAGGATCACCCCTCCCCACACTCACAAGCAATCTCCAGCCTGAACCACTGCATAGGACATCGTTAATGACATGAAGATTAAGAGGAGGTAGTGACAGGGCTGAACTTGCTCCATGTGAGAGCAGGATCTCAGACTGGGAGGGAAGGTGGGAGTTATAAGGAACAATGACACCACAGGTACCTTCCACCTATTTATGAAAGGAACCTCTCTCACTGCAGATCCCTGAGTGGTGAAATGTCTTCTTCCAGCTCTGACTCTGCCATCCATATGGAGGTTTTTCTTGTGTATAATGATTTGTTTCTGAATAGCAGGTGAATATTGGTTGCATTTCGGAAATTGCCTTTTGAGGTTTTGTGTCTAAACAGTTCTCTTGGGGCTTCAGTAGAAGCCCTCCTCCTGAGAACTGATACCTAGCTTCTTTCTTCTTTGCTACAGGTGGTCATCTGGATACTAGAGTGGCTCAAAACCCAAATTGCCTGGTATTAAGGACAGGCCAGTCAGTGATCCTGGGATGTGGCCCCATCTCTAGACACTTCACAGCCTGGTGGTGCCATCAGATATAGGGTAAGAGCCCTGTGAAGCTCATTACATTCTTTGATTTTTAAACAATTTTTAATTTTAAGCAATTTTAAGCAAATTTAATTTTCGGCAATTATTTTCACAATTGAATAAATAAGGAAAACCCTCTGGGCAATTTACAGCTAGACGGCAAGGAATTTCCAGTTCAACCTCAACATCAGTTCCTTGGAGCAGGGGAATCTTGCCCTCTATCTTTGTGCTGGCAGCAGAGACAGAGTGCCACAGAGCCACCTTTCATCTGCTCACAATCTGATTTGGCCCCAGTCTGGGGAGCAATGCCAGGGGAGGCAGGAAGTGGGAGGCTGGCATCTATTCCAGCTCAGCCCCAGGTACTGGGGTGTAGAGGGCCAGCTCTGAGAAAGTCCATTCTGGGATAAGATACATGTCAGAGGCCTGTTCTTGTCCTTGGGCTGATAACTCGGCACGTGGGCTCTCCATCCCCCACCTTGGCATACACATGCTGCTCAGGATGAAGGCTCTTGAAGCCTCCTTGGTACACACATGCTCTCTCCAAACCCCCACGGCACACACGTGTTAAATACCCCCTGTGGGCTATTAACACAATATTGTTTACAGCAAAATGGAAACAAAAGCAAAAGGAAGACATGCATTATACAGATGCCTCCCACGTGGATTTGTTGATTCTGCTTGGCTAAAAGGTATATAAGCCCTGTCCCTCAGTTAAATAAATGGAGCTGTTCTTTACTCTCCTGCCTAGCCCGTGTTTTGTGTTTTTCTTTTCACTCTCCTCGACATTCGGCCATCTCTGGCCATTTTGCACCACAGCCGCTGGCGGCACTGGGGTCACCCATCCCTTTCTATCTAGTGCTAACTTTAGCTACATCTCACTGCATTACCTTGGACGCTCCCTCTCATGTAATACTCTAGAAAAGCTATGTTGGTTTAAGACACTCTGTGGGTCCCTAGCCACTGAAAACCATAGCTCATGATCCACCATGAACGTCTTTGCTTTTTCTATTCAAGGAGGGTATACAGTTAATTCAAAGCTAAAGCCTTTAATTAAATAGTATACTAAAACACAAAGTAATCATACAATCTCATTTTGTTTTATGCTGTAGCACACTGTCCGCAAGAACAAGTGGCCTCAATGGAAGAAGGACTATGCCTAGGAATTATTTATGGGATGTAGAAGCTGTTTATATACTGAACTCACATTCAGAAAAGCATGTAGATGATACATCAGATAAAGCACCATGTGTGGTAAGGAAGATGTGAGTTCAAATCTAGGCTCACACCTTTGTTTGGTATATGACTCCGGGGAACCCACTTTACTTCTTTCCCTCATTTACCTCATCTTTAAAATGGGGATAATAACAGCATCTACCTCTCAGAGTTGTTGTGAATGTCGATGAGACAGTAATTTGTAAAGCACTGAACACAGTGCCTGCCCAACAGTAAGTACTATATGAATGTTAGCTTTAAGAACAATGGTATTATGGTTATGATGAGTATGATTGTGATTATGGTTTGTTATTATGTAAAGTGATCCTAAAGCCTAGAAGCTAAAGGAAATTGTCAGGAGCAGGAAGAGTTGAAGTTCAAAATTAGCTTTAAGGAGCACTCATTGTAGGAGTAGAAGGACAAGGCAATCGTGCTTGATTCCATGTCTTTAGGCCCCTACATTTTCTTCCACTCAGTTCCCCAGGGAACAAGGACAACTTCTAGTGATTCTACCGCATTTGGCCACGAGGGGGAGCAACGGTCCATCAAATGCTGATGGATGGCATGGGTCTGGGGGAAGGGGTCATTTGTTGTTGTTTGTCCTTCATTTTTGAAGCAGACCAATGAATGATATGACAAGGGTAATATTTTGCCTAGCAGGTGAATTGAATTTAAGTGAGGCTGAGTTTAGCAATGTTGTGAACCTCATTCTCTCTTCCAGAATCATCCAAGTACTGTGACAACATAAAAGTCAAGACAAATGGCCACAGGCCCAGACTCAGTGGATGACCTTGGTGTCAGTGATATCTGCCCAAGCCCTAAGTGCTCCACAGAACCTGCTTCAGCCACCTTCATGGCTGCTGCAACAAATCACTCTCTTCCATGCATTCCCAGAATTTAGAGAATGTTCAAATAATGATGTGACTCTTGTAGCCACCCCTAATGTTTTAGTGAGTTCTAGGAAGGAGGCCTTGTATCCTGGAAGACAGTCCTGATGCACATGTATGTACTGAAGGAGCAGGGAGCTCATAATCCACTTTTTACAATAAATTCAATTGGCAGAGGGAAAAACTGTCTTAGATAAATATTATTTAAGGCTCAGAAAAAGGGGGGTTACTTTTCCACATACTTACACATACGCCTTGCCTGAGTCCAACCCCACTCATTGTGTAGCATGTCATTAATGACCTGGAGAGGAGGAGGAAGCAGTGACAGGCCTCAGCTGAGTCAGAACACCCTCTCAGATTGGGGGATGGGATGTTATCCAGAACAGTGATATCACAGGTACATTCCACCAGTTCAGGAGAGGGCCCTCTCACTGCAGACTCCTGAGGGAGAAAATGCCTTCTTCAAGACCTGACACTATTGTACATACCAGGATTTTTGTCTACATAATAATTTATCACTTGATAGCAGGTGAATACTTGTTCCAGTTAAGAAATTGTTTCTGAGGTACTGAGTCTAACCATTTCCCTCAGGGCGCCCTCCTCCTTGGATCTATTACCCAGCTTCTTTTCTTTTCTTACCTAACAGGTTGTCACCTGGATACTAGAATCACTCAACAGTCAAGTTACCTGGTGTCAAAGAGAGGCCAGTCAGTGACCCTGGGATGTGACCCCATCTCTGGACACCTCGGGACATTCTGGTGCCGTCAGATACAGGGTCAGGGCCCTGAGATGCTTTTTTACTTCTATTATAAGAAACTGGATGATAAAGGAGATATTTTGGATTGATTCACAGCCCATTAGCACAACAATTTGCACTCCAACCTCAACATTGCCCCCTCGGAGCAGGGGGATTCTGCCTTCTATCTCCGTGCCAGCAGCACAGACACAGTGCAACAGAGGCACCTCCCATCGGTTCACTAACTTGTTTGGCCCAAGGCCAGGAAGCATGACAGGGGAGACCAGGAAGCAGGAGGATGACAATTCCAGTTCAGCACCAGGGACTGGGGTCATTTAACATTTTCACTCTAGTGCTGACATTAGCTACTTTTCACTGTAGTACCTGGGATACTCCCTGTCATGTAATACTCACCAAAGTCATCCACTCACAAGCCCCCATGGGTGTATTCGCTTTCCTAGTCTGGGAGAAGATGCAATTAATAATTCAAAGCAGAAGCATTTAATGAAATAGCATAAAATACAAAGTAGTAATAGGGCATTGTCTCCTTTGAAGCTGGGGCATGTTGTCCCACAAAACAAGGCTCAGTAATGGAAAAATAACTACATATAGCAATTATATATGGGATGTACATAGGCACTTCAGATATACTTAGATCATATATACATAAACATCTAGGTGACACAGTGAATAGGATACCAGGGAAAGAGAAAGACATGAGTGGAAATCAGGCCTCAAACATTCCTAGCTGTGTGACCTAGTACTAGTCACTTCATCCCTGTTTATCTCAGTTTCTTCATTGGTAAATTGAGGGAAATTAGAGCACCTACATTGCAGGATATTTTTGAGGATCAGATGAGATTTAGCACAGCTGCATCCACTGGGAAAGCACTATGGAAATGTTAGCTATTACATAGCTATATCTCTCAATTGCTATGTCAGTCAGTATCCTTTTATTATTCTATTTATCTATCTACCTATCTATCAATCCATCATCTATCCATCATTCTATCTGTCTGTCTATCTATCTATCTATCTATCTATCTATCTATCTATCTATCTATCTATCTATCTATCTTTCCATCTGTCTATATCCTGAAGCCTAGAAGTACAGGCAAAGATGAAGGAGGTGCTGATTGAATCCCTGAGACCATTTCTTCAGCCCTCTACTCTCTTCCTTCTCCTAAGGCTACAACTACCTTCTGACCCAGCTCCCGTAAGGGGCAAGGACAAGTCCTATCACCTTTAGCCACTAGGTAGAGCTTTAGTCCCACTCAAATTTGGATGTTTCAGGGGGAAAATAGAAAATCTTCAAATAAAGACACGATTGTTTTATTACTTTCTCATGTTTAGCTGATTCTGAGAAGGCAACCTTGTGTTTTAAAAGCCAGCCTGGCTGCACAGCTGTGTATTTAAGGGGCAAGGAGCTTATAATTGGCTTTTCAAAAATTTTCTGTTGGCAGAGAGAACAACTGTCTCAGATAAGTATCTGAGGCTTCCCAGAAGGGGGATCACCCCTCCCCACACTCACACATACTCCCAATCTGCTATCCATGGACAGCACCAACTGCTGGGCAGGAAGTCATTAATGACATGGAAAGGAGGAGGAATTAGGGAGCTGAGCCTACATCATTTCAGAGCAGGATCTATGTGGGAGGTGGGGAAAGGGGTGGTGACCAAGAATAGTGATATCACAGGCATATTCCACTTGTTTAGGAGAGGAAGCTTTCTCACAGCAGACTTCTGGTGGGATATAATGGCCTCTTCAAGCCTTGGCTATCCTATTCATTCTCTGTTTTTCTTGTGTGTTATCCTTTGTATCTTATTAACAGGTTAATATTGGTCCCAGTCGTGAAATTCTCTTCAGGGTTCTGCCTCCAATATTTCCCTTGGTGTTTCAGTTAAAGCTCTCCTCCTGAATCTCTTATTGACATTCCTCTTCCTTCATAACCCAGAAGGGGTTGGCTGGATGATAGTCACTCAAGGCCAAAGTTACCTGGTCTCAGGGACAGGCCAGTCAGCAACCCTGGAATGTGAATCCATCTCTGGACACTATGGGACATTGTGGTACCTTCCGATGCAAGATGAGAGCCCAGACATGCTCTTTTACTTCTCTTTTAAGAAATTGAGGAAGAAAGGAAAAATCTCTGAGTGATTCATGGCTGAACAGTATGAAAATTTCCCCTTTGACTTCACCATCAAATCCTTGGAGCAGGGGCATTCTACCCTCCATCTCGGAGGCAGCAGCAAAGACACAGTGCCACAGAGGCACCTCCCATCTGTTCACCAATTTGTTCTGACCAAGCCCAGGGAGCAATGACAGGGAGGCTGACATCAATTTCTGCTTAACACCGGGGACTCAGGGCCCTTAACCTTTTCCCTTTAGTGCTGACTTTAGCTCCTTCTTACTGTACTACCCATGATCCCGCTCTCACATAATACCCCAGCAAAGCTGGACCTCTTCAAATACTCCATGGGCCCCAATCCACCCAAAACCACATTTCCCGTGTCCCCACAGGCTTATTTGCATTTCCAAGTGAGGGAGAGGATGTAATTAATTCAAAGCAGAAATATTTAATTAAATAGAATAGTAAAAAAAAAAACCAAACAACCCAAAGTTGCAATAATGCATTGAGTATTTTGAACCTCAGGCATATTTTCCCAGAAATATACTCATTAACATTGGAAGAATGCCCACACATAGGAATTATATATGGGGTGTGCACAGGTACTTCACACATATTGAGCTCACATAAGCATCTAGACAACATAGTGGACAGAACAGCAGGTGAGGAATCAGGAAGACATGAGTGGAAACTTGGCCTCAGACATTTTATCGGTATGCGACTGTGGGCAAGTCCCTTCATCCTTGTTTCATCTGTAAAATGTGGATGATAACAGGAACTACTTCCTAGAGTAGTTGGGAGGCTCAGATGAGATAACAAATGTAAAGCAGTTAGCCCAAGTGTAACCACTGAGGAGGCACAGTAAAGTGTTAGCTGTTATATGCACAAGCAGTTACATGTATGGATCCTGAAATCTAGAAGTACACGTAAAGGGAAATCTCCGGAGTAGGAAGAGTTCAAATTTGGCTTTACAGAGTGCTGACCCAGAGGAATAGAAGGAGGAGCTGACTGAGGCCCTGAGACCAGCTCTTTAGGCCCTCATTCTTCCCTCAGGGCCACAGTTACTCTCTGACCTGGCTCCCCTAAGGAACAAGGGCAAATTCTAGTGATTCTATCACCTTTGGTCACTAGGAGGAGCCAGGGCTCCACTAAAAGTTAGATTGTTCTGGGGAGTCATTTGTTCTTGTTTACCACATTTTGAATAAGACCGATGACATCAGAAAGGTAATGTCTTGGCTTGCAGGTGAATTTGATTAGCCTAAGGTAGATTTGTACAAGGTTGTCAGACTGATTTTCTCTTTCAGAATCATCTAAGTTCAGGGACAAGATGAAAGTCAAGATGACTGTCCATAGCCCTGGATGTAGTGGCTGACCTTGGCATCTGGGATGTCTAAACAAGCTCTAAGGGATCCACAACACCTGCTTCAGCCAGTTTCATGGCCATTGGAACAAACTGTTCTCATCTGCCCATTCCAAAAACATAGACAATCTTCAAATAAAGATCTGGCTTTTGTATCCACTCCTCTTGTTTAGCTAGTTTTGGAAAGGAGACTTTGTGTCCTTGAAGCCAGTCTTGATGCACAGCTGTGTACTGGAGAAATAGGGGGCTTGTAGTTGACTTTAATAAATTCAGGAGGCAGAGGGAACAACTGTCTTAGATAAGTATGATTTAAGACTTAGACGATGAAGGAATCACTTCTCCCCATACTCACACAGAGTCCCAGTCTGCCAAGCTAGACCAGCACAATTGTTGGGCAGGATGTCATTAGTGACAGGCTGATGAGGAAGAGGCAGTCTTGTCAGAACAGCTTCTCAGATGGAGGGAGAGGCATGACAGGAACAGTGATATCTCAGGCATATTCTACCATTTCAGGAGAGGAGCATCTCTCACTACAAACTGCTTAGGGGGAAAATGTCCTCTTCCATACCTGACTCTATTATGCATTCCAAGTTTTTCTTCTCTGTGATAATTTCTCTCTTAATAGCAGGTGAATATTTGCCCCAGTGAAGAAATTACCTTTTGAGATTCTATCTCTAAATATTTCCCTTTGGGACATTAATAGAAATTCTCTTCCTTCAATATGTTACTACCCTTTTCTTACCTCACAGGTGGTGAACTGGATAGTAGGGTCACTCAACATCCAAGTTACCTGGTTTCAAGGACAGGACAGTCAGTGACCCTGGGATGTGACCCCATCTCTGGACATGTCTCGGCATACTGGTACCGTCAGATACTGGGTCAGGGCCCTGAGATGCTCTTTTACGTGTATAATAAGGGAGAGCCTGAGAAAGGGGACATCTCTGATCGATTCACAGCTCATCAGCAGAACGATTTGCACTTCAAGCTCACCATCAGTTCCTTGGAGCAGGGGGATTCTGCCCTCTATCTCTGTGCCAGCAGCAAAGACACAGTGCCACAGAGGCATGTCCCATCTGTTCACAAACCTGTTTGGCCCAAGCCCAGGAAGCAATGAGAGAGGAGGCAGGAAGCAGGAGGCAGACATCAGTTTTAGCTCAGCACCATGGACTGGGCTCACCCATCACTTTCCCTATAG
>CM053623.1:82021858-82037167 GCA_028646595.1 Phalanger gymnotis | reverse complement strand
TCTCTCTCTCTCTCTCTCTCTCTCTCTCTCTCTCTCTCTCTCTCTCTCTCTCTCTCTCTCTCCTCTCTGCCTCCCTCTCTCTCTTCTTTTTCTATAGGCAGAGAGATCAACTGTCTCATGTAATTATCATTTAATTCTTTGCAGAAAAGGGATCACCTCCTCCCATGCTAATATATATTCCATGCCTGCCATCCAAGGCCACCCCTACCTACTGGGTAGAACATTATTAATGACATTGAGAGAAGGAAGACGTAGTGTCAGGGCTGAGCCTCCATAATGTCGGAGCAAGATCTCAGACCAGGGAGTTTTCAGAGGGGATGACCAGGAACAGGGATATCACAGGCATGTTCCACCTGTCCAGGAGAGGAACTGCTGTAGACTCTTGAGGTGGGAAATGACCTTTTCTAGGCCTGACCCTTCCATATATGCCAGGGTTTTCTTCTGTATGATGATTTATTTCTTAATAACAGGTGAATACTGGTCTTAGTTGGGAGATTGATTTCTGAGGTTCTATCTCTAAATCAGACCTACCCAACTTGGAAGTAGGTAGGGGCCAACATTAAAATGGGCAGACTTCTTCAAGTCACAAATAGGTTTTTAGTATTTCACCTTCTAAGTAAAAGTATAATTAATTATTAAACTATTTTGCAAATGAACCATAATTTTTTAAAAAGGGAAATTTCAATTAATATCAATTAATTTTAGTATTCTTTAAGATTTTTATTTATCATGAAATCATATTAATGTTAAAAATTACTTTACTAAGCAGTAAATGTTTCAATACATTTTTCAGATTTTCTTGCTCTATATATTTAGTTAATGGGCCTTATTACTCTTCTTTTCAGCAATCACTTTATTGTACTCTGGAATTACGCTTAAAATCGATTTCTTTAGAAATCTGAAAACTAACCTGACTGGCTGCCTCATTTCTGAGTTTACTTTCTTGAAAAATCATTGTTCCGCATTGAGATTTTTCAATGATTTGGAGGCTTTAATTTGTTTTTCATTGGCGTCCAATTTGCTTAAGTCAGGATGTTTTAAATCAAAATGGTGACGAAGATTGTATTCCTTCAGAGTGGCTATTACTTCTCTGCAAATAAGAGACAATATTTTTTCTCTCATGTAAGTAAAGAAATATCTATTGGTCCACTCTGGATCAAACACTCTAGGTTCTGATTTGCTCTTCCATTTCTTAATGTTAGAACCAAAAAATCTCCACAGCAACTGCTCACATATAAAGAAATATTGAACTGAGTGTCAGTCATTGAAGAGAGCACCAGATTTACTTGGAGGGTGGCTGTGCAGCGAGTGAGGGAGGGGAAGAAGCCCTTGAGTTGTTGCTGCCCATCAAACAGTGGGCATAAGCAGCATTGGAGTGTGGCTGCACTCACTTTATCCCTGTTCAATGCCTATAACAACTTAAAACACAGCAAAAAAGATAGGAATCTTACTCCTCTCAAACCAGAGACAGACTGACAATGATTGGTTGCTGTGGATCTCATGACACACAGAAGAGAGTGAGCAGTGGCAACCCAGCTGCCGAGTTACAGTACAGGCCGATAGTGACTAGTGGAAGGTGGGTTAAGGGGGGCACACACTGACAAAGCACTTGTTACATATTTACTTTCTTTATATCCTCTACAGTTTTTTCTGGGTCCTCTGAAATGCTTTGGTGGGCCACAAGTGGCCCAGTGACCATTATGTTGTTCATGCCTGCTTTAAACATTTCTCTTGGTAACCTCTATTGGATTGGTTCTCCAGATTTCTTATTTTTCTTACCTCACAGGTGGTCAACCAGATACTAGAGTCATACAAAATCTATATTACTTGGTCATAAGGGCAGGACAGTCAGTGATCCTGGGATGTTACTACACTTCTGGACACAGTGGGGCATTGTGTACTGTCGGATACAAGACCAGGAATGGTAATGCTCTTTTCCATAAATTTTAAACAAATGAATGAGAAAGGAAAAATCTCTAAGCTATTCATGCCTAAACAGTATGGAAATTTCCATTTTGACCTCAACATCTGTCTCTGTCCTCTTTCTCTGTGCCAGTAGCCTAGACCAAGTGCCACAAAGGCACCTCTCATCTGTGCCCAAACTGATTTGGCCTTAGACCAGATAGGAATGACAGGGGAGGCAGGAAGCAGGAGGCTGGCATCAATTTCAGCTCAGCACCAGAGCCTAGGGTCATTTAAGAATTTCCTTCTAGTGCTGATTTTAGTTACTTCTCACTGTAGTACCTGGGCCACTCCATCTCTTAGTCATAACCACAGCTCACAAGTCTCCATGGGTATATTTGCTTTTCTATTCAAGGACAAGATGCGATCAATTCAAAGCAGAAGCTTTTAATGAAATAGCAGAGGAATGCACCAAGGAAGAAGAGAGCATTATCTCTGGAGCTGGAGTACATCGACTCACAATTGCATCTATTCACATTAGAAGAACGACTATACAGAGGAATTATGATTATATATTGGGTATATATAGGCAGCTCAATTATGCTGAGCTCACATACACATAAACTTATCTGGTAACTATCAAGCAGACATGAGGGGAAATCTGGCCTCAGATATTTGCTAGCTATGTGACTGTGGGTAAGTCACTTGACCCCGTTTCTCTCATCTGTATGATAGGGATACTAATGCACCTCCTTCCAAGGGTTGTTATGAGGATGAAATGAGATAATCATTCTGAGCATAGTGCTGGCCACATAGTGTGGGCTAAATAAATGTTAGCTATTTTACACATATGCACACACACAGATGGACAGACAGACAGACAGACAGACTGATGGATGGCTGGATAGAGAGATCCTGAAGCATATAAGTACAGGTAAAAAGAATTTTCAGGAGTACGAAGGACTGAACCTCAGACTTGACTTTAAATATTGCTGACTACTAGGAACAGGAGAAGGAGCTGATCGAATCCCAGAGACTATCTCTTCAGCTCTTTCCTAAGGCCTCAGCTCCCCTTGGACCCAGCTCCCCTAAAGAGCAAGGGCAAGTCCTAGTGATTCTACTACCTTTTACCACTAGGAGGAGCTAGTTCAGATGTTTCTGGGAAGACCCTAGAGAATCTTCAAACAAATATGTTATTGTTGTATCCACCCCACATGTATGTCTATGTCTAGAAAGGAGACTTTGTGGCCTAGAAGCCAGCCATGATGCACAGTTTTATTTTGAAGGACTAAGGAGCTTGTAATTGGTTTTCAAAAAAAATTAGCTGGCAGAGGGAACTACTGTCTCAGCTAAATGTCATTTAAGGTTTGGTAGAAGGGGGATCACTCCTCCCCACATTCGGCTCACTTCCTGCCTGCCATCCAAGGCCAGCCCCACCCCTTGGGTAGGATATCACTAACAACATGGAGATGAGGAGGAGAGAGAGACAAGGCTGAGCCTGCACCATGTCAGAGCAGGATCTTAGCCCAGTGGTGGAGGGGAGGCGATGAGGAACAGTTATCTCACAGGCACATTCCATCTGCTTAGGAGAGGAACCTCTCTCTGTAGATGCCTGAGGGGGGAAATCCCCTCTTCCAGCCCTGATCCCTACTATGCATACCAAGGTTTTTTTTTCAGCATGACGGTTTATTTCTTAATAGCAGGTGAATAGTGGCCCTAGCTGGGATTTCGCCTTTTTTAGGTTCTGCCTCTAAGCTTTTTTCTTAGGACTTTTATAGAAATTCTTCTCTTTACATCTGTTATCTAGATTCTTTCTTCTTCTTACACCGCAGGTGATAAAATGGATACTAGAGTCATTCAACAGCCAAGCTCCCTGATATCCAGGACAGGACAGTCAGTGACCCTGGATTGTGATCCCATATCTGGACATAACAATACATTTTGGTACCATCAGATACAAGATCAGGGCCTTGACATGTTCTTTTATTCCAAGTATAAGCAAGTGTGGGAGAAAGGAAAAATCTCTGAGCGATTCACAGCTAAACAAGACAAAAATCTCCACTTCAACCTCACCATCAGTTCCTTGGAGCAGGGGGATTCTACCCTCTATCTCTGTGCCAGCAGCAGAGACACAGTGTCATGGAGCCAGCTTTCATCTGTTCACAAACTTGTATGGCCCAATGCCAGCTAGAAATGGCATAGTAGAAAGGAAGGAGGAGACTGACATCAATTCTAGTGTAGCCCCAGGGACTATCACTTTCCTATTGTTAATGACATTATGTACTTTTCACTGTAGCACCTGGGACACTCTCTCACTCATAATATTCCAGCAGAGCTATGTCGCTTTGAGATACTCTGTGGGTCCCTGTTTGCTCAATTGCACAGTTAAGGAGCCTCCATGGATATATTGCTTATACTAATGAGGGTGTTGTTAATTCACAGCAGAAATGCTTAATGAAAAAGCAAAAGAAATAAAGGTAGCAATAATACATTGTCCATTTCGAAGGTAGGTCACATTGTCTCATAAATACATATACCAGCATTGGAAGAATAACTATACCTAGGGATTACACATGGGGTATACATGGGCACTTCGCATATACATACGCATCTAGGAATGGAGTAAATAGAAAACCAGGTAAGCAGTCAGGAAGTTATGAGTGGAAACTTGGCCTTATAAATTTACTATTATGTGACCCTGGGCAGGTCACTTTGCCCAGTTTGTCTAATTGGTAACATGGGGATGATAATACCTGCTTCCCAGGATGTGAGAACCAAATGATAGTGTAAAGTGCTTAGCACAGTACTAGCCACATGGTAAGGAACAAAATGTTAGGATACACACACATATCCATATCCATGTCCACATCCATGTCCACAATCATATCTATATCCACACCAATATCCACATCCACACACATATATATATTCATACATCCATACTAATATACACATATGGATCCTGGAGCCTTGAAGTATAGCTAGAGGGAATTTTCAGGAGTAGGAAGAGTTGAAGTTCAAATTTGGCTGTAAGTAGGGCTGACTAGTTGGAATAGAAGGATACACAGATTGAATCCTTGAGACCATCCGTTCAGTCTCCTACTCTTCCTTCTCCTAAGGCCACAACTACCCTCTGGCACAAATCCCTTAAGGAGAAAGGAAAAATCCTGGTGATCCTACCACCTTTGAACACTAAGAGGAGCTATGGTTTCCTTAATTGCAGATATTTCTGGGAAGAACACAGAGAATCTTCAAATAAGGATGTGATTACTGTATCCACCACTCATATTTAATCCCTTCTGGAATTGGAGACTTTGTATCTTAGAATCCAACCCTGACGAAGAACTGTATGTTAAAGGATTATGGAGTTTATATTTGGCTTCCTTCCTTCTTTCATTCTTTCCTTCATTCGTTCCTTTGTTCCTTCCTTCCTTTCCCCTTCTTTCCTTCCCTCCTTCCACTTCTCTTTCTGTGTCTGTCTCCCTCTCCCACTCTTTTTGTCTCTCTCTCTTCTCTCTCTCTCTCCCCCTCCATCCCTCTCTCTTTCTTTCTCTCTCTATTTTTTTCTTTCTTTCGTCTTTCTTCTTAAATTTCTGTTGGTGGAGGGAACACTGTCTAAGATACATATAATTCAAGGTTTGACACAAAGAGGATCACCCCTCCCCACACTCACAAACAATTCCCTGCCTCAACTACTGCATAGGCATTGTAAATGACATGAAGATTAGAAGTAGGTAATGACAGGACTGAGCCTCCATCATGTGAGAGCAGGATCTCAGACTGGGAGGGAAGGTGGGAGTTATAAGGAACGGTGACACTAGAGGCACATTCCGCCTGTTTGTGAAAGGAATCTCTCTCACTGCAGACTCCTGAGTGGTGAAATGCCCTCTTCTAGTCCAAACTCTGCCATCCATACCAGGTTTTTCTCTTTGTATAATAATTTGTTTCTTAATAGCAGGTGAATACTGGTCCCAGTTGGGAAATTGCATTTTAAGATTCTACATCTAAACAGTTGTGTTGAGGCTTCAATAGAAGCCTTCCTCCTGAGAATTGATACCCAGCTTCTTTCTTCTTTGCCCATAGGTGGTCATTTGGATAGTAGAGTGGCTCAAAACCCAAATTACCTGGTTTCAAGGATAGGCCAGTCAGTGTTCATGGGATGTGGGTCCATCTCTGGACACTTCAGAGCATTGTGGTGCCATCAGATATAGGGTAAGTGTTCTGAGAGGCTCTTTATATTCTTTGATTTTTAAACAATTTTAAATTTTAAGCAATTTTAAGCAAATTTAATTTTCAGCAATTATTTTAAGCAGTTGAATGAGAAAGGAAAACTCTCTGGGCAATTCACAGTTAAACAGCACACAAATTTCCAGTTCAACCGCAACATCAGCTCCTTGGAGCAGGGGGATTCTGCCCAGAAGCACCTTTCATCTGCTCACAATCTTGTTTGGCCTGAGTCCAGGGAACAATGCCAGGGGAGGCAGGAAGCAGAAGGCTGGCATCAATTCCAACTCAGCCCCAGGGACTGGGGTCATCCATCACGTTCCATCTAGTGCTGACTTTAGCTGCATCTCACAGCATTACCTTGGACATTCCCACTCATGTAATACTCCAGCAAAGCTATGTTGGTAGAACATACTCTGTGGGTCCCTTGCCACCCAAAACCACAATTCCCTAGCCACCATTGATGTATTTGCCTTTCTATTCAAGAAGAGGATATGGTGAATTCAAAGGAAGCACATTTAATGAAATAGCATACTAAGACACAAAGTAGCCACAGGATGTCCTGTCTTTTTATGCTGTAGCACACTGTCCACAAGAACAATTGCCCTCAGTGGAAGAATGACTATGCATAGGAATTCTACATGGGGTATAGAGACTGTTAATATAGTGAGCTCACATTCCCAAAAGTGTCTAGATGATACAATATAGAGAGTGCGAGGAATGGTTAGGAAGGCATGAGTTCAAATCTAGGCTCAAATACTTATTTGGTATATGACCTTGGGGAAATCACTTCATCTCTCTTTGCCTTATTTACCTCACCTTTAAAATGGGAACAATAACAGCACGCACCTTCCAGTCTGGTCATGAGGATGCATGAGATAGTAATTTGTAAAGCACTGAACACAGTGCCTGGCACATAGTAAGCACTATACAAATGGAAGCTTTAATAATAATTGTATTATTGTTGTTATGATTATGACTGTGATTATGATGGATTTGTTATTACATAAAGTGATCCTAAAGCCTAGAAGCTAAAGGAAATTGTCAGGAGCAGGAAGAGTTGAAGTTCAAAATTAGCTTTAAGGAGTGCTCACTTGTAGGAGTAGAAGGACAAGCCCACCATGCTTGAGTCCATCCCTTTAGGCCCCTACATTTCCTTCTTCTTCGGCCACAGCTACCCTTCCACCCAGTTCCCCCAAGGAATGAGGATAAGTACTAGTGATTCTATCCCCTTTGGCCCCTAGGAGGAGCTATGGTCCATCAAATGCTGATGGATGGTAAGGGGATGGGGAGGGGTCATTTGTTGTTGCTGTTCGTCCTTCATTTTTGAAGAGGACCAATGATATGATGAGGGTAATATCTTGCCAATGGGTGAATTGGATTTAAGTGAGGCTGAGTTGAGCAGTGTTGTCAGTCTCATTCTCTCTTCCAGAATCATCCAAGGACTGGGACAAGATAAAAGTCAAGACAAATGGCCACAGCCCCAGGTTCAATGGATGACCTTTGTGTGTGGGGTATCTGCCCAAGCCCTAAGTGCTCCACAGCACCTGCTTCAGTCACCTTCATGGCTGCTGCAACAAATCACTCTCTTCCATGCATTCCCAGAATTTAGAGAACGTTCAAATAATGATGTGACTCTTGTAGCCACCCCTAATGTTTTAGTGAGTTCTAGGAAGGAGGCCTTGTATCCTGGAAGACAGTCCTGATGCACATGTATGTACTGAAGGAGCAGGGAGCTCATAATCCACTTTTTGCAATAAATTCAATTGGCAGAGGGAAAAACTGTCTTAGATAAATATTATTCAAGACTAAGAAAAAGGGGGGCTATCTTTTCACATACTCACACATACTTCTTTCCCACTAATTAAATCTAACCTAAGTTGTTGTGTAGCATGTCATTGATGACATGGAGAGGAGGAGGAGTCAGTGACAGGCCTCAGCCAAGTCAGAACAGCTTCTCAGATTGGGGGATGGGAAGTGATCGAGAACAGTGATATCGAAGGTACATTGACCTGTTCAGGACAAGGCCCTTTCACCTCACACTTCTAAGGGGGTAAATGCCTTTGTCCACACTTGACCCTACTATGCATACAAGGTTTTTTGTTTACATAATGATTTATCTTTTTATAGCAGGTGAATACTTGTTCCAGTTAAGAAATTGCCTTCTGAGATTCTGCCTTTAACCATTTCCCTTTGGGCTTCAATGGAAGCCCACCTCCTTGGATCTGTTTCCCAGCTTCTTTCCTCCTCTTACCCCACGGGTGGTCACCTGGATACTGGAATCATTCAACAGCCAAGTTACCTGGTGTCAAAGACAGGCCAGTCAGTGATCCTGGGGTGTGACCCCATCTCTGGACATGATAGGGCATTCTGGTACCATCAGATATTGGGTCAGGGCCCTGAGATGCTCTTTTTCTTCTATAATAGGGGAGAGAGTGAAAAAGGAAAAATCGCTGATCAATTCACAGCTCACCAGCACAACAATTTGCACTCCAACCTCAACATCAGTTCCTTGGAGCAGGGGATTCTGCCTTCTATCTTTGTGCCAGCAGCAGAGACACAGTGCCACAGAGGTACCTCCCATCTGTTCACTGACTTGTTTGGCCTAGGGCCAGGAAGCAATGACTGGGGAAGCCAGGGAGAAGGAGGCTGACAATTCGAGTTCAGCACCAGAGACAGGGGTTACTTAACATTTTAACTATAGTGCTGACTTTAGCTCCTTTTTACTGTAGAACCTAGGACACTCCTTGTCATGTAATACCCACCAAAGCAATCTAATCACAAGCCCCCATGGGTGCATTTGTTTTCCTAGCCAGGCAGAAGATGCAATAAATAATTCAAATCAGAAGCATTTAATGAAATAGAATACTAAAATAGAATGTAGCAATAAGACATTGTCTCCTTTGAAGCTGGGGCACTTTGTCTCACAAAAACATGCCTCTATAATGGAAGAATAACTACATATAGGAATTATATGTAGGATGTACATAGGCACTTCACGTATACTTATATCACATATATCTAAACATCTAGGTGACATAAACATATGATACCAGGGAAAGTATCAGGAAGACATGACTGGATATCTGGCCTCGGACAGTCCTAGCTGCGTGACCTTGGACAAGTCATTGCACCCCTGTTCATTATAGTTTTCTTGTTGGTAAATTGGGGGAAATTAGAGCACCTACATTCCAGGGTAGTTGTGAGGATCAGAAGAGATAATAATGGTGAAGCTTTTAGAACAGCTGCATCCACAGGGAAAGCACTATGGAAATGTTAGTTATTACATAGCTATATCTCTCACTTTCTATATTAATAAATATCCTTTTATTATTCTATTTATCCATCTATCCATCTATCTGTATCCTGAATCCTAAAAGTACAGGCAAAGATGAAGGAAGTGCTGGTTGGATCCCTGGGACCATCTCTTCAGCCCCCCTACTCTCTTCCTTCTCCTAAGGCTACAACTGATTCCTGACCCAGCTCCCCAATGGGCAAAGACAAGTCCTATCACTTCTGGCCACTAGGTAGTGCTTTAATTCCACTCAAATTTGGATATTTCTGGGGGGGAAACAGAAAATCCTCAGACAAAGACATCATTGCTGTATCAGTCTTTCATGTTTAGCTGGTTATGGGGAGGCAACCGTGTGTTTTAAAATCCAGCCCTGCTGCACAGCTGTGTATTAAGGGGCAGGGAGCTTGTAATTGGCTTTTCAAAAAATATTCTGTTGGCAGAGAAAAAAACTGTCTCAGATAAGTATCTGAGGCTTCCCAGAAGGGGGATCACCCCTCCCTACACTCACACATACTCCCTGCCTGCCATCCAAGATCAGCACCACCTGCTGGATAGGAAGTCATTAATGACGTGGAGAGGAGGAGGAGGTAGGGACAGGGCTGAACCTGCATCATTTCAGAGCAGGATCTATGTGGGAGGTGGGGAAAGGGGTGGTGATCAAGAATGGTAACAACACAGGCATATTCCACCTGTTTAGGAAAGGAAGCTTTCTCACAGCAGACTCCTGGTGGGTGTAATGGCCTCTTCCAGCTTTGACTCTCCTATGCATCCCCTGTTTTTCTTGTGTGTTATGATTTGTTTCTTATTAACAGGTGAATATTGGTTCCAGTTGTGAAATTGCCTTTTGAGGTTCTGCCTCTCAACATTTCCCTTGGCGTTTCAGTAGAAGCTCTCCTCCTGGATCTCTTACTGACATTCCTCTTCCTTCATAATCCAGAGGGGGTTGGCTGGATGATAGTCACTCAAGGCCACAGTTACTTGGTGTCAAGGACAGACCAGTCAGCCACCTTGGGATGTGACCGCATCTCTGGACACAATGGGACATTGTGGTACCTTCAGATGCAAGATGAGAGCCCAGACATGCTCTTTTACTTCTTTTTTTTAAGAAATTGAGGGAGAAAGGAAAAATCTCTGAGTGATTCATGGCTGAACAATATGAAAATTTCCCCCTTGATTTCACCATCAGATCCTTGGAGCAGGGGCATTCTGCCCTCCATCTCGGAGCCAGCAGCAAAGACACAGTGCCACAGAGGCACCTCCCGTCTGCTCACCAATTTGTTCTGACCAAGCCCAGGGAGCAATGACAGGGAGGCAGGAAGCAGGAGGCTGACATCAATTTCTGCTTAACACTGGGGACTCAGGGCCCTTAACATTTTCCCTTTAGTGCTGACTTTAGCTCCTTTTTACTGTACTGCCCAGGACTCTCCCTCTCACACAATACCCCAGCAAAGCTGGGCCCCTTCAAGTACTCCGTGGGTCCCTATCCACCCAAAACCACATTTCCCATGTCCCCACAGGCTTATTTGCATTTTCTAGGGAGGGAGAGGATGTGATTAATTCAAAGCTGAAATATTAAATTAAATAGAATAGCAAAAAAATCAAAGTCGCAATAATGCATTGAGTATTTTGAAGCTCAGGCATATTTTCCCAGAAGTACACTCATTAACATTGGAAGAATGCCCACACATAGGAATTATATATGGGGTGTGCACAGGTACCTCACACATATTGAGCTCACATAAGCATCTAGACAACATAGTGGACAGAACAGCAGGTGAGGAATCAGGAAGACATGAGTGGAAACTTGGTCTCAGACATTTTATAGGTATGCGACTGTGGGCAAGTCCCTTCATCCTTGTTTCATCTGTAAAATGTGGATGATAATAGGAGTTATTTCCTAGGGTAGTTTGGAGGCTCAGATGAGATAACAAATGTAAAGCAGTTAGCCCAAGTGTAACCACTGAGGAGGCACAGTAAAGTGTTAGCTGTTATATGCACAAGCAGTTACATGTATGGATCCTGAAATCCAGAAGTACATGTAAAGGGAAATCTCTGGAGTAGGAAGAGTTCAAATTGGGCTTTATAGAGTGCTGACCCAGAGGAATAGAAGGAGGAGCTGATTGAGGCCCTGAGACCAGCTCTTTAGGCCCTTACTCTTCCCTCAAGGCCACAGTTACTGTCTGACCTGGCTCCCCTAAGGAACAAGGGCAAATTCTAGTGATTCTACCACCTTTGGTCACTAGGAGGAGCCAGGGTTCCACTAAAAGTTAGATTGTTCTGGGGAGTCATTTGTTCTTGTTTACCACATTTTGAATAGGACCAATGACATCAGAAAGGTCATATCTTGACTTGCAGGCGAATTTGATTAGCCTAAGGTAGATTTGTACAAGGTTGTCAGCCTGATTCCCTCTTTTAGAGTCATCCAAGTTCAGTGACAAAATGAAAGTCAAGATGGCTGTCCATAGCCCTGGATGTAGTGGCTGACCTTGGCATCTCGGATGTCTGAACAAGCTCTAAGGGATGCACAACACCTGCTTCGGCTACTTTATGGCTATTGGAACAAAATCTCATCTGCCCATTCCAAAAACATAGAGGATCTTCAAATAAAGATCTGGCTTTTGTATCCACTCTTCCTGTTTAGCTAGTTCTAGAAAGGAGACCTTGTGTCCTCGAAGCCAGTCCTGATGCACGGCTGTGTACTGGAGAAATAGTGGGCTTGTAGTTGACTTTTTCAAATAAATTGAGGAAGCAGAGGGAAAACTGTCTTAGATATTTAGATATTATATATGATTTAAGGCTTGGAAGATGGGGAGATCACTCTTCCCCATACACACACTCCCTGTCTACCAAGCAAGGGCAGCCACACCTGTTGGGCAGGATGTCATTAATGACAGGGTGATGAGGAAAAGGCAGTCTCGTCATAACAGCTTCTTAGATGGAGGGAGAGGCATGACAGGAACAGCGATATCTCAGGCATATTCTACCAGTTCAGCAGAGAAGCATCTCTCACTACAAACTGCTTAGGGGGAAAATGTCCTCTTCCATACCTGACTCTATTATGCATTCCAAGTTTTTCTTCTCTGTGATAATTTCTCTCTTAATAGCAGGTGAATATTTGTCCCAGTGAAGAAATTACCTTTTAGATCATAGCTCTAAATTTTTGCCTTTGGGGAATCAATTGAAACTGTCTTCCTTCAATCTGTTACTTTCTCTTCTTACCTCACAGGTGGTGAACTGGATAGTAGGGTCACTCAACATCCAAGTTACCTGGTTTCAAGGACAGGACAGTCAGTGACCCTGGGATGTGACCCCATCTCTGGACACCTCACGGCATACTGGTACCGTCAGATACTGGGTCAGGGCCCTGAGATGCTCTTTTACGTGTATAATAAGGGAGAGCCTGAGAAAGGAGATATCTCTGATCGATTCACAGCTCATCAGCAGAACGATTTGCACTTCAAGCTCACCATCAGTTCCTTGGAGCAGGGGGATTCTGCCCTCTATCTCTGTGCCAGCAGCAAAGACACAGTGCCACAGAGGCATGTCCCATCTGTTCACAAACCTGTTTGGCCCAAGCCCAGGAAGCAATGAGAGAGGAGGCAGGAAGCAGGGGGCTGACATCAGTTTTAGCTCAGCACCATGGACTGGGCTCACCCATCACTTTCCCTCTAGTGCTGACATTAGCTATTTCTCCCTCAAGTGCCTGGGCCACTCCCTCTCCTGTAAAGTCAGCAAAGCTGTGTTGGTGCCAGCATTATGTGGATCCTATCCACTCAAAACCATAGCTCATGATTCTCCCTGGATATATTTGCTTGTTCTCATCAGGGAGAGAATGCAATGAATGGAAAGCAGAAGCATCTAATTCAGTAGCATAGTCAAACACAAAATACTAACAGGACATTGTCTCCTTTGAAATTGCACTACAGTATCATGTGTGTGTACCAACAATGAAAGAATGACTACATATAGCAATTATATAGGGAGTTACACAGGTAGTTCCCATATATTGAACTCACATAGGTAAGCACTAGATGCTGCAATGAAAAAAGTACCAGGTATGGAATCAGGAAGGCATGGTTTAAAATTTAGGCCCAGACACTTATTAGGTATGTGACTGTGGGTAAGCCACTTTTCTTGTTCTCCTCAGTTTCCTAATGTTTAAAATGGAGATAATAATGGCACCTACCTCTCAGGGTTGTTGTGAGGATCAGATGAGATAAGAATTTATAAATCACTTAGCACAGTGACTGGTTGGATAGTAAGGACTTTAAATATATTAGCTAATATTAGTGCTGTTTTTCTGACTATGACTGCAGTTATTTTTCTTGTTATCTCAAGGCTTCTGAAGTAAAGAAGTACAGGTAATGGGAATTTTCAGGAGTAGGAAGAGCTGAAGTTAGAATTTGACTTTAAGGAGTGCTGACTAGCAGGAAATGAAGGAGGTGCTGACAGAATCTCTGAGACCTTCTCTTTAGCCTCTATTTTTCCTTCCTCAAGGCTATAGCTACCCTCCTACCCAGCTCCCCTATTATGCAAGGGAAGTCCTGGTGATGCTACCACCTTTGGCCACTAGTAGGACCTATGATTACATTCAAACTCTGATGGTTCTGGGAAGACTGTAGTGAATCTTCAAATACAGATGTGATTGCTGTATCCACCACTCATATTTAACTAGTTCTTGAAAGGGTACCTTGTACCCTGGAAGCCAGCCTTGCTGTACAGTCGTGTATTGAAGGAGTATGGAGCTTCTAATCAGCTTCCTTCCTTCCTTCCTTCTTTCCTTCCTTCCTTCCTTCCTTCCTTCCTTCCTTCCTTCCTTCCTTCCTTCCTTCCTTCCTTCCTTCTTTGTTTTCTTTTTTCTTTCTTTCTTTCTTTCTTTCTTTCTTTCTTTCTTTCTTTCTTTCTTTCTTTCTTTCTTTCTTTCTTTCTTTCTCTTCCTTCCTTCCTTTCTCACTCTCACTTTCTCTCTCTCTCTCTCTCTCTTCCTTTTCAATAGGCAGAAGGATCAACTGTCTCAGATAAATATCGTTTAATTCTTTGCAGAAAAGAAGTCACCACTTTCCAGTGCTGGCGCCCCAAGTGGAGGCACATAAATGGCACCTTGCAAGGAGAAGGAAAAGAAGGAAGAGCAGGTCATCAGCCTTGGACCTCAAGTTGCAGAAAGAGAGAATGTGTTTGGTGTCTGCCATATCTTTGCTTCCTTCAGTGACACCTTTGTCCAAGTGACTGATCTCTCTGGCAAAGAAACCATCTGCCCAGTGACTACCTACCAGTTAGAACATCATTAATAACATGGAGAGAAGGAGGAGGTAGTGTCAGGGCTGAGCCTGCACAAGGTCAGAGCAGGATCTCAGACCGGGCAGTTTTCAGAGGGGATGATCAGGAACAGGGGTATCACAGGCACATTCCACCTGTTTAGGAGAGGAGCTTCCCTCTCTTTAGACTCTTGAGGTGGGAAATTACCATTTCTAGGCTTGACCCTTCCATATATACCAGGATTTTCTTCTGTATGATAATTTGTTTCTTAATAACAGGTGAATACTTGTCTTAGTTGGGAAATTGATTTCAGAGGTTCTATCTCTAAGTCAGACCTACCCAACTTGGAAGTAGGTAGGGGCCAACATTAAAATGGACAGATTTTTTTTTTACACACATATGTATGTATATATATATATACATAGACACACATAAACATATATACATACACATACATAAATATATAGACATATACACATACGTATACACACATGCATATTCCCTTTAGCTACCCAAATATTGAGGTCTCATGAATCATACATATCATCTTTCCCTGTAGGAATGTAAACAAAACAGTTCAACTTTAGTAAGTCCCTTGCAGTTTCTTTTTTCTTTTTCTTGATTACCTTTTC
>CM053623.1:82008951-82021358 GCA_028646595.1 Phalanger gymnotis | reverse complement strand
GGACAGGGTCAAGGGAGAAAATTCAATAAAGGGGGGTAAGTTAGGAAGAAGCAAAATATAGTTAGTCTTTCACAACATGAGTATTGTGGAAGGGTTATACATAGTGATACTCATGTGGCCCATGTTGAATTACTGGACTTCTTAGGGAGCGTGGGTGGGAAGGGAAGAGGGGAGAGAATTTGGAACTCAAGGTTTTAAAAAATAGATGTCCAAAAACAAAAACAAAAAAGTTTTTGCTTGCCACTAGAAAATAAGATACACAGGCAATGGGGCATAGAAATCTATCTTGCCCTACAAGAAAGGAAGGGAAAGGGGATGGGAGGGTAGTGGGGTGACAGATGGGAGGGCGGACTGGGGAACGGGGCAACCAGAATATATGCCATCTTGGAGTGGGGAGAGGGTAGAAATGGGGACAAAATTTGTAATTCAAACTCTTGTGAAAATCAATGCTGAAAACTAAATATACTAAATAAAATTTATAAAAAAAATAAAGGATCATTGAAAGATAAACTAAAAATTAATTGGAAACTAAATAATCTAATCTTAAAGAATGAGTGGACCAAAGAACAAATCACAGAAATTATTAATAACTTCATTCAAGAGAATAACAATAATGAGACAACATACCAAAACTTATATGATGCAGCAAAAGCAGTTCTTAAGTAAAGTTTTATATCTATAAATATTTACAGCAATAAAATAGATAAAAAGGAGACCAATGAATTGAGCAGGCAACTGAAAAGCTAGAAAAAGAACAAATTGAAAATCCTCAATTAAATACCAAATTAAAAATACTGAAAACCGAAGGAGAGAATAATAAAATTGAAATCAAGAAAATTATTCAAGTAATAAATAAAACTTATAGCTGGTTTTATGAAAAAACAATAAAATTGATAAACTTGTGGTCAATTTGATTAAAAAAAGAAGAAAACCAAATTACCAGTGTCAAAAATGACAAAGGTGAATGCACCTCCAGTGAAGTTAATTAAAACAATAATTAGGAATTATTTTGCCCAATTGTATGCCCATAAATTTGACATCCTTAGTGAAATGGATGACTATTTACAAAAATATATATCGCCCAGGTTAACAGAAGAGGAAAAAAAATACCTAAATAACCCCATCTCAGAAAAAGAAATTGAGCAAGCCATCAATGAACTCCCTAGGAAAAAATCTCCAAGGCCGGATGGTTTTACATGTGAATTCTATCAAACATTTAAAGAACAATTAATTCTCCATACTTTATAGACTATTTGGGAAAATAGGCAAAGAAGGAGTCCTATCAAATTCTTTTTAACACACAAATATGGTACTAATACCTAAACCAGGAAGAGTCAAAACAGAGAAAGAAAATTATAGACCAATTTCTCTAATGAATATTGATGCAAAAACTTTAAATAAAATAAGAAAAAGACTGTAGCAACTTATTGTGAGAATAATACACTGTGACCAGTAGGATTTATTCATGGGATGCAATATTAGGAAAATTATCAGCATAATTGATCATATCAACAACAAAACTAGCATAAACCATGTCTATCTCAATAGATACAGAAAACCCTTTTGACAAAATACAACACCCATTCTTATTAAAAACACTGGAAAGCATAGGAATAAATGGAGTCTTCCTTAAAATTATAAATAGCATTTACGTAAAACCATCAGCAAGCATTATATGTAATAGGGATAAGCTAGATCAATTCCCACTAAGATCAAATGTGAAACAAGGATGTCCATTATCACACCTATTATTCAATTTGGTACTAGAAATGTTAGCTTTAGCAATAAGAGAAGAAAAAAAAATTGAAGGAATTAGAATAGGCAAAGAAGAAAAGAACTAATCACTCTGCCAATGATATGATGATTTAGTTAGAGAATCGTAGAGAATCAAATAAAAAAAACTTTAGCAAAGTTGCAGGATATAAAATAAACCCACATAAATCTTTAGCATTCCTATATATTACTAACAAAGCCCAACAGCAAGAGATACAAAGAGAAATTCCATTTACAGTTACCGTAGACACTATAAAATATCTGGGAGTCTACCTACCAAGACAAACCCAGGGCCTACATGAACACAATTACAAAACACTTTTCACACAAATGAAAAAAACACAAGTTGCTCATGGTTATGCCAAGCTAATATAATAAAAATGACAATTTTACCTAAATTAATTTACTTATTCAGTGCCACACCAAACTATTAAAAAACTATTTTGCAGAGCTAGATAAAATAATAACAAAATTCATCTAGAACAACAAAAGATCCAGAATATCAAGGGAATTAATGCAAAGAAATGCTAGGGAAGGTGACCTAGCCATACCAGATATTAAACTGTACTATAAAGCAGCAGTCATCAAAAACTACCTGGTACTGGCTAAGAAACAGAGTCGTGGATCAGTGGAATAGGATAGGTACACAAGATGGAGAAGTCAATGACTATAGCAATCTACTCTGATAAACCCAAAGAATCCAGCTTCTGGGCTATGAATTCACTATTTCACAAAAACTCCTGGGAAATTGGAAAAATGGTAGGGCAGAAACTGGGCATACAGCAATATCTTACACCATATACCAAAATAAAGTCAAAATGGGTTCACGATTTAGGAATAAAGGCTGAAACTATAAGCAATTTGGGAGAGCAAGGAATAGTTTACTTATCAGATTTATGGAAAAGAAAAGAATTCATGACCCAACAAGAGAAAGAGAGCATTACAAAATGCAAAATGGATAACTTTGACTATGTTAAATTGAAAAGTTTTTGTATAAACAAAGCCAATGCAACAAAGATTAGGAAGGAAGCAGAAAATTAGGAAAAAAATCTTCACAACTAGTGTCTCTGATAATGGTCTCATATCTAAAATATACAGAGAACTGAACCAAATTTATAGGAATACAAGTCATTACCCAATTGAGAAATTATCAAAGTATATGAAGTTTTCAGAGGAAGAAATTAAAGATATCTATAATCATAAAAATGCTATAAACCACTATTGATTAGAGAAATGCAAATCAAAATAACTCATAGATACCACATCTCTCCTGTCAGTTTGGCTAACATGACAAAACAGGAAAATGATAGATGCTGGAGAGGATGTGGGAAAATTGGAGCACTGTTACATTGTTGGAGGAGTTCTGAACTAATCCAGCCATTCTGGAGAGCAGTTTGGAACTATGCCCAAAGGGCAAATAAAAATGTTCATACCCTTTGACCCAGCAATACCACTTCTAGGGCTATATCCCAAAGAGATCATACCAGTGGAAAATGGACCCATATGTACAAAAATATTTATTATAGCTATTTTTGTGGTGGCAAAGAATAGGAAATCAAAGGGATGCCCAACAACTGGGGAATGGCTAAACAAATTGTGATATATGAATGTAATGGAATACTATTGTGCAATAAGAAATGAGGAACAGATGGACTTCATTATAATCTGGAAAGACTTATATGAACTAATGTGGAGTGAGGGGAGCAGAACCAGGAGATCATTATACACAATTACAGGCACACTGTATCTGTAAGGACTAACTTTGATAGACTTGACTCTTCTCATCAACACAAGGTTCAAAGACAGCTCCAAGACTTATGGAGGAAAAAGTTATGCACATCCAGAGAAAGAATTATGGAGTCCGAATGCACATTGAGGCAAATATTTGCCCTCTTTTTTCCCTTCTTTTTTGGTTTCATTTCTCCTTTGTCATGATTGATTCCACTGGTTGCAATTCTTCTTTACCACTGGACTACTATGTAAACAAGTTCAGTGAGAAAGTATATGTAGAACCTGCATTGGATTACATACTATCTTGAGGGGGAAGGAGGAGGAGAGGGAGAGAGAGAAAATTTGGAACCACGAAACTTTTGGAACTGAATATTGTAAGCTAAAAATGAAAAACCAAATTTATAAAAAACAATTTTCAGCTCAGTACACGTGACTCACACCCCTTAACATTTTCCCTTTAGGGCTGACTTTAGCTCCTTCTTCCTGTACTACCTGGGACTCTCCCTCTCACATAATACCTCAGCAAAAGTGGGTGCTTCAAGTACTCTGTGGGACACAATCCACCTAAAACCACATTTCCCATGTCCCCACAGGTTTATTTGCATTTTCTCGTGACTGTGAGGATGTAATTAATTCAAAGCAGAAATATTTAATGAAATAACATAGTATAAAACAAAGTTGCAAAACTGCATTGCCTATTTTGAACCTCAGGCATATTTTCCCAGAAATACAGGCATTAATATTGGAAGAATGAGGACACATAGGAATTATATGTGTGGTGTGCACAAGTACTTCACACATACTGAGCTTACAAAAGATCTAGATAACATAGTGAATAGAACAGCAGGTGAGGAATCAGAAGACATGAGTGGACACTTGGCCTCAGACATTTTCTAGGTATGTGACTATGGGCAAGTCCTTCATTCCTGTTTCATCTGTAAAATGGGGATGAAAATGGGACCTACTTCTTAGGGTAGTTGGGAGGCTCAAATGAGATAATAAATGTAAAGCAGTCAGCAACAGGTGCAGCCACAGAGGAGGCACAGTAAAGTGTTAGCTGTTATAGGCACAAGCAGATACATACATGGATCCTGAAACCTAGAAGTATATGTAAAAGGAATTCTCAGGAATAGCAAGAGTTCAAATTTGGCTTTAAGGGGTGCTGACTCAGAGGAAGAGAAGGAGGAGCTGATTAAAGCCCTGAGACCATCTTTTTAGCCCCCTACTCTTCTCATAAGGCCACAGCTACCCTCTGACCAGGCTACCCTAAGGAACAAGGGCCACCTTTGGCCATTAGGAGGAGGTATGATTCCTGCTCCTAGTCAGATTGTTCTGGGGAGTCATGTTGCTGTTTGTCCCTTTGTGACGAGGACCAATGACATCACAAGGGTAATGTCTTGATTTGCAGGTGAATTTGATAGGCTAAGGTAGATTTGTACAAGGTTGTTTGTCTGATTCTCTCTTTCAGAGTCATCCAAGTTCAGTGAGAAGATGAAAGTCAAGATGAATGGCCATAGTCCTGAATGTAGTGGCTGACCTTGGCATCTGAACAAGCTCTAAGGGATCCACAGCACCTGCTTCAGCCACTTTCATGGCCATTGGAACAAACTCTTCTCATCTGCCCATCCCAAAAACATAGACAATCTTCAAAGAAAGATCCAACTTTTGTGTCTACTCCTCCTGTTTAGCTAGTTCTAGAAAGGAGACCTTTAATCCTGAAAGCCAGTCCTGATGCACGGCTGTGCACTGGGGGAGTAAAGGCTTGTAGTTGACTTTTTCAAATAAATTCAGGAAGAAGAAGGAACAACTGTCCCAGATAGATATGATTTAAGGCTTGGAAGATGGGGAGATCACTCTTTTTCACACTCACACACACTCCAGGTCTACCAAGCAAGGCCAGCCACACCTGCTGGGCAGGGTGTCATTAATGACAGGCTGATGAGGAAGAGGCAGTCTTGTCAGAACAGCTTCTCAGATGGAGGGAGAGGCATGACAGGAACAGTGATATCTCAGCCATATTCTACCAGTTCAGGAGAGGAGCATCTCTCACCGCAAACTCCTTAGGGGGAAATGTCCTCTTCCATACCTGACTCTGCTACGCATTCCAAGTTTTTCTTCTCTATGATAATTTATCTCTAAATAGCAGGTGAATATTTGTCTCAGTGAAGAAATCACCTTTTGTGATTCTATCTCTAAATGTTTCCCTTGGAGACAACAATAGAAACTGTCTTCCTTCAATCTGTTACTTTCCTCTTCTGACCTCATAGGGAGTGAACTGGATAGTAGGGTCACTCAACATCCAAGTTACCTGGTTTCAAGGACAGGACAGTCACTACCCTGGGATGTGACCCCATCTCTGGACACCTCAGGGCATTCTGGTACCATCAGATACTAGGGCAGGGCCCTGAGATACTCTTCTACTTCTATAATAAGAGGGAGACTGAGAAAGGAAAAGTCTCTGATCGATTCACAGCTGAACAGCTGAATTCGCACTTCAAGCTCACCATAAGTTCCTTGGAGCAGGGGGATTCTGCCCTCTATCTCTGTGCCAACAACAAGACAGAGTGCCACAGAGTCACCTCCCATCTGTTCACAAACCTGTTTGGCCCAAACCCAGGAAGCAATGAGAGAGGAGGCAGGAAGCAGGAGACTGACATCAGTTTTAGCTCAGCACCATGGACTGGGGTCACCCATCACTTTCCCTCTAGCGCTGACATTAGCTATTTCTCATTGAAGTGCCTGGGCCACTCCTTCTCCTGTAATACCCAGCAAAGCTGTGGTGGTTCCAACATTCTGTGGGTCCCATCCACTCTAAACCATAGCTCATGATTCTCCCTGGATATATTTGCTTGTTCTCATCAGGGAAAGAATGCAATGAAAGGAAAGCAGAAGCATCTAATTAAATAGCATAGTCAAACACAAAATACTAACAGGACATTGTCTCCTTTGAAATTGCACTACAGTATCATGTGTGTGTACCAACAATGGAAGAATGACTACATATAGCAATTATATAGGGAGTTACACAAGCACTTCCCATATATTGAACTCACATAGGTAAGCACCTAGATGATACAATGGAAAAAGTACCAGTTATGGAATCAGGAAGGCACGGTTTAAAATTTAGGCCCAGACACTTATTAGGTATGTGACTGTGGGTAAGCCACTTTTCCTGCTCCCCTCAGTTTCTTCATCTTTAAAATGGGGATAATAATAGCACCTACCTCTCAGGGTTGTTGTGAGGATCACATAAGACAATATTTGTAAATCACTTAGCACAATGTCTGGTGAATAGTAAGGACTCCAAAAATGCTAGCTAATATTAGTGCTGTTTCTGACTATGACTGCAGTTATTTTTTCTTGTTATCTCAAGGGTTTCTGAAGCAGATAATTATAGGTAATGGGAATTTTCAGGAGCAGGAAGAGTTGGAGTTCAAATTTGGCTTTAAGGCGTGCTGACTAGCAGGGAATGAAGGAGGTGCTGACTGAATCGCTAAGACCCTCTCTCTAGCTTCTATTCTTCCTTCCCCTAAGCCATAGCTATGCTCCTACCCAGCTCCCCTACCCTGCAAAGGAAGTCCTGGTGATGCTACCACCTTTGGCCACTAGTAGGACCTATGATCACATTCAAACTCTCACGGTTCTGGGAAGAACATAGAGAATTTTCAAATACAGACGTGATTGCTGTATCCACCACTCATGTTTAACTAGTTCTAGAAAAGAGACTTGTACTCTGGAAGCCAGCCCTGATGTCCAGTTGTGTATTGAAGGAGTACAGAGCTTCTAATCAGCTTTCTTCTTTCCTTCCTTCCTTCCTTCCTTCCTTCCTTCCTTCCTTCCTTCCTTCCTTCCTTCCTTCCTTCCTTCCTTCATTCCTTGTTTCCTTCTTTCTTTGTTTCTCTCTCTCTCTCTCTCTCTCTCTCTCTCTCACTCTCTCTCTCCCCCTCTCTCTTTGTCTCTGTCTCCTCCCTCCTTCCCCACTCTGTCTTCCTTTTCTAAATGCAGAGGTATCCACTGTCTCATACAATTATTGTTCAAGTCTTTGCAGAAAAGGGATGACTAATATATACCCTATGCTTGCCATCCAAGAGCAGCCCCACCTACTGGGTAGAACACCATTAATGACATGGAGAGAAGGAGGAGGTAGTGACAGGGCTGAGCCTGCCTAATGTCAGAGCAGGATCTCAGACCAGGGAGTTTTCAGAGGGGATGACCAGGAACAGGCATATCACAGGCATGTTCCACCTGTCCAGGAGAGGAACTTCTGTAGACTCTTGAGGTGGGAAATGACCTTTTCTAGGCCTGACCCTTCTATATATGCCAGGATTTTCTTCTGTATGATGATTTATTTCTTAATAACAGGTGAACACTGCTCTTAGTTGGGAAATTGATTTCAGAGGTTCTATCTCTAAATCAGACCTACCCAACTTGGAAGTAGGTAGGGGCCAACATTAAAATGGGCAGACTTCTTCAAGTCACTAATAGGTTTTTAGTATTTCACTTTCTAAGTAAAAATATAATTAATGATTAAACTATTTTGCAAATGAACCATAATTTTTAAATAGGGAAATTTTAATTAATATCAATTATATTATTCTTTAAGATTTTTATTTATCATGAAATCATATTAATTTTAAAAATTACTTTGCTAAGCAGTAAAAGTTTCAATACATTTTTCAGATTTTCTTGCTCTATACATTTAGTTAATGGGCCTTATTACACTTCTTGTCATCAATCACTTTACTATACTTTGGAATCATGCTTAAAATTGATTTCTTTAGAAATCTGAAAACTAACCTGACTAGCTGCCTCAATTCTGAGTTTACTTTCTTGAAAAATCATTGTTCCGCATTGAGATTTTTCAATGATTTGGAGGCTTTGATTTGTTTTTCATTGGTGTCCAATTTGCTTAATTCAGGATGTTTTGATTCAAAATGGAGACAAAGATTGTATTCCTTCAGAGTGGCTATTACTTCTCTGCAAATAAGGGACAATATTTTGTCTCTCATGTAAGTAAACAAGTGTCTGTTGGTCCACTCTGGATCAAACACTCTAGGTTCTGATTTGCTCTTACATTTCTTTTTGTCACCCATTTTACAAAGTTATCCCCAAAACTTTAGTGTTAGAACCAAAAAATCTCCACAGCAACTGCTCACATATAAAGAAATACTGAACTGAGTGTCTGTCATTGAAGAGAGCACCAGACACTCGTGAGTGAGGGAGGGGAAGAAGCCCTCGAGTTGTTGCTGCCCATCAAACAGTGGGCATAAGCAGCATTGGAGTGTGGCAGCACTCACTTTATCCCTGTTCAATGCCTGTAACAACTTAAAACACTGCAAAAAAATAGGAATCTTACTCCTGTCAGACTAGAGACAGACTGATGCTGATTGGTTGCTGTGGATCTCATGACACAAAGAAGAGAGTAAGCAGTGGCAACCCAGCTGCCAAGTTAAAGTCAGGCCAATAGTGACTAGTGGAAGGTGGGTTAAGGGGGGCACACACTGACAAAGCATTTCTTACATATTTACTTTCCTTTACATCCTCTACATTTTATTTGGGTCCTCTGAAATCCTTTGGTGGGCCACAAGTGGCCCAGTGGCCATTATGTTGTTCATGGCTGCTTTAAACATTTCCCTTGGTAAGCTGTCTTCCTTGGATCTGTTCTCCAGATTTCTTCTTTATCTTACCTCACAGGTGGTCAACCAGATACTAGAGTCATACAAAATCCATGTTACCTGGTCACAGGGGCAGGACAGTCAGTGATCCTGGGATGTTACTACACTTCTGGACACAGTGGGGCATTGTGGTACTGTCAGATACAAATCAGGAATTGAAATGCTCTTTTCCATAAATTTTAAGCAAATGAATGAGAAAGTATTTTGCAGCTTATAATTGACTTCCTTCCTTCCTTTCTTCCTTCCTTCCTTCCTTCCTTCCTTCCTTCCTTCCTTCCTTCCTTCCTTCCTTCCTTCCTTCCTTCCTTCCTTCCTTCCTTCCTTCCTCCTGTCCTTCTTCCCTTCCTTCCTTCCTTCCTTCCTCCTGTCCTTCTTCCCTTCCTTCCTTCCTTTTTTGCTTTCTTCATTCCTTTTTTCCTTCCTTTCTCCTTTTCTTCCTCTCTCCTTCCCTCTTTCTCTCTCTCTCTCTGTCTCTCTCTCCTGTCTTTTTTCTCCTTAAATTTCTAGGCAGAGGGAACACTGTCTGAGATATATATAATTCAAAGTTGGTCAGAAAGGGGATCACCACTCCCCATACTCACAAAAAATCCCCACCCTGAACCACTGCATATGACATTGTGAATGACATGAAGATGAGGAGAAGGTAGTGACAGGGCTGAGCCTGCGCCATGTCAGAGCAGGATCTCAGACTGGCAGGGAAGGTCGGAGTGATGAGGTACAGTGACATCACAGGCATCTTCCACCTGTTTATGAAGGAACCTCTCTCACTACAGACCCCTGAGTAGTGAAACGCTCTCTTCCAGCCCTAACTCTGCCATCCATTCCAGGCTTTTCTTGTGTATAATGATTTGTTTCTTAATAGCAGGTGAATTCTGGTCCCAGTTGGGAAATTGCCTTTTGAGGTTCTACATCTAAACAGTTGTCTTGAGGCTTCAATAGAAGCCCTCCTCCTGAGAATTAACACCGAGCTTCTTTCTTGTTTCCCTACAGGTAAGTCATCTGGATAGTAGAGTGGCTCAAAACCCAAGTTACATGGTGTCAAGCAAAGACTGGCCAATCAGTGATCCTGGGATGTGGCCCTATCTCTGGACACTTCACGGCATTGTGGCACCATCAGATATAGAGTAAAGGCCCTGAGATGCTCTTTATGTTCTTTGATTTTTAAGCAATTTTTAATTTTAAGCAATTTTATGCAAACTCAATTTTCAGCAATTATTTTAAGCAGTTGAATGAGAAAGGAAAACTCTCTGGGCAATTCACAGCTGAACAGCACACACATTTCCATTTTGACTTCCACATCAGCTCCTTGGAGCAGGGGGATTCTGCCCAGAGGCACCTTTCATCTGCTCACAATTTTGTTTGGCCCAAGTCCAGGGAGCAATGCCGGAGGAGGCAGGAAGCAGGAGGCTGGCATCAATTCCAATTCAGCCCCAGGGACTCGGGTCACCCATCACTTTCCACGTAGTGCTGACTTTAGCTGCATCTCACAACATTACCATGGAAACTCCTTCTCATGTAATACCCCAGAAAAGCTATGTTGGTTAAACATACTTTTTCTGTCCTTTGCCACTCAAAACCACAATTCACAAGGCACCATGGACGTATTTGCCTTTTCTATTCAAGAACAGGGTACAGTGAATTCAAAGGAAGAATATTTAATGAAATAGCATACTAAGACACAGAGTAGTCATAGGACGTCCTGTCTTTTTATGCTGTGGCACACTGTCCACAAGAACAAGTGGCCTCAGTGGAAGAATGACTATACATAGGAACTGTGTATGGGGTGTTGAGGCTGTTTATATAGTGAGCTCACATTCCAAAAAGCATCTAGATGATGCAATGTATAGAGTACCAGGAATGGTCAGGAAGACCTGAATTCAAATCTAGGCTCAAATACTTATTTGGTATATGAGCCTGGGGAAATCACTTCACCTCTCTTTGCCTTATTTGCCTCATCTTTAAAATGGGAACAATAATAGCACACACCTCCCAGGCTGATGGTAAGGATGAATGAGACAGTACTTTGGAAAGCCCTGAACACAGTGCCTGGCACATAGTAAGCACTATGTAAATGGAAGCTTTAGTAATAGTTGTATTATTGTTATATTTCTTATTACATAAAGTGATCCTAAAGGTAATGAGAATTGTCAGGAGCAGGAAGAGTTGAAGTTCAAAATTAGCTTTAAGGAGCGCTCACTTGTAGGAGTAGGACAAGCCCTCCACGCTGGAGTCCATCCCTTCAGGCCCCTGCATTTCCTTCTGCTTAGGCCACAGCTACCCTTCCACCCAGTTCCCCCTAGGAATGAGGACAAGTTCTAGGGATTCTACCCGCTTTGGCCCCCAGGAGGAGCTATGGTCCATCAAATGCTGATGGATGGTAAGGGGGTGGGGAGGGGTCATTTGTTGGTGTTTGGCCTTCGAAGAGGACCAACGATATCGCAAGGGTAATATCTTTCCTAGCAGGTGGATTTAAGTGAGGCTGAGTTGTGCATTCTCTCTTCCAGAATCATCCAAGTACTGGGACAAGATAAAAGTCAAGAAAAATGGCCACAGCCCCAGGTTCAATTAATGACCTTGGTGTTGGGGGTATCTGCCCAGAGCCTAAGTGCTCCACAGCACCTGCTTCAGCCACCTTCATGGCTGCTGCAACAAATCATTCTTTTCCATCCATTCCCAGAATTTAGAGAATCTTCAAAGAATGATGTGACTGTTGTCTGCCTGTTGTGATTAGTGAATTCTAGAATGGAGTGGAGACCTTGTATCCTGGTTTGGATGCATGGCTGTGTGCTGAAGGAGCAGGGAGCTTGTAATTGGCTTTTTACAATAAATTCAAATGGCAGAGAGAACAACTGTCTTTGATAAATATGATTTAAGGCTTAGAAAAAGGTGGGGGCTACCTTTCTACATACTCACACCTACTCCTGGCCTGCTAATTAAGTCCAACCCAACTTGTTGTGTAGCATGTCATTAATGACACGGAGAGGAGCAAGAAGAAGTGACAGGCCTCAGTCAACTCAGAACAGCCTCTCAGATTGGGGGAGGTGAAGTGATAGAGAACAGTGATATCACAGGTACATTTCACCTCTTCAGTACAGGATCATTTTACTGCAGACTCTGGAGTGAGTAAATGCCTTCGTCCAAACCAGACTCTACTATGCATGCCAAGTTTTTTGTTTACATAATAACTTATCTCTTTATAGCAGGTGAATACTTGTTCCAGTTAAGAAA
>CM053623.1:81971490-82002300 GCA_028646595.1 Phalanger gymnotis | reverse complement strand
AGGGCTGAGCCTGCACCATGTCAGAGCAGGATCTCAGCCCAGGGGCGGTGGTGGAGAGTTGAAGAGGAACAGTTATATCACAGACACATTCCATCTGCTCAGGAGAGGAACCTCTCTCTCTGCAGACACTTGAGGGAGGAAATCCCCTCTTCCAACCCTGACTATTATGCATAGCAAGGTTTTCTTCAGCATGATGGTTTGTTTCTTAATAGCAGGTGAATAGTGGCCCCAGCAGAGATTTTGCCTTCTTTAGCTGCTGCCTCTAACCATTTTTCTTAGGGCTTCCATAGAAATTCTCCTCCTTGGATTTGTTATCCAGTTTCTTTCTTCTTCTTATTCTACAGGTGGTCAAATGGATACTAGAGTCATTCAACATCCAAGTTACCTGATATCCAGGACAGGACAGTCAGTGACTCTGGACTGTGACCCCATCTCTGGACACGACGATGCATTTTGGTACCGTCAGATACAAGATCAGGGCTTTGACATGCTCTTTTATTTCAACTATAAGGAAGAGAGGGAGAAAGGAAAAATCTCTGAGCGATTCACAGCTAAACAGGATGAAAATCTCCACTTCAACCTCACCATCAGTTCCTTGGAACAGGGGGATTCTGCCCTCTATTTCTGTGCCAGCAGTAGAGACACAGTGTCACAGAGCCAGCTCTCATCTGTTCACAAACTTGTGTGGCCCAATGCCAGCTAGAAATGGTGTGGGAGAAAGGAAGGAGGAGACTGACATCAATTCCAGTTTAGCTCCAGGGACTGAGGTCACCTATCATTTTCCCTTTGGTAATGACATTATCTACTTCTCACTGTGACACCTGGGACACTCTCTCACTCTTAACACTCCAGCAGAGCTTTAAGGTACTCTGCGGGTCCCTAGCCTCTCGAAACGGTAGCTTATGAGACCCCATGTGTATATTTCCTTTTCTTCTCAGGAGGAGGATGAAACGCGTTTGAAGCAACAGCATTCAATGAAGTACCATAGTAAAACACAAAGTAGCAATACAACATTGTCTTCTTTGAAACTGGGGCACATTGTTCTATACGTACTCATATTCAAGTTGGAAGAATTATTACACTTGGGAATCCCATATCGCGTACACAGGCAGCTCACATGTCCTGAGCTTCTATACATGTAAGCCTCTGGTGGTTCCAGTGATTCCACCTGCTGGGTCTCAGCCAAAGTCTTCAGCTGAGTTCTACTTTTTGCTCATAAGAGCAGTAATTAGCTCTGCTCAATTTTCTTTAGAGTATAATCCAGTGTCTGAGAATCAGCACTTTTAATGAGAAAGAAGTTCCTTTACATATACAATGTTGTCATAGGTTCACCATAGAGAGCTAAGTCTTTTAGGGCTTGGAATCTTAAGTGGTAGGGCCTATTTTCTTTTTGAACACATATCAATCATCTAACTACAGCCTGAAAAAAATTTATTTTTGAACTGATTTCCTACTAAGTTCAAAGTCCTTCTTGACCTCTATCTGGCTTTGGATTTCATTTTAATATTCATTTCTAAATGCTTCCTTTTGTAACAAAGGATATAAAAGAGAAAGAAAAGATCATATCAGCAAAGTAATCAAGGCATCAATCAAGACTGATAGTTAAGTAATGTTCCATGCCCATAGACCGACATTCTACCCTATTGACCACTAGGAGGCACTGTAATTACATTAAAATTCAGTGCACTCTGGGGAGGGGAAAGTGTGTGTCCATGGGGGAAGGGAAATAGAAGCCTTCAAACAAAGACTTGCTTACTTTATCTACCACTGATGATCAGCTAATTTTGAGAAGGAAAACAGGTCTTGGCAGCTAGCCCTGACTTATAACTTTGTACTCAAGGACAGAGAGCTTGTGGTGAGGAGGTCTTTATTTCCAGGTGGCAGAGGAGCAACTGTCACAGATAAACACTATTAAAGCTGCTGGGGAATGGGATTCATAACCCATCCCATACACTCACTTGGCTGGCCAGCCAAGGGCTGCCTCGCCTGCCGGGCAGATGGCAATGAGAAAGAGAGAGAGAGAGAGAAGAGAGAGAGAGAGAGAAAGAGAGAGAGAGAGAGAGAGAGAGAGAGAGAGAGAGAGAGAGAGAGAGAGAGAGAGAGAGAAAATAGGACAGAAAAAAATAGGAGGGAGGTAGGAGAAAGAGGAGATCATGTGTCATTTCAGGATACTCTGACATTGGGGAATGAGAAGGGGCAATAGCATTGCAGAAACATTATACCTATCACGGGCAGGATTCCCAGAACACTACCTCTTTCACCCCAGAGCTGAGATATCCTCTTCCTGCCCTAACCTTGGTATAGGTAGCAGGTTTTTCTGCTGTGTGGAAATTTTTCTCGTAAGAACAGGTTTGTTCTTGGCATAGAAAGGAAATTGCTATGATACCAATATAAATTTCTTCCTAGTATACATGTCTCTGCTTCTTTCTTCTTTCTGTACACATCCAGTGGTTGCTAGTTACTCAAACCCAAGAGTGTGCTGGTAAATATCTAACAATTGGCTTCACCCCCCCACACACACACACATACTAAGTGTATCAAGCAATTTATTAGTTTAATCTGTATTATTAACATTTTATTCAACACTTTATTAAATCTATATAATCAACAAAACAATAAATCCAGCCTTGATTTGAGTAGTTATCAATTTCTGAGGTATAAATGCTCATACTGAAAATTTAATAGTTGACTCTCACCAGTAGATAGGTACTGTCTCTGGCACACCCCTGGCCAAATCCTGAGATATCTAAATCTTTGGAAAGGGATAGGCAGTGACTGGGGGTTGTAACCCCATCGCTAGACCCAACAGAGTCTTGGTACCATTAGCAGTAGAGTCTCCAGATGCTGTTTTACTGTTACAATAAGAAACTGAATGCAAAAGGAAATAATTTCTGATTGATTCATTGCTGAGCAGTAAAAGCACTTTCATTCCAATATTTCCACCATTCTTAGGAGCAGGATGACTCAGCCCCACCTCTCTGTGTCAGTAGCAAAGTCTCAGAGTTGGGGAATCTTCTCTCCTTTGCTCATAAACTTGCCCATCCCCAGACCAAGAAGCCATATCAAGGAAGACAGTGTGCTTTCATAATTTTACCTCTGTCTCAAACACACTAAATATTGTCATGTAACAGTCTCATAATGAATCAAGTAGTCACCATTTATGTCAACCAGGTGCTGTCGCATTTGTACCAGCCTTGTACAGTAATAGAAACAATGCAATAGCTTAGAAGAGTAAGAGGCAGGCTACCTCATCTTATCAGCCTGACTTCTGACTCTCAGGACCTGATCTGTAAATACAAGGTGTCCCAAAAATTGTAGTACAGTTTTAAGCTTTAATAGCTTAAATATGGATGCATGTAATATATATTTGATGCTATACATACACAGTTTGGTATATACTATATACCATATATAGTATAGTGTATACTTTAAACTATACACTCATATATACTATGCACAGACATCTATACATACAAATATATCTATAATCATCTATATAATAAATATCTATATAGACATATTTGTATGTATGTATCTGTACATGATATATGTATACATAAAGATATATTGAGATATCTATTATATAGATATAGCTATATAATTATATGCAAGTTGTATAATTATGTAGATATAACAATATCTATTATATAGTTTTATCTGTATGTATAGTATATGTGCATACATACTATGTATAATTATATATGTATAGTCTGTGTATATATATATTTGCATTGATGTATCAATATATATTATATAGCTATATAATTATACTACTGTTAGGATAGGTTATGTATATAATATGTATACATACATATCTATATCTGTACATAGTATAGGATATAGCCCTTTCCTGTTAAATTTTCAGATTCAGCTGGGAATGACAATATTGTATTATAGGAGAAATCATAAGACTTAGAGGCAAGGGATCTGGGCTCACATCGAAGTTTACTACAACACGATAACGTTTGGGACGTCACTTAATCTTTTTAGGTTATAGTTTTCCTATTTTGTAAAATGAGGGGGAGGGAGTCAAGTAGATTTCAGCTAAGGCCCACTTCCTAGCCTCAAATCTAAATCTTATTATTATAGTTCCTTTTTTAATGCAATTTTTATTTGCTTAGGGAAATCACACACACATACACACACACACACACACACACACACACACACACACACACACACAAATTATCCTTCCCTGATACCTGATCGGCTAGTTGACTCAGTCCTCCATGAAAACTCTGCATACACATACACATGCATATGACTCATTACTTTGATCTTTTCCCTCTCAAGTCAAAGGCCTTCCCTGCTCTTCTTAGTCTTACACTTAAAATTCTCCATGGTGACACTTTGATTCCATTCTCCCCCTGCCCCTTTTTAGAATTGGGTCTTCCCATCTTGCTCAGGCTGGATGTACAAGGATTAATCACAGACCCCTTAATGATTACTGATCAGCATGGACACATTGACCTGTTCCATTTCCAACTTGGTCTAGTTTGCCCCTCCTTAGGAAGCCTGGCGGCCCCTTATTACCATATTGACCCTAGACTTAATGTAGACATGCAATTGCCTTAGCCTCGCTGTACCTAAGAACTCCCAAACTTAAATGATCCACCAACTTCATCCTTCCAGGTAGCTGAGGTTATAGGCATGCACAAAAGCAACCAGCTTAGACTCTATTCCTCCAAAAAATCTTCTGTGATCATCTCAGGCCACAGTGATACTTTCTTTCTTTTAATTCTCATAGTACTGATGGCTAGCATCACTCATTTGGCCTTATATCATATATGACTTTGTGACATCCTATTTCTTAAACTTGTTCTTTGGCTTTATGGGTGTCAGGGGTAAAGTAAACTTTGAAGTCACCCCTCTTTCTCCTCTTAAATAGTTTGAAAGTGTTGATACCTGGCCTTACACATTTTTTCTTTCCCACATAGGACCTATCCAGTGCCATGGACACTTTTGACTACAGCAACATACAGGACTATGCACAAAGTAGGTGTCTAATAAACATGTTAAATAAAATATTTGTTGAATAATTTGAGACCCCCTGTCACCCAGAGATGCCTTGTTTTTCTAGCAAGACACGTGTAAACAAAGCCATGATATTCTACTAAAACTAGATTTCACTGAAAATTTCTTTATTCACAGTAAAATAAAGTGGCATTATATATTTTACATGAAATTGTTTAGTATTTTGGGACTTCAGAAAGCTTTATGTATGCTTATGTAGCCCTTAAGTTAGAGGTTGCTAAGAAAAAGGACACAGGTTTCTTTAGGGGACTCTATTCTGGTTTGTTGAACTACCCAACACAAAGTAGAAACCTTCTGTCTTACACAAATTAGCATGTTTTCCCCAAATCACTGGGTACATCCCTGTTTCCCAAAGCTTGAAGAATGAGTACACTTATTTAAAGGACAATGGAAAAAGAAACGAACCAGTGGAGATGAGAATGGCCCACACTGAATGATCATCCTAGAAAGTGCAATGTAAATCACAGTATGCAAGCAGCTAGAACTCTCATAGTAAGTCTTCTACAATATGTGCCTCCTCTAAAAGCTTCCGTGATCTCTCTTAGAGCCATGACCCATCGTTGTTTATGTCCTTTTCCCTGCAGTTATTCTCAACTCTCAGCTAATGGTGGCTGCCATCTTTGTTTACAGTTCTCAGGAGCCAAAGTCTATCTCAATGCTTTGTTTAGAGATTCTGTTGTACTAATCCCCTGCCTTCTGCCAGTGGCCACTCAGCCTCAATGAATAGGTATTTTATCTCAGAGATGTAAGGATATTCCTGGAATTCATTTTTGGGGTTCAAGGACCCGGGGACTTCCCTACCACTCTATGTAAAGATTTAATGCAATACCAACAAAACACCATTCGTGCTTTCCTTTGCTACCAAAGTATCAGACTTCCACCGCTTTCTTACTTCATGAGAGCAAGCTCAGCTTGAAGACGCATTCCATTTTGCCCCTCATTGGGTTTTGGATCCTCCCCAAGAACAATACAGCTCCCCCATTCAGTTTCCAGTCTTCTTGCAGCCTCTTATGATAATGCCAAATCAAGGCCAAGGGAAAGCCCATCAAAACCCCACAATGCTTACAAAATCAGCAGTAAGATAATAGATGAGGGAAGGACACCAAAGTCTCCCATTTGAAGATTCCATCATACCTAGAACTGGAAAGAAGATTGACTTTTCAGCTGAATACCTAGTTAGATATCTCACTCCAGGAGTGTTTGTGAAGAAGTATAAGGTTAATGGGGGCTCTTAAGCTATGGGCTTTTGTAGATGCAGAACCACTCTGCAAGGTGCAAGGAGAGCTCCTAAAGCCCTTCAATTACCTTTTGTTTCCAAAGCCTGGGGCTAGAGAGAAATATCTATCTATCTGTCTTTCTTCCTTCCTTCCTTCCTTCCTTTCTTTCTTTCTTTCTTTCTTTCTTTCTTTCTTTCTTTCTTTCTTTCTTTCTTTCTTTCTTTCTTTCTTTCTTTCTTTCTTTCTTTTTCTATTAAAGAGGAACAGAGATACTCTAGATACTCTAGGTAAAATGTGCATTTTTATGCCAGAAACCTACACCAAATATTCTTCTTTGTGTTGAATAGTAGAGAGCTGGTCCCCTGAGAAGGAAATCATTAGTAGATAATGGTGACCGAGGAGTATGGAAAAACCGCAGAATTAGAAACGTCAGAAAGTGATCAGTGACGAATGGCCACCATTGGTGGGAAGTTGAATTGAGCTATAGATAGTGAAGTTGTGGAAGGCAAAGACAGAGCAGGAGAACAGCAACCTGTGACACTTGCTAAGGGCAGTTGTACATGAAAACTTCTGAAAATAACAACAACAAACAAACAAAAATGAAAAAAATAAAAAACAAAAAACTCAAGAAATTTAGAAAAGGCTAATGGATTTAATATTAGAGATGTGTATGTGTGTGTGTGTGCGTGATTTTTTTTTTGGTGGTGGTGGTAGGAGGAAGCTACCTCTTTCCCCTTTGTTTCACCAAAGAAAGAAGTTAATATAAGTCTTTTATTTCCCCCACCCTAATCTGAGCAATTCTCTTGTGGCAGACATTTGTTCAGAATAAAATAAAAATCAGCTTAACCTCATGTGGAGACAAAGCCAGTTACAAGGATAAACAGGATATTTAAAGAGCAAACGATTACTAAGAGCAGCAGTGCGGGTTCTCTAGCCATCAGTGAGGCAGTAGATGAGGAAGAGGAAGGAGAATGGACGTAATTCTCTAGGTCCCACAGAGCAGGAAGGCTGGCAGAGCCAGGCAAACAGGAAAGTTTATCCAGGCAGATCACTCCTTAAGAGGATCAGTGAATCAAACAAGGTTTTAACTGCTCAAGATCATATTCAGCTTGGGGTAGCATCATTCTTCAGTTGTAATCAGCTGCTAACCAGTGGCATATGGGCCCACACTCTGAGCTCCTTTCTTCTCCATGGAACTTGAAAGTTCACAGAATTCCCCCTTATTTCCCCCGCCTCCATGCTGTGTGGCTCCTGACTCTCATACTCTTTCTATCCTTCCTTCCATCTCATGAAGAAAAAACAAGCAAACCCAAAACTAGGCCCTATATTTCTCACTAGTTCCTGTGCTGATAAAGGTTTTATTCATTTCTTTAGAGAGATTTCAGTTGCATGGTGAGGTCCAAAGCTATATATTAAGAGTTGGAGGTGATGAAATGGAGTTAATAAAGGGTAGAATAATACTCTTCCTAGTACTTTGTAAAAGGGATAAAAACACCACAAAAGTTTGGGGGAATGGTGGAATCAATTGCAGAATTTTTTTTAAAGGATGAAGAAGATCTGGACATGTTTGTAAGTATCTAGGAAGGGACCAGTGGATAAAGAGAGATTAAAGATAAGAAAGGATGATAGAGGTGGGACGTTTTCAGAGTAAAAAGGTTGGGATTAGATTAAGACTATAGGAGAAGGGTTGACCTTGCCAAGGAGAAGACACATCTCTGCAACTGAGGCTGAAGCAAAGGAACAAAGAATGGAGTGGTGACATATACACTACTGGAGGTGGAACTCTGAATTAGAGCAACCACTCTGGAAAAAAAAAACTTGAGAATTATACTAGAAAACTATAGAAAGTCAGCAAAGAAACTTATTAAGATAAAAACTTTAGTAATTTAGCAGGATAAAAAGTAGATTTACAAAAGGCATTAGCATTTCAATATAGCAATTAAAAGGGAGAAAAATGACAGGAAGAGAAAGCTCATTTAAAATAATTTCATAAAGCACAAATTATTTGAGAATCAATCGATTATGACACTCAATATAATAAGACTATACACACTCTTTATAGAAATAAAGATTAATATAATTGCACAGATATACATATGTATCATATATTTGCGTATATATGCATATATATGTGTATATACATACACAAGGAAAGGAGGTTAATGGAACTGGCTAGATAAGGAAGAATCAGAAACAATTGAATTCAATTGCTCAGCAAGCAGTAAGTTCAAGAACATGAACAATTTGGTGGAAAACCTCTATCTGATAATAATGACTAAAAAAAACCAGAAAGCAGTTTAGCTTACAAAATTTTTAGATCAACATTTACACTTTTTAAATGTACACTTGACCTCAATATGAAATACTATTTTTAAAAAAATGGATGAAAATGGAAGGAAGCATCTATCACAATTATGGGTAGGAAGAAGACAGCAGAGATAAAATAAATAAAACAAATTATTTTTATTTCACAATACTGAAAAGTATTTGAACAAACAAAATCAATGCAATTAGGATGAGAAGAGAAACTATCAAATGGGAAAGAATCTTTGCATCAAATATCTCTGATAAGGGCTTGATATCCAAAACACACAGGGCATTAATACAAATACGTAAAATCAAGGGCTATAAATACATAGTCAAAGAAAATAAACATAATTCTCAAAAGAATTACAATCTTCTAACAGCAAAAATGAAAGATTGCTTCAAATCACTTATAATTAAAACAAAATTAGTCTGAGGTCACTTCATTCCCCCACAAATTGAGAAAGGTGACAAAGTCAATGCTGACTAGCACACTGAAATGATGCTGGGTGTTCCATTCATTCTGAAAATTAACTTAGAATTATGATGAAAAAAGTGACTAAGTTATCCACCCTCTTGCATGCAGAAATCTCACTACTAGGCATGAAATGGATGGACCAAGAAACACAGACCAAGCCAAATTAGAATATATTGAGCATCATTTATTAGCCGGCGACTGTCCCATAGAGGGGAGCAGCCCTGAGCCCAAGAATCTAGGGCTTCTTATACGTGAGCCTTGAGCAGGTGCAAGCAAACCATTACAAAAGTAGGGTATTGTGATTAGCAGAGCATATCTAGTTTTGCCCATCTGGAGCCACACAGGGTCTTGAGCAAGACTCAGGGATTTATGCCAAGTGTTTGTTCCAGGGAGCTGAGTTGGATCTGGGGTCACAGAGCTCCAGTAAGTGGAGTGTTACGGCACGCCCTTGTGCAAGGGGGCATTTCAGGCATATACCCTAGAGAGGTCAGGAAAGAAAAGTCCCATGTATACTAAAATATTCATATCTACACTTTTTTGTGGCAATGAAGAACTAGGAACTACTTCAACTGCGACTCCATAAACTGGGAAATGGCTAAACAAGTTGTTGTAAGTGAATGTAACACAATAATATTTCACCAAAAGAAATAATTGCTATGAGGTATTGAGAGAAGCACAGGAAGATTTTTCTGAACTGATGCAAAGTGAAGCTTCACTCTGCATCAGTTCGAAAAATAATGTATAATGACTATAAGAATATAGAAAAATAATATTATATAATTATAATACATGTACTTGGCTCTGGAGAAGAAAGGAGGAAATCATTCCTTTTTTCATTTGAGTGTTGAGGGACTATGGCTATAGAGAAATCAGCATGCTTCCAGAATTGGATAATATGTTACTTGATTTTTTTTCCCTTTCTATTTTTCCTTTGTGACAAAGAAAGACTTGCTGGGTAGGGGAGAAGGAAGAGAGTATATTCAGAAAAGTCTGTGATGTAAAAACAAAAGACATCAATAAAACTTTAAAAAGAAGAAAAATAATTAAAAGAATATCTGCAGTATTGGTAGATTTAGGATTCATAGGCCATTTGAACTATTTTAGAAATGCTTCCCAGTAGAAAGAAAATTTAAGTAAGTTCTCAAAGGTAAGAAAGGAGAATGAGGCTACATATTGGCCCCATTCTGGGTTGATCGAAAATGCATGAAGATGACTATTGATTAACGTAAAGCTCAAAATTCCCTCCCTCTTTTTTTTAATGACCTTACTAAACATACAATCATGCCTTTTGGTAGGAGGCAGCAGTCCCAAGGAGTGCCTCTGACCTGAGAAAAAAAAATCTCTCCTCTTCTGTATCCACTGCAGACCAACATTTCAACTTGACACGTCCTGGTGCTTTTAAGTTTGGTCAAAACTGCAATGTCACAGTCTTAGACTGCCTAGGGGTGGGTGTAACCTCAGCATCCCAGCTCCAATCTTAACACATTCTAGAGAAATAGCCCATCCTGAAAAAAAGCTCCAAACCTCCCCTGACACCAGCATGAGCACCAGATTTCTCTGTTGTGTGACCTGCTGTCTCCTGGGGACAGGTAGGGCCTAGAATTGTGGGAATAACATAGTCCTGCCTCTGTTGGAGCCTAGCTCCAAGCTTTTCTATTGTGTTTTTAATATCAGACTAACTATCAAGATTTGTGTACTGGCTTTGTTTTTTAATCTTTTCTCATAGTCCCCTTGGATGCTGGAGTCATCCAGACCCCATGACATCTAATCACAAGGACTGGACAGAATACAAGTCTGTCATGCAAGCAGAATTTGGATTGTGATAATCTGTGCTGGTATTGACAGGACTCCAAGATGGGACTTCAACTAACGTTTCACTTCAATAATAAAGTGCTTATTGAGAACACTACTATTTCCAATCACTTCAGGTCAAACTCTCCAGAATATTCTCTCTTGTATCTTCACATTGAATCCTTACAGTCAGAGGACACAGCCACATATCTCTGTGCCAGCAGGGAGGCACAGAATTGTAAAGTGACCTGCTTTCTATGCACAAACCTCCCCAGTCCCCAGCACAGGAAGTAACCTGGGACATGAAATGTTGGCCTAGGAGATGAGGAGAGATCAAACTCAGGTCCAATCTCATTTCCTGGAAGAACTTTAGCGGAGATGGGTGTGGGTGTTCTCATGATCATCTTTCCAACTTCTAGAACTCAATGTTTTCAACTTGCCCAGGGGGGGAACAGTTTCTGGGAAAAGTAGTCACACTGACCAAACTCAGAAAGGACTGACTAGTAAGCCAGAAAATGACTTTATTCACTTAAAACGAGAAATATAACTGCTGAACTGAGATAAATGCTCCTTTTGGCTTTCACCTTAATCTCCTAGGAAAGAAGCCTATTCAGAAAATCTAATTAGTAATTTAAAGTTGTTTGGTAAAAATATAACAAAGAGAACTACATGACAACAATGAGTTATATTTCTCCAATTGTACTAAACCAAGATGTCGTTCTCCATCAGATATGTACCAACTGTGACTAGGGTTGGCTGGTCAGAGTACCTGCCTCCCAGTCCAATGCTGAGCACAAGAATACCTGCAACAAACCAAAAAGAATTCAAAGATAGTGGGGGACAATGGCAGAGTTAGGGCTTACGCAGGATATGTAATCATTGAATAGGACTTCCTAGAAGAGGGAGAATTTAAGTAAGCTATTAAAGGTAAAGGGTGAGAGGAAGAAATGATATTGTCCTCATTAAGGGGTCCTGAAAAATGCCCAAATGGAAGATTGCTTCATGCAACACACATGCACAAACATACACACACACACACACACACACCCCACCCCACAAAAATATATTGTGATATGTCTTTTTTAAAAAACATATCCTTTATTTTTAAAAAATTAATTTAATTTAATTTTCAATTAATAAAATTTTATTTCCTCTTCCTCTTACTTCCCTCCCCCTTCCACAAACTCTTTCGGGAAAAAAAATTAAAAATGTAATAAATATGAATAGATAAACAAAACAAATTCCCACATAGGCCATGTCCAAAAAACAAACTCTTCAGTCTGTACCCTGAATCCATCACTTCTCTGTCAGGAGGTTTGTAGCATCCTTCACCATGAGTCCTCTGGAATCATGGTTGGATAATGAGTTGATAACAATTTCTGAGGGAGACAAAAGTCTCTGGATATGCTTGTGACCCAGGAAAAGATTTTGTTCCTTTGCCCTCAGCAGAGGCCAATTCCATTGTATGGGGAATCCTACTGTTTTTGGAGATGGTCAAGACTATGACATCACTGACTTACTCCACCTGGAGGGGGAGCAACCTCAGTATCCCATGCCATATTTTGGTCAAATGAAAAGTAACAGAGTAACAGTTACTCCTCAACTTGACTTTACTTCTCAAATCTGGGGTTTTTGTTCTCAGTTTTTGGAGGCTCGAGAATTAGATTTATCAACCAACTCATGCATAATTTGGTTCTGGGGAAAGTAGTCATGCTAATCAAAATTACAAGATATTGTTTTATAAGCCAGCAAGTGAAGAAATACATTTTACTTATTGTTACTGTGAATTATAACTTCTAAGCTGTCAGTAGTCAATCAATTAGCACTTATTAAGTGTTTACAATGGACTAATGCTAGGCATTGTCAACATAACCTTCTGCCATGAAGAAAGGCTTATTAGAAAACCAAATTACTAGTGAACTGGTGCTTGATGAAAATAGATCATAACAAAGCAAGCTACAGGAAGATGAGGGGTATTTTTCTCCAGTGGTACTAGTCCAAGGCAGTCTTCTTCACCAGAAATAGATTTGTTGCGGAAATAGGAATACTTGGTTTGAATGGTCAGGGTGGTCTTCTCCTAGTGCAGTGATAGGTCTACAAAGACCCTACAGTAAACAAAAAATAATTGGAAGATTGGAGCATGGAGATGATGCTAGAATTAGGGTTCATGAGGGACATATGATCATCAAAAAATGTTTCTCAAACAAAGAGAAATATGAATAGTCAAACAAAACAAATTCCCATGTATCCATCAAATAAATCTCTCAGTCTGTACCCTGAGCCTATCACCTCTCTGTCAGTAGGTGGGTAGCATGCTTCATCCTGAGTCCTCTGGAATCATGGTTGATTAATAAGTGGATAAGAGTTCTTAAAAGACCATCCTTTTCTGAGGAAGACAAAAGTCTCTGGGTGTGTCTATGGTCTAGAAAAAGGTTTTGTTGCTCTGCCCTCAGTAGAGGTCATAGATGACACTACTGTTTTTGGTGGTGGTGAAGACTATGATATCACTGACCAACTCCACCTGGGGGTGGGTGCAACCTCAGCATTAAAGGCAAGAGGGAATTTGTGGCCCCATTCTGATGTGATGAACAATGCATGGGCAGATGACTGTTCCATGCAAAACACTGGAAAATAAATGCAAATATGACTGTCTTAACACAAAGATGATGTCTTTCTGAAGGAGGCAACCATTTCTAGTTGTAGCTCTGGCCTGGGAAAACATCTCTGCTCCCCTGCACACAGTGCAGACCAGCCTCTCAACTAAGAAGACCCTCGGATGTTTGGAGCTGGTCAATCATGACATCATAGATTTACTCCCCCTAGGACTGGGCACAACCTCAGAGTCCTTGGCTCTCAGCCTATTCTAGAGTCTAGAGTCCTGCGTTCAGGAGAGAGCACTCCCCTCCCATGACCACCATGAGCACTAGGTTCCTCTACTATGTGACCTTTTGTCTCCTGAGGGCAGGTGAGGCTGTTTGGGAATTGATTAACACACAATCCTGCTCTTGATGGGCTTAGATCCTAGTTTTTCCATTGTACTTTGAATCTCAGACTAATTCTCAAGATCTGTATCCCCTCTTTTTCTTGTCCATAGTCCCCTTGAATGCTGGAGCCACCCAGACCCCATATCACAAAGTCACAAGGATTGGACACAAGGCAAACCTGGGATGTGAGCAGGATATGAGCCATGACACTCTGTACTGGTATCGACAGGACTCTAGGATGGGACTTCAGATGACAATAAAGTACTTACTGAGAAGGCTACCATTTCCAATCAGTTCAGATCAGAGTCTCCAGAAAATTCTCACTTGTATCTTTACATCAAGTCACCCCAAATGGAGGATACAGCCACATATATGTGCAGCAGCAGCTCAGCCACACACAGCATTGTAAAGTCATGTGCTTTCTGTGCACAAACTTCCCTAGACTCCAGCACAGGAAGCAAGTGGAGGTGAAATGAGAAAGAAAATGTTAATCAAGGAAGCCACAACTCCTCAAGCGAGGTCTCACACACTAGAAATGTCCAAGTTGGGTTACATAAGATACAGTGTTTGCATCTTCATTTTGTAGGCTCAGAAATTTGACTATGGAAAGTAGTCACACTCACCAAAACTAAAAGGGACTGATTTTTAAAAAAGAAAAAGTCTTTATTAACTGATAATTAGCAATACAGTGAGATAAGATGAGTCTCATGTTTACTCCAAATGCGATCTCTTCCCAAGAAGTAGGTCTATCAGAAAACCAAATTGCTAATGAAAAGGTGTTCAATTAGAAGAGATCAAAAAAAGACTGCTGCGCGACCATGAGGGCTTTTTTTTTTGAATGTACTCAAGCAAGACTTTCTTCTCCCCTAGAAATACACCTGTTGAGATAACTGAGGTACTCATTTTCTGGTCGGAGTACTTACTTTTTGAGAGAGGAAGGCCATCTTTGTTTTTCTGTTTTTGGCAGTTGTCAGTTATTTCCATAGCCATCAGATTATGAACTCCTTGAGGGCAGGGACTGCCTTTTGCCTCTTTTGCTGCTTAGCCCAGGTCATGGCACATAGTAGGTACTCAATAAATGTTTATTGATTGACTGTGCATAATGAATGTGACAGTACCATAAGCTCACACATTTAGAACTAGATGGAAGGAACCGATAAATATTAGGAGGTGTGGAGAATGAGAATTGTTTTTTGTGTGCCGGATACTGCCCTGGCTAGAGTAGCCAGTATAAGTACTTTAATAAATCCATCCCAGCTGAAGACTAATGTCTTGATTTAGGACAGAAGGGAGAAAAATACACCTCATGGTTATGTTATTTTCCTAGTTCTGATCTGTTGTTTCCAAGAAAATGTTTTACTACAAATTTGGCTTTTTGAGTTGTTTTCTTGGAGATCATCTAATATAAGAAAGAGAGAGAGAGAGAGAGAGAGAGAGAGAGAGAGAGAGAGAGAGAGAGAGAGAGAGAGACTTAATGAAGAATTTTGGGGAAATTCTAGCTCAAAAGAACTATGCAAATCTATGTAAAGTAAATTCTATATATTGGGGATATTATTATTAACAATAATCTATAAACACACAGATGTATAAATGTTCTTGAAAACAAGATAGAAATAGATTCCAGAAAGAAAAGAGAAAGGAAAGAACTGAATATTACAGCTGCTGCTCCTCTATGCTTCAGAATATGTGCATAGGCAAGTATATGGATCTATCATTTCTGGATGTCTATTCCATCATCTTTGGGGAAGGAGGGTTAGCAGAGAGCAATACTGTCTGCTTTTTTTCTATCATTCTTGCTATCACAACTTTGAAATTGTTCAAAAGCAATCCCAGAGTGCCATCAAAATTCTGTTGATTATACTTAGCATAGATTTCTTCTGTACTTAATAAGGTAAAGTCTCTCTTCCTGACTTCATCTTCTTAAGCAAAATTGACATTACTTCACAATTTATTTTAATTAGGTTCTGAGGAGTTCAAATAAAAGCATGGCAGTTATACTGTCATTGCTGATTCAGAGGCAATTTAAATACTGTAGATGTTTCTGACTTTTGTGTGTATTGGTTGTTTACTTCTGCTAAGCAGAGAAGGCTCAAGGAAGCATTAGCAACCAGCATAACAAAAGTCTGTTTACCCCTTTTAGATTATTTACAACAAAACTGAGCACAGAAGGGCATGGAAGAAAAGGATGGAAAGAAAAAAGACATCCTAGAAATTCACAAGCCGTGGAGCTATTTGGGCATGAGACAAGGAAGTGAAATAAATAGAAAAAGAAGAGAGGGGTCAGTAGGGACCATTTGGAAATATACAATCCTATGCCTAGCTTCTTAAGTCTCTAAAGATAGTTTCCAGTGAAAACCCAAGTGGAGTGGCACAGGATAAAATCTTTCTATGCAAAGAAGTATCTCAGTGAGGGTTTTATCTGTAAATCTATCTGGAAATTTACACACATACTCATATATATAATTTCCAGATAACAGCAAGACATGTGTGTATATGCATTTGTGCATATATATATATACATATATGTGTATGTATATATGTATATATATACACACATATATTTATATTTCTATATGAAGGACATCCAGAACTGAACTGCTGAGGGGTGTGTGAGGGTGTGTGCGCATGCTCATTTGAGATAGCAAGAATGCTTTGGACAATGTAGTAAACTAATGCTTTCACTTTTAGCCTGTTATCCAATCCAAATGCGAGAACTACTGGACCACTAAGAAGCTCACTTGCTGGTCTTAGAAAGGGGCTTTCCTTCCTGTTGATATGAGGTGTTCCTATCCTATTTAAGAAAGTAACCCTTGGGCTGGGAGTCTCTGAAGAGTTATAGCACAGATCAAGGCATCTTAAAAGGGAAACAGAAGATTTTAAGAAGAAAAATATAGCTTATTAATAGGTGGTAAGAGTTAAGAGTAGTTCAGCCCTGATATATGTGACTCCACATGCTGTGAACACATCATGAGGAGTCGATTCTTTTGCTACATGGCTATTATTCTTTTGAGAACAGGTAAATTCTGGGTACAGATGGGAAATCCTCACTCTGAATTGGTTAAGCCCTAGCTGCAAACCTTTCTCTATAACAGAAGTCCCCCTCAAATTCAGCCTTTCTCATTCTCTCTCTCTCCTCACAGGCCTACTGGATGCTGCAATTACCCAGACCCCAAGATACCAGGTCAAAAGGAAAGGCGCAAATGTGACATTTAGCTGTGACCCTATCAAAGGACATAGTTGGGTTTATTGGTATCAACAGCTTTTAGAAAAAGAGATTACATTCTTGATTTATTTCCAGGGTGGCTCTCCCATGGATGAATCGGGGATGCAGAAACCTCGATTCTCAGCTAAATGTCCCCAAAGCTCACCATGTGAGCTTTAAATCCAAAACACAGAGTCTGGGGACTCAGGCGTCTATTTCTGTGCTAGCAGTGCCACCACAGTGCTGCAAAGTCTTCTTCTTTCCATGCATAAACCTCAAGCAACACCACACAGGAAACAGCAGTTTTTAACATGGAGTCCATGAACTTGGTTTTTTTGTTTCAAAATATATTTTGTCAACTATATTTCAGCATTATCAGATTTCCGTTGTAATCTTATATATTCTGAGAAGGGACCCATAGGCTTCACTAGACAGCCAAAGGAGTCCACCACACATACACACACACACACACACACACACACACACACACACACACACAAACATTTACACTCAAGGTTAAGAACTCTTAAGGTAGAGGGTCACATGAGGAGACACAGGAGTTAAGGCAAGCACCGGACCCAGAAACCAACCCTAGATTCCGCAGTACGTGCAGAAGTAAAGGAATTTTGTGGAATAACAAAAATAAGTTCCTGTCAGTTCTCCATCTTTGCATGATCCTCCAGTGGAGCTGTGATTTCACCCAGGTGAGTCCTTCTAACCAAGCAGATTGAAACCTACCCTTGCCGTTCCTGCTGCAGGAGGGTGCAGAGGGGAAGAGAAGCTGGAGACATCAGGACTCATCAACATCAGTGAAATACACAAGGGCTATCACTCACAGCACAAGAAAGTCAATCATATTTATTTCTTTTTATTATTTATTTAATTTTTATTTTAGTTTTCAGCATTGATATCCGCAAGATTTTGAGTTAAAAATTTTCCCCCAATACTACCCTCCCCCACTCCAAGATGGCATATATTCTTATTGCCCCATTCCCCAGTGAGCTGTCCCTTCTGTCACCCCACTGCCCCCCATCCCATTTTCCCTTACTTTCTTGTGGGGAAAGATAGATTTCTATGCCCCATTTCTTGTATATCTTATTTCCCAGTTGCATGCAAAAGCAACTTTTTTTGAACATCTGCCTTTAAAACTTTGAGTTCCAAATTCTCTGCCCTCTTTCCTCTCCATCCACCCTCCCTAAGAGGGCAAGCAATTCAACACAGGCCACATGTGTATCATTGTGCAAAACCTGTCCGTAATACTCATGTTGTGAAAGACTAACTATATTTTTCTCCCTCCTATCCTATCCTCCTTTATTCAGTTTTCTCCCTTGACTCTGTCCCTTTTTGAAAGTGTTTGCTTTTGATTACCTCCTCTTATCTGGCCTCCCTTCTATCATCCCCCCTTTTTTATCCCTTTCTCCCTTCTTTCATATGGGGTAAGATACCCCATTGAGTGTGTATGTTATTCCCTCCTCGAGTCAAATCTGATGAGAGCAAGATCCATTCACTCCCCCTCACCTGCCCCCTCTTCCCTTCCAACAAACTGCTTTTTCTTGCCACTTTTATGTGAAATAATTTACCCCATTCTGTCTCTCCCTTTCTCTCTCTCTCAATATATTCCTCTCTCATCCGTAATTTGATTTTATTTTTTTAGATATCATCCCTTCATATTCAACTCAACCTGTGCCCTCTGTCTATATATGTATATATATATGTATATATGTATCTATGTGTATATATATGCATATATATACACACATATACATATATATGTATATTCCCTTCAGGTACCCTAATACTGAGGTCTCATGAATTATACACATCAACTTTCCATGTAAACAAAACAGTTCAACTTAGTAAGTCCCTTATGATTTCTCTTTCTTGTTTACCTTTTCAAGCTTCTCTTGACTCTTATATTTGAAAATGAAACTTTCTATTCAGTTCTCGTTTTTTTCACTGAGAAAGCTTGAAAGTCCTCTATTTTATTGAAAATCCATATTTTGCCTTGGAGCATGATACTCAGTTTTGCTGGGTAGGTGATTCTTGGTTTTAATCCTAGCTCCTTTGACCTCTGGAATATCATATTCCAAGCCCTTAGATCCCTTAATGTAGAAGCTGCTAGTTCTTGTGCTATCCTGATTGTGTTTCCATAATACTCAAATAGTTTCTTTCTGGCTGCTTGCAGTATTTTCTCCTTCATCGGGGAGCTCTGGAATTTGGCAACAATATTCCTAAGAGTTTTCTTTTTGGGATCTTTTTCAGGAGGCAATCAGTGGATTCTTTCAATTTCTATTTTACCCTCTGGTTCTAGAATATCAGGGCAGTCTTCCTTGATAATTTCTTGAAAGATTATATCTAGGTTCTTTTTTTGATCATGGCTTTCAGGTAGTCCAATAATTTTTAAATTATCTTTCCTGGATGTATTCTCCAGATCAGTGGTTTTTCCAACAAGATATTTCATATCGTCTTCTATTTTTTCATTCCTTTTGTTCGATTTTATAATTTCTTGGTTTCTTGTAAAGGCACTAGCATCCACTTGCTCCAATCTAATTTTTAAGGTAGCAGTTTCTTAAGTGGTCTTTTGGACCTCCTTTTCAATTTGGCTAATTCTGCCTTTCAAGGCCTCCTTCTCCTCATTGGCTTTTTGGAGCTCTTTTGCCATTTGAGTTAGTCTATTTTTTAAGGTGTTATTTTCTTCAGTATTTTTTTTGGGTCTCTTTTAGTAAGTCGCTGAATTGTTTTTCATGGTTTTCTCTCATCACTCTCATTTCTATTCCCAATTTTTCCTCTACTTCTGTTATTTGCTTTTCCAAATCCTTTTTGAGCTCTTCCATGGCTAGAGACCAATTCATATTTTTCTTGGAGGCTTTTGATGTAGGCTCTTTGACTTTGTTGACTTCTTCTGGCTGTATTTTTTGGTCTTCTTTGTCACCACAAAAGGATTCCAAAGTCTGAGTCTGAGTCTGAGTCTTTTTTCACTGCCTGTTCATGTTCCCAGCCAACTACTTGACCCTTGAGCTTTTTGTAAAAGTATGAGTGCTTGTAGAATAGGGAGTACTTTGTCCCAAGCCTGAGGGGCTGTGCTGCTGTTTTTAGAGCTACTTCTACACAACAAGCTCTGCCACAGCAGTGCTTTTTCTCCTCCAAGAACCACCAACCAGAATTGCAGCCCAGATCTAGGCAGGGCAAAGCAGGCTTTGCACTCCCGCTCTCATCTGCCCCTTAATTCCTCCCACCAGGGGGACCTAGGGCTGGAAACAACTGCAGCTGTCGTTCTGGAAGCAGCCTGAAAGCTGCACCACCTCCACCACCCCCAGAGCTGTGGCCAACTGTGAACTCCTTTCACTCTGTCCCAGTAGTTTTTCCCACTAACTTGCTCTGTTGTCTTTGGCATTTGTGGGTTGAGAATCTGGTAAGTGCCACAGCTCCATGATTCGGGGCTCTATGGCCTGTTCCACCTGGCTCCTGGTCTGTTTGGTCCTGGTGCGGCCCACACTTAGCTCTGCTCTCCTCCTCTCTCAACTCCACTCAATAGACCCTTCCCAGGGACCACTCAGGCTGTCCTGGGCTGGAGCCCTGCTTCCTTCTGCTATTTTGTGGGTTCTGCAGCTCTGTAATTTGTTCAGAGCCATTTTTATTGATGTTTGGAGGGACCTGGGGGAGAGCTTAAGCAAGTCCCTGCTTTCCAGCCACCATCTTGGCTCTGCCCTCAATAATATTTATTTCAAAAAAATCAAATTTTAGAGTTTTGTTCTTGGAGGCAAGAGGTGCTCAGTTGCAACCACACCTCAATCCCACAAGTTCTACCTATGTGACCTGTTAGCAAGTAACTTAAGGTGTTGTGTACATTTAAATACAGCTCTTTTGGGGAGACAGAGGCATTCTGGTACAATGGAAAGAATACTAGGTTTGGAGTCAAAGGATTCAAATATTAGCTCTGCCACTTCCTGCTTATGTGGCCTTGGCCAAGTCACTTATTTCTCTGAGCTTCAATTTCATCAACTGTAAAATGGGTAATGTTGGAGCAGATGACCTCAAAGGTCCTTTTCGTCTTGAAATCTATAGTTTCCTGACTAATCTCTGTGCTCCAGAGAGATAATCAGAAAGAGACAGAGAGATTGACTAAGGTAGCTTGGGTGAACAGGAACTTGTAAGAATACAGTCACTACATTCACTGTCATTTGAGGTTTGGAGCATAGAAAGGTAATACAAAGGACGGAACTTGGTCACTTTTCATGGAATGTTGGGAGTGGTCTCTGGGTTCTTCGAATCATTCAGAACATTTGCTTATACTCATAAAGAGAACAACCTTGGGCAACTCATTTAACCTCTTGAAATTTTAATGTTTTTTTTCTTCCAGAAAATGTGGAGAGTAATCCCTAGAGTACGTTTAAGAGTCATTTTCAATCTCCTACTTATACAACTAGAGAGAACTTTTTGGCAATCATTTCAAGTTTAGACATTTCAGATTTTTTCCCTTCTTTGCTCACGTCTCAACCAGAATTGACTACAATATATCCTATGTTGGTAAAAGGGTCATGTGGGAAGGATGGCATAATTTTTAGCCAATTCACTTATTGTATTCAGTGATTAGAAAAGTAGAAAAACAATTACCCCAAGTGGCAAATTATCTTATTTCGTGTGAGTCTGAGGATTCCTCTGTGGATTTTTTTTCCAAATCACTGAATCGATGATTAGAAAAATTATGCTATTGGCACTTCATGTCAAGCAATGAGTAGACCTCTTCCAGGTAAGTATCCCCTTAATTATAATCATTAAAAATAATCATGTGCAATTAACACCCCTTTTCAGCATCTCAGGGGTCTGTAATATTGCCTAACATTAGCCTGGGTAGTCCTAGTGAACGTTGGGACAGCCTTGGTGAAGTTGTCATGGTGCTCCACTAGAGGGCAAACTGATATTTCCCTGAGATAATTTAGAAATACACCACTCTTCTACAGAAACATAGTAATGAAAAGCTGAGAAGTTTTGGGACTGTTGATCTCAGTCTCTTAATCGAGGATGCTAAGCCTGTTGTTCCTGGGGCCCAGTATGTGCCACACATCCTAGGCAGCTGGGAGGAAATACTGATGATGCTAAACAGATGAGTGAGGAAGAAATATCCTCAGCAATATTCCTAATACTTGATGAGTGCTAGGCACAAATGATAATCCCTGACCTATTCTGGCCAGGCCTCAGCTCCAAACATTTTCCCCAAGCTTCAGTGTCAGGAGGCTTCCCAGGATAAGTAGTCTATCTTCTCTCTCCTATCTCATAGGCTCAGTGGATGGCAAAATCTCTCAGACCCCGAGATTACTGGTTGTAGGAGTAGGATGGATGGTGACCTTGAGATTTGACTAGGATCAAGGAGATGACATTATGTCCTGGTACCAAAAAGGCCTAGATCAAGGACTCAAAAGGCTTCTCTATTTCTACAACAAGTCCATTACAAAGGATAAAGACATCCACACTAACTTCCATTCTAGCCAGCCAAATGCTGCCCTCCATTACCTTCACATCAGCTCCCTGGCTTTGGGGAACTCAGCAACATATCTCTGTGCCAGCATAAAATTCACAACCATGCCTCTGTAGAGTAACTTCCTCTCTATGGATGAACTCTCTTATTCCTACACATAACCACTAATTTTCAGGAGCCTTGTGCATGGTACTTTCCAGGCTTCATGCTTTCCTACACTCCAGGGAAGGGAAGTAGCCTTGTGCCTTCAGCCAATCCACTTTGTTCCAAGGGACTGAAAGATTTGAGACTGAACAGAAAAGTAAATAGAGAGCAGTTGTCAATTGACCTTCACTGTCCCAGGGAGTGACCACAGTACTCACTCTTACTGAGATCAATCCCCTAGCTCTGAATAACTGTAGAAGAGTTATCCAAAAAACAGAATCTGGTCCCTCTTTGTAGAAGTCTGGGAAAGATCTCTGTCTCCCTTTAGCCATTTAGAGTTTAAAAATTTTAATTCAAGGGTTCTTAGCCAGAGATCGATGTATACATTTCATAGTGTTTGTGGCCCTGGATGAGGAAAATTATTACATTTTCATTGTCAGTAACCTCTAACTAAAATTTAGAATTTCCTCCAATTATGATTAAAAGACCATTATTCTGATATGTCCCCAGGTTTCACCAGACTGCCAAAAGAGTATATGATACAAAGAAGGGATAAGGAGTATATATTTCATAGATTACATGAATTGTGATGGGACAAATATTCCATCTTTATTTTCAGTAACTTCTAGCTGAAATTTGGAATTTCCTTCAATTGTGATTTAAAAAACAAGCAACAATCCATTATTCTGATGAGTATCCACTGGTTTCACTACACTATCCGAGGAGTACATAACAGACAAAATAATTAAGAACCTCTGTATTATATCCATGATAGGAATAATCTTGGGCACCTCATTTGTCCTCTCAGGGGTTTTATTTCCTCATCTGAAAAATGAGGATTGTGATCTCTGGGGTCTTTTCCTCTTGGGTGCCTTTGGGTTCTATGATATAGCCTGTCTTGGAATAGGTAGTATTAGTGAGTGGAAATCTTGGGGGAAATTATCACAGAGATCCGCCAGAAGCCAAAGAAGTGCTTCTTTGGGATAAAATGGAAAATCTCCATTATCCAAGTGAAAAAGAAGACCAAAGATCAAGGATTTCTAGTGTCTTTGGGATATCCTCTCAGGGAAGAAATGAAGATAGAAGGTGCTGGGCTTCTAATTGCTGCTGGGGCCCAATATACACTATGGGTCCTGGAAAGCTAAGAAAAAAATATAATGGTACTGAACAAAGCAATGGAAAGGTAATTTCATGGTCTCTGGAGGATGTAAAAGGACATCAAGAGGTCTGAGAGACATATGGTGTTGGGTGCTGATGGATTTGTGTGGGGAAAGATTGGAGAAATGGTGGATGTGGGAGGATAGGTACTGAAAATTTCAAGTGTAGCAAGAATTACGAAATCTGGTGCAGAATATACTTATTTGCACACTGTCCCTCGGATTGCTACTTAATACTGCCTACATTTAATCTTATCAGCCTGCGTTCTAGGGTAATCCAAGGGTATCGCTGTATATCTTTTAATTAATTAATAAGATTTCGACTTATGTCTCAATTATCTCTCAAGTAACTAAATACAGAACCTCCGCCAGCAGATAAAGTATTTATTTAGTAAATTGGAGAAAATTTCTTTCTCAATATTATATACTCACATTTTCCTAAATATTAAATATCATCTCCTAGGATTTAATAATTACTAAAGTTACCGAATATACAATTCAAAAACAACACAACCAATGATAACATAAAAACATAAATTTTGTTGCTGTTCAGTGATAGTCAGTCATGTCTGACTTGTGACCCTATTTAGGATTTTCTTGGGAAAGATACTGCAATGGTTTCCCATTTCCTTCTCCAGCTCTGAGGCGAATGGGGTTAAGCGACTTGCCCAGAGTCACAAAGCTAGTAAGTATCTGAGCCCAGATTTGAACTCATGGAGATGAGTATTAAGGTTTAGTACTCTATCCACTGTGCTACCCTGCTCCCCCTCCAAAAAAAACCCCAAGTACAGCTAATAAGTGTTTGAGACTGGGTTTAAACTCAGGTCTTTCTAACTCTAGGTCTAGTGCTCTATCCACTGTGCCACCTTGCTGTTTTTAAAGTAGAAATATTTGCAATGATTTAGCTATGAGAAATGTCAGTTGATCAAGCATTTATTAAATGCCTACTATGTGCTGAGAATTTTGCCACATTGAGAGTCGCCTCAAATTATCACTGAAATTGTAGGTGACTTGTCTTCATTTCTGAAAACACAATTCCTCACCTGAAAAATTATCTTAGCAAAATAATGGTGAAAAAAGCTTCATCAGAAAACAGATCCCTCCTCTTTTCTCTCTCTCTCCTCCAGCGTTTCCTCAGGTAGGACAAGACTCATTCCTTATTGAATTATCTTTAGAAAATTTCTTCACAACATGAATTAAAACAGTCCTCACAAAATTTTACCTCATCCCCTTTCTCTCTGTCTTCTCTAATTTTTCCTCTCACTGACATTACAGGTTTTCTCAGTCTCCTCACTGGAACCTCAGGTCTTTCCAGAAAGAAAGCTAAGAGACTTTAAATTACCTATATTGCAGGATTCTATTATGTCTTAAGATATAGTAACAGCATTTGCCATCTCTAGGAGAATGACTGGTGAAACAGGTCTTTGACTAGGTTAGAGAATTGCCCTACTCTCTGTAATCATTGTTCCACAGGCTCCTTAGTTTTGTGCCTTCATCTCTGAAAGGGCACACAGAGGAATCCGGAGGAGTGGAACTGAAATATAGAACAGTTATCAGATGAGTGGTGGATTAACTTTTCCTCATGAAATGGTACCATCAGGTTTCATAACAATCATTTATTAAGAACTTAATATTTGGCAGGTCAGACCCTATAAGTAAAGCAGACTTGAAAAAAGGTGAAAGTCTTAGGCTCATGGCCATGTTCCAAGGAAAAGTAATGAACTTTGGCTGGTGCCATCAGAAAATAACCAGGAAGTTTTTATGGAAGTAGCTTTATAATGTAGTCCTAAAACAGGATCCTAGAGCATGACATTAAGGGAGGTAAGGAGATCTATTTCTCTGTTTAGCTAAAACAAGTGAAGGGAAAAATTCAAGAGAGGAATATTTTTCCTTCTCTCTAGGGTTTTGGTGGTGCCTGCTAGTAGGACCAAAAGGAGAGATTGGTTTTTTCTCTTCAATACTCTCATCTTTTCCAAGAGCTCTCTGTGGAACATTGGAAACAAGACAATCCTACCCCATTGGCCATTAGGGGCACTATAATTCCACTGAAAACCAGAGGTCTTTGACAGGGGCAGAAAGAATTGATTGAGGAGGGAAAAATAAAAATTTGATTAAGGGATTATTTACCTATTTCCCACTCCCCATTCATGTATAGGTTGTGAGGATTTAAACTGAAGCAATTCACTCATCTAAAGCTAGACAAGTTTGGGCAGCTATACAGAGTAGTATAAACCACCACTACAACATAGAAAATTGTATGTGTTTTGGGAAGCCAATTTAATGAGGGAAAGGAAGTAGGAAATGGAACTTACTTCAGGTGACAGCCCCATTAGACACTAGAATGTACTGTAGTTCCACTGAAACCTAGAAGCCACTAGGAATGGGAAAAGAGATTAGATCTGGGTGGGCAAGGGGAAAATACACATCCATCAAGTTGTAGAGCAGGTGTATGTGTGTGTGTGTGTGTGTGTGTGTAGGCATTTCTGTCTTATCAAACAGCTCCAAACCTGTCACGTCCAAAAGATTTCTTTTGAAAGAGAGAAGAGTTTGTAGGAAGAGAACTGAGTGGTCATATGGTTGATGCAGTAAGAGGGATCATCCATCTCAGATAAGTGTATGTGAAAGAATTAATGAGTAGAACTACTCCTCATAGCCATCCCACCTCTCTCCAGCCCATTCTACCTATCTCTGTAGAAGACTGGTTAGAATATGGAATAAAAAAGAAGAGTCCAGTCAGAGGATGCTTTGGGCTTCAGGGCAGGGAGGCATGATGTCACATACAGACATATCTCAATGGTGATAGGAGATCCCTAAAGCTCTGATTTCTGAACACCCTCTGAGTTAAGCATGTCCTGTTGCATTACCACAATGGGAATAAAGATATTCTGCTGTGTGATCATTAATCTCCTGGGAATGGATGAGTCTAAGGATCAAATGGGAATTTCCTGACCTAGACTTGGAGGACTCCAGCTCCAAACCTTTTCTTCAGGGTTCCAGCATGAAGTTCCTTCATAAGATAGTTTCCCAAATTCTGCATTCTTCCTTTACACATTCTACAAACAGTGAAGCCATGAAATCTCCAAGATATCTTGTTAGAGGGACAGGGCAGAAAGTAACAATGAGATGTGACCAGGATCAGTAACAATATATTGTATACTTCTACTGAAGGGACCTGAAACAGGAACCAAAATTAATTCTTTATTACTATAACAGTGATCTCCAAAAGCGAAAAAAGCATTTCAGAAAACGTCCAAACCAATCAACCAGGCACTTACCTCTGTTATCTTCATATGAGCTCTCTGAATTTGAGGCACTGGGCCATATATCTCCATGCTAACAACAAATACGTAGCACTGCAGAGTCATCTTCACCCGCCAATCTCTGTTGTCAAGAGCCTCACACATGACCTCTAGCTTGCGCAATCATCTTCCAGGGTTTGTTGTTGTTATTGTTGTTTAGTCATTTCAATTGTGTCTTACTCTTTGTGACTCTCATTTAGGCTTTTCTTGGCAAAGATTCTGGAGTGTTTTGCCACGTCCTTCTCCAGCTCATTTTAAAGATAAGGAAACTGAGGCAAACAGGGTTAAGTGACTTGTCTAGGGTTACACAGCTAGTAACTGTCTGACACCAGATTTGAACTCAACAAGATGAGTCTTCCTGACTTCTTCCAGGTCCAGCACTCTACCTAATTTACCATCTAAATGTCCTTCCATGGGTAGGATGTGGTTTTGTTGCGTGACTGCTCTATTTATATGGGGTAGTCAGGGAACAACCTTGAAAGGTTTGGTGTGAACATGTTAGCTGGGACTAGAATAGAATTAGTGATGATCAGACCTGATTCTCCCGGTTATCCTCCTGCCGCCATCTATCGATGTGGCTAGCTAAGATGTCTAAGGTCCCCTTGAGCTAACTAGTTCTAAGTATTTTTGTCAGAGGCATGATAGAACTAAAGACAACACCTGGAGCTATCAAGCTAGAGAGCTGAAAGGCTCTTCTCTTTTAGAATAGTAGATGAGGTGCAGCAGATGGTAGCAGAGACCAGCAACAAGAAAGATATCTAGCAGATACACCCTCATAAAAAAAGGAACTCACCCAGAGGCATCATTGGAAGACCTAATAAATTTTGAATTTGGAAGTTGTGCAGCATTAGAGGTGTGTACCTAGATGTGTACGTACTGTGGCCATATGAACCTTGCGTTCCTAAAATGAGTGTGCCATGATATGCTCCCTGCATTTTCATCCTACAACTTTGGTAGCAAGTTAACATATGGTAAAATACAAGATAATTTGAGAAAGGAGAAGGGGAATTAAGAAGATTGAAACTGACTTGATCCTTGAAGGAAGCTAAGAATCCCAAGAAGCAAAAAGATATTCTTAAAATATGTAAGGGACAGGTTGTGCTTAAAGTAGGAGGCAGGAAATAGAATCCCAGGCTAATTGGCTTTAAGTACCAAGAAGAGAAGTTAGAAGGAGAATGAAAGGCTTTTAATTTTAAATTTGGAAGTTTTTATTTTATTCTATAAGTAATCAGGAATTCCCATGGACAAGAGACAACCAGGACAATGACATGGAGAGACATGTGCTGCAAAATCATTTTGGTATTTAATTGGAGAATCAGTTTGAGAAGAGAGAAGCTGGGCAAAGGCAGAACAATTTAGAAGGCTTTTATAATTGCCCAGACAAGAGGTACTCAACACTTCTATCAGTGGCAGTTCAGTTGTTTTTTAGTCGTGTCTGACTCTTTGGGACCCTGTTTGGGTTTTCTTTTTTTAATAATTTTTTTAGTTTTAGTTTATTTTTAGTTTATTTTTTAATTTTATATATTATATATGAATATATATTTATATATACAAATATTATATATATACTATGTAGATATTATTTTATTTATATTTATTTTAGTTTTAGTTTTAGTTCACAACACTCAGTTCCACAAGCTCTTGAGTTTCCAATTTTCTCTCTCCTCCCCACTCTCTCCCAAGACGGCATGCAATCCAATGTAGATTCTGCATATACCTTCACATTGAACCTATTTACACAAGAGTCCAGTTGTAAAGAAGAATTACAACCAATAGAATGAATCACGAGGAAGAAGAAACAAAACCAAAAACAAGGAAAAAAAAGCGAGCAAATAGTCTACCTCAATCTGCATACAGACTCCAAAATTCTCTCTCCGGATGTGAACAAACCCCTCGATCATGAGTCCCCTGGAGCTGTCCTTGAACCTTAAATTGATGAGAAGAGCCAAGTCTATCAAAGTCAGTCCCCACAGCTACCATGTGTCTGTATTTGTGTACAACAATCTCCTGGTTCTGCTTCTCTCACTCAGCATCAGTTCATATAATTTCCTCCTGGTCACAGTGAAGTCTGTCTGCTCCTCATTTCTTATAGCACAATAGTATTATGTTCCATTCATATACCACAATTTGTTTAGCCATTCTCCAATTGATGGGCATCCGCTCAATTTCCACTTCTTTGCCACCACAAAAAGAGCAGCTATAAATATTTTTGTACGTCCTGGTCCATTTCCCACTTGTGTGATCTCTTAGGGATACATCCCTGGAAGTGGTATTGATGGGTCAAAAGGTATGCATATTTTCATAGCCCTTTGGGCATAGTTTGTTTGGGGTTTTCATGTCACAAAAGCTGGAGTGGTGGGCCATTTCCTTCTCCAGCTGATTTTACCAATATGGAAACTGAGGCAAATAGGGTTAAGTAACTTGCCCAGGATTACATAGCTAGTAAATGTCTAAAGCCTGTGACAAATGAAAAACCCATGAGACAGAATCTCTGGGTAATTAATAATCAATTTATCAATTAGGCTAGCCAATAATCAATAAATTTTTGGGCAGTGGCTTCTCTCAGAAAACCAAAGACTCCCAATGTAGACACTGAATGCTTTAAACACCTTTGTAAAAGGGGATGCCCTTGGTAAGTGAAAAGCATCACTGATTGGTGGACACTTAATTGGTAGGTTAGGCATCTTCAGCTTCTCCTGTTGAGAATATGGCTTGATCATGAAATTCAGCTGTCTCCAGTAATCTGGACAGGGGAGTCCATTTCTACCCAGACCACTCTGATTGGTTTTCTACTTCATGAGCTGGGTCACCCTAAACTCTAATGGAGGATTACACGCGCAGGGACTCATTTCTTTGGGTTAGGAGCTCACCTAGACTGGACTCTACTCATACTCTAAACACTTCTGTTTACATTCTAAACTGAAATAAGGTGTCCTAGTTGGGTGAGATCTGGTCCAAGATTGAAAAGCATGTTCCCTGAGGGTGAGGAACATCTCATCAATCAACCATGTTTTTCAGAGACCTACTGACCCTCTATAGCTGCTGAGTATTAAATAAGCAAATACAGGCCTGGATTCTAACTTAATAGGTTTTTAAGGTAATAGAAAAATAGTAATTTCTCTCAAGCCAGATTTGAATGCAGGAAGATGAGTCTTCCTGACTCCAGGCCCAGAACTCTATCCACTGGGCCACTATCTGCCATTTCTATTAGGGTTATGGCCATGTAAATGAAAAGAAGCCCTTGGAGAAAAGCTATCTGCCTTCTTCATTTTCTCCCTAGAATTGGTCTCAGCTGTTATTCTCAGGTTGGAATAGGTTGAGGTTCATGATCTGAACTTCCATGGATTAATCTGTTCAAGGAACCAAATCAGGTTGTTCTGAGTAAAAGGGTGAGTGGGTGAGAGCTCTCTCTCTGTTCAATAAGCCATCCAGGACACCAACTTAGACTCATAAAAGGAATGACCTTGAGCAAGTGACCAAACTTTAAGGGCTCAATTTTTCTAATCCAAAATGGGTCCATTCCTATCCAACATTCTAGGGTTCTATATAGATACATGGATATCTATATAGGTAGAGAGATCTTGTGAATGAGGCTGTTTTCTAGGTGCAATGGTCACAAAGTTCCACTAGAGGTCATACCATAGCTTCCCTATGTTTCTGTAGGAAATATATTTGTAGGGGACAGAAGAGGAGAGGAGAGCAGAAAAGAGGAGAGCAGAAAAAT
>CM053623.1:81952698-81964250 GCA_028646595.1 Phalanger gymnotis | reverse complement strand
AGAGAGAGAGAGAGAGAGAGAGACAGAGAGACAGAGACAGAGAGAGAGAGACAGACAGACAGAGACAGAGAGACAGAAACAGACAGAGAGGGGGACAGAGAGAGAGAGAGACACAGACACAGATACAGAGAGAGAGAGACAGAGATAGAGAAAGAGAGACAGAGACAGAAACAGACAGAGAGGGAGGCAGAGACAGAGAGACACACAGATACAGAGAGAGAGAGATAGAGATAGAGAGGGGGGAGGGGGGAGAGAGAGAGACAGAGAGAGACAGAGAGACAGAGACAGAGAGAGACAGAGAGACACAGAGAGACAGACAGAGACAGAGACAGACAGACAGAGAGAGACAGAGATGGACAGAGACAGACAGAGAAACAGAGAGACAGACAGAGAGATAGAGAGGCAGAGAGAGAGAGAGACAGAAACAGACAGAGAGGGAGAGAGAGAGACCTAGAGAGACAGAGACACACAGAGATAGAGAGACACAGACACAGATACAGAGACAGAGAGGAGAAAGGGAGAGATGGAGAGGATGAGAGGGTGGGCATTAATCCTTAAAGAACTGGCGTGAGCACATTACCTAGAACTAAAATAGGCTCCCTATTGAGCCACAGAATAATATTGGACAAAGTACTGAGGTCAGGGAGTTCTGTGGGTCTGAGCAGGAGAGGCAGACAGAATTGATGGAAATATTAAATGAGAGGGGGAATCACTCAATGGATACTTCAGGAAAATTCACAGATCAAAGGGAGCACAACTGGATGGGATGACAGGATTAGAGAAATGAAGATGCTGAAGAACTGAAGCAATCCAGTGGCTTTTGGCAGGTAGGGGTGGAAGAGGTGGGACAGAGTTCTACTTTCAGTATTTTTTAAGAAACCAGAAGAGGATAAAGAACACTGGGTGCCTACATGGGCCAAGGAATCTGCTGGTGATTATGAAATCTTAGGCAAGAAAGGAAAAATCTTAGGCATACCAGGTTCCCCCACCAGTGTCTCCCCTCCCCTTCCAGCTTCCTTTCATGTATTGTCTTCCCCCGTTAGAGTGTAAGCTCCTTGATGGCATGACGGGTCTTTCTTTTTCTTATTTGTGTCTCTAGCACTTAGCACAATCCCTGGCACATAGTAAGCACTTAATAAATATTTATTGAGTTGAATTGAGTTGGTAAGGACTACTTAGGATTTTTTCAGGATGGGGAGATTTGGAAGTGGTCCCTTCAGTTTTAACATACTTTTCATTCTAGATTTTCTCTTTTTCTCTAACACATGCCTCTCTTCTGTCTCCTATGCCTAGGCTTCCAACAACATCCAATTATCCAATCCCACTGCTGAAAGCCCCAAACTTTCATACTGACTCCCTCTCTCTAAACCTTTACAAGTATCCTCATTTATTTCCACTCCACACCTGTGCTTCTTGTGACAGCTTCATCTTTCTGCTACTGCTTCTTTCTACTGTTCTTTGTGGCATACTACACTTTTGATTTTGTTATATTTTGTGGGCAAACTGCCCTACATCTTAATCCAATTTCTCTTATATTCTTTCTACTTTCACTTCCTTACATTAACTTAAATTTGGCTCTCTCCTGAAGACAATACATCTTCTCTTTGGCTATTCCTTTGGAAGTTTTACCTTCTCCCTCTCCCCTTGACTCTATGAAAAAGGACAGGGAATGAGCATCTTAATGATACTCTAATTCAAGTTCTGGATTCTCTCCCTGGTCCTCATCATTTTCATCCTAAGCTCTTTCTTTGTATCTTCTCTTAAAATGACTAAACTATCCATTGCTCCTTCCTGCCATTGACCCTGATTTTATCTTCCTAGATGACTTTAACACCAGATTCAAATTTCTTCTCTACAGCTTGTCTACCACCATTATCCTCATTGGCTCCAGCTTTGTCATTAGTAACCCATTCTATGACCCAATCTCATCACTCTTTGGATAGCTTATTTTGTTGATTTGACAGACCTACTACTCGGTACTACACCTTAGGTGTACTTCAAGAAGATCCCCTACCGAGCTATGTTAGAGGACACTGCTTCACTTCCAGTGTTTCAATTCTCTCCTCCTCATCACTCCATCTGATCTTGGCACCCTTACTTTCCAGCTTTCCTTCAACCCCACCATGCACTAAACCAGTTTTTTAATGCTACTGGGACATTTTTAAGCACTCAACCTATTGCAATTTACTCCATCTACTAAACTCCTTTTAGGCAGATTTGAATCCTTATTCATTGCAGATTCCAAGGTGAGCCATTAATGGTGCCCTGGCCAACACTTAGACTCCATCACTATTGCGACTTTTCATCATAATACGGACAACATATGTAACAGTACCTGCTTAGTAAATATTTGCTACATAATAGTAATGCATACTTTCAAAAACTCGACCTATGGTTTATTGATGTAGAGAGATACGAGTGGAGACTTTCTTGAGCAATGCAGATTGTTCTTTATGGTATTGAAAGAGTAGCCTGGAAGAACAAGAGGTGAAGTGACCTTTCCCAGGGTCAGCCTACACACACACACACATACACACGCACACACAAACATACAAACACACACATGCATACAAACAAAGCAGTCCCTCAACATTCAACGTGGTTACAGCTATAGGACCTTTGTGTATGTGAAAAATCATGAATAATTCTAGGCTCCCTGCCAAACCCCTTTATATTTAATAATTCTGATCATATTTATTTAATTCATTGTAATTCTTATGTGATATTAATATCTAGCACAGCATACAGTCTTGGAAGTCTTAGGTATAACTATAGCAACTTCTTCATATCTTCTGTCTCCTTTGAAAAGCACAAGGTACAACCATCACTGATGGAGGAAATCACATGATTGAGTCTGGATGGCAGAGAGACAAAGAGGAAGTGTTTCCAAAGAGAGGATGTAGCCCATGGTTCTTTTGTGCAATGATATGTTTAAGAAAACGTAACTGTTTATAATAAATGTATGTATTTTATGTAAATTTATTATAGTAAATGATAAAATAGATGAATAAAACACAGCATCTATGCATTTATGACATTAATTTTTGGGAGTTTTTTTTATAGTATTCTGCACATCTCCAAAAATTCCATTTATTTATTGTGGCCAATCCATGAATTATTGTGAATTTGAGACTCTGGAATGTTGAGGGTATGTGTATACACACACATATACATGCATACACAGTTTATATATATATATATACATACATGCTATATACATATTTGCACACATATACACACATACATATGTATGTATAGATAAACATATACTATACATACATACACATGTATAGCTAGGTGGAGCAGTGACTAAGGGACTGAGCTTGGAGTCAGGAAGATCTGAATTCAAATCCAGACTCAGGTATTTACTAGTTATGGGACCTTTGGCAGTTTCTTCACCTGTAAAATGATCTGGAGAAGGAAATGGCAAACCACTGCAGTATCTTTGCCAAGAAGAAGAGTCAGACATGACCGAAATGACTGAATAGCAGCAATCACATACATACATACATACATACACACATACAATCTCTCTATATATAAATATATATATGAAGTTGCTTTCATATATATATATAAAGAGAGAAATAGTGTGTGTATACATATATATATACACTCTTTCTATATGTATATATATATATGTGGAGAGAATGTGTGTACACACACACATATGTACATATACATATACATACACAAATGTACATACATACTATGGTTGGTTGGTTGTTGTCCTTCATAAATGACAACACTATGTTAGAGTCAAGTTCCAGTGTGTCTGCCTGTGGCTGACCAGATCAATATGAGCTTGGAATATTCCACCACAGAGTGGGCACAAATAGTTCATGTGAACATTTGGGGCAGATTGTCTACATTTGTGTATCTCACATTTCTTTTGAGCTACTGCAATTCTGCTTTGCTCATAGAACATAGTACCTTCTTTGATGAGGGCACACCATACTGGGTAGTCCTTTGCCAGTATCTCTTCTGTCACACAATCAATTTCTAAGTTCTTCAGAGAGACCTTGAGGGTGTCTTTGTATTGCTTCTTCCGATCACCATGTGAGTACCTTCCTTGTATGAGTTCTCTGTAAATTCAGACAACATGGCCAACTCATTGGAGTTGTGCTCTCTGCAGTGGAGTTTGAATGCTTGGCAGTTTAGTTCAAGAAAGAACCGCAGTGTCTGGTACTCTACTCTGCCAGATAATCTTCAGAATCTACCTAGGTCAATTCAAATGGAAGCCATTCAGTTTCCTGGCATGGTGCTGGTACACTGTCCAGGTTTCATAGGCATACAACAATGAGGTCAGCACAGTAGCTCTGTAGAGTTTGGTAGTCAGTCTAATACCTCTTCTCTCCCACACTTTCCTTCAGGCCTCCCAAACACTGAGCTAGCTCTGGTGATGCATGCTTCAACCTCATTATCCATGTGTACATCCCCAAAAAGTGTACTCCCAAGGTAAGTGAACTTATCCACAGTATTCAAGACCTCTCCATTTGCTATAACCAATGGTTCCACATATGGATGGTGTGATGCTGGCTGATGGAGCACCTCGGTTTTCTTGGTGTTCATTGTTAGGCCAAAATTGATCCATACTTTGTTGCATCTCAGCTTCAGAGGCTGCACTGAATCATCCAGGAACAAAAAAACCTCATGCATCATCTCTTCCTCTAGTTTACTGTTGGTTTGCAGCCTTTTAAAGTTAAATAATTTACCATCGGTGTGGTAGCTGACTTTGTTGCTGAGTTTAAACTCATTGAAAGCATCTGACAACTGCTGAAAACACCATGCTAAAAAGCATGAGAGCAGGCACACAGCCTTGTTTCACTCAATTGGTGACTGGGAAAGCATGAGAGCATTGTCCATTATCCAGAAATATGCATATATACATATACACACATATAGACATATACAAACATATATAAATGTGTGTATATATATGCATATATATACATATACATACATATGTATATATACATGCACATATATGTACGTCTAACAGAAATGGGACCCAGTCTTCCTGACTTTGAGTCAAGCTTTTTTTCTATACCAGAGTGCTACGCTACTCGTATGCATTATAGCATTTAATGCACGTGGCTTTCTATTCTGACTTATTTGTGTACATGCCTTATCACTCCAACCAGTCATTAAGATTCTTCTGTGCAGTAGAGAACTCATTCCTTTTGTCTTCTTCATCATCTAGGAAAGAACTTTGACCTTGGGCTTCCTATAACGTCTGCTGAACGAGTTAAGGAATGAATTCACAGGTAGAAAGTCAAATGTAATGGAGCATCCTTCTTTACGACAGATGACAGTCAGCGCTGTCCAGTCTTGTTGGATCCTCTAGCTGGTGCTTCACATGTCCTTGACCTTGACTAGCTAATTCCCTTAATGTTCAGCTTTGCTTTGGCAAAGGCTGGAAGACTGGGGAAGGAGAAAAGGGAAACAATCTGAAGAATTTACCCTATTGGCCACTAGAAGGAGCTGTAGTTCTTTTGAAATTCAGAGCTCCCTGAAGAGACTTTGGGAAAGATGTGTGTGTTAGAGAGAAGGCAGTCTGGCACTTGAAGCCTAGTTACAGGCATGACTAGAACACTGGAGACATTTTGTACCACTGCTCTTTGAGTTTCCAATTCTACCCCCATCAACTCCTGCAAGACCAGTGTGGCACTTCATGAACACTATCTAGGAGGAATTTTTTTTAAGCTAGATTCTAATAAGTCGCTTTAAGGGAAGGGACTGTGTGTACATCATCACTATGTAATTTACTATCCTTGATGTGCTAGTTTTATCTTTAAACATTATGACAAGATAGCTTCATAGAAATTTAGAGTTAGAAAGTAATTTATTGATCATCTAATTCAACTTGGTCTATCATTAAGCATTTATTAAGCTGCTGCTATGCACTAGGCACCGTCCTAAGTGCTGCATTTACAAATGGAAAAACACAGTCTCTGCCCTAAAACAGCTCCATTCTAAAGGGGAGACAACCTACAATTAACCATGGGTGGGGAACCTGGGGCCTCAGGGCCACATGAGGCCATCTAGGTTCTTGGGTGCTACTTTTTGACTGACTCCAAATTTTACAGAACAAACCCTTTTATTAAGGGGATTTGTTCTGTGAAGTTTGATTTCAGTCAAAGAGCTGAATTTGAGCACCTAGAGGGGCACATGTGGCTTCTAGGCTGCAGGTTTCCCACCTCTGAACTACACATACAAAGTTTCTCTCTCTCTCTCTGTCCTAATCTCTTTTTCTCCCTCCCTCCATCCTCTCTCTCTGTATCCCTGTATATCTATCTATCTATCTATCTATCTATCTATCTATCTATCTATCTATCTATCTATCTATCTGTCTACCTATCTATCCACCTGTATCTATCTTTATCTATCTAATCTATCTAAATCTGTCTATCCACCAATCTATATCTGTATGTCTGTTTTGTCAGTCCAGTGACCTAGCTCTCTATCATTTATTTCTCATTCATTTGTCAGCTATAACATGAATGGAAGGTAATCTCAGATGATGATGATGATGATGATGATGATGCCTTTAAAAACAAGAGGGAAGTTCAGAAGAGAGGGAAGTTTTAAAGGAAAGATAATTATATTTTTCATATGGTGCTTGATAGATCTATAGTCCATACCATTTGAGAAGCACAAAAGATGGTGGGTATGAGATTGGGGCTCAGGAGGGATATTAGGACTAGATATTGGTAGCTGGGCATTGTCTCCATAGAGAAGATAATTGAACTCATGGGAAATCATGAGATTGCCGAACAAAATAGTATAGAGGGAGAAGAAAAGAGAGCCCCTACAGTTATTGGAAATAACTTGTATGAAAACACAGTGAAAGATGGATCAAGCAGAGAGGCAGTGGGAGAAATAGAGGGAACAATGTCCTGAAATCCTATAGGGAAGAGAAAATCTCAGGAGAAGAGAATGACTGATAGTGTCAAAGGTCGCAGAGAGGTTAAGAAGGATGAGAATTGAGAAAAGGACATTAGGTTTGGCAATTCAGAAATAATTGGCAATTCTGGAGGGAATAATTTTAGATGAGTCATGTCTTGCAGATGAGGGAACTTAGGGGCTAGAGCAGTAAAGTGATTTGCACAAAGTGTTACTGCCACTTAATGGCAATGACAAGGTTAGAACCGAGGTGTCTTTACTCCCAATCCAATGATTTTTTATAATTAAATTTTTTCTGAACTTAAACTTTAAAAATCTATGTAGATCCTGAGAAGGGAGATGACAAGGGAAGGTCTGATTGGCTACATTCTAAATGTGACCAAAAAGGGTTCTATGATGAGCTACTAAACAATACTAGATAAAGTATTCAGTTTAGGAAATTCTGTAAGTCTTGAGTAGGAAAGATGAATAAGGATGGTGGGAAGATGAAATGGAAGGGTTGCATCAAAGCATGTGGGTATGTCTGTGTTTGTCATGATGCAGGCAGACAGATGGAGTTAACCCATTAGATATTTGGGAATGTGACCCTTCTCACACTGACCACAACTCAGTCCAAATTTGGATTCCTTTAATTCCCATTTAAAATCTCATTTTTTACAGGAAAATTTTTCCCAATCCCTCAAGCTTATATCGATTACCCTTTCTTAGTTATTTCCTATTCATCCTGTATATAGCTTGTTTCGATATCTGTTCCTATGTTGTCTCTCTCTTTTGACTGTGATCTCCTCGAGGGCAGAGATTGTCTTTTGCCTCTTTTTGTATCCTTAGTGATTATTACAGTGCTTGGCACATAATAGGCACTTAATAAATGTTTATTGATTAAGTAACCAGTCAATGAATAATCATTTAATTAAGCTCTTACTTTGTCCCAGGTACTGTGAAGACTAGTTTAGCTCCACATTGCTCTATAAAAGGCTAAGAAGAGAATAACACACAAAAAAGAGGAGTGACAGCTAGTGCATTTCCAAGGATTGCTTAGGTGGGTGGGGTTGGAGGAAGGGATACTAATAAGGCTAGTAACGTCACAGGTAGATACCACTCAGTGAAAACAAGAGATTCCCAGTGCCCCAGCCTTCACACATGAAATGTCTCATGATCGACCACAGTCCACACAGGCATGCCCCAATTGCAGCTGTGATCCCATCATGGGCTCCAGTCCTTTCTACTGTGTGGTTATTTGTCTCCTTGGGATAGGTGAGTCTGGGTCAATGAGAGAAAATCCTTGACCTCCACTTGCCAGGACCCAGTTTGAAAGCTTTTCTTCATGGTTTACTGTTCATCTCCTAACTTCTGTCCTCTTCCATCACAGATTTCACTGATAGCAAAGTTACCCAAACTCCCAAGTATGTGGTTACAGTGGCCAGACAGCCTGTGGTACTGAGATGTGAGCAGGAGCAAGAAGAAGACAATATGTTTTGGTACCGACAGGAAATGGGGCAAGAACCAAAGATAATCTTTTACTATTATAAAGAATATATTGCACGGATAAACACTCCTGACAACTTTAATGGCAGTCAACCAAACGTTTTCCTCTGTTACCTTAATATCACATCCTTACGTTTGGGGGACTCAGCCACATATCTCTGTGCTAGCAGCAGTGTGCCACAGCACTGCAGAGTCACCTCTTTTCTTGGCACAAACCTTCTGTACCTGGTATGTGGTTTTGAAGAAGTTCAACCCATCACCTGGGCAAGTTTGTGGCTACAGGAGGAGGAAACAGAGACAGAGAGAGGCAGAGACAGAGAGAAAGAGAGAGAGAGAGAGAGACAGAGACAGAAACAGACAGAGAGAGAGAGAGAGGAGAAGAGGAGAGAGGAGAGAGATGGAGAAATGGAGAGGATGAGCATTAACCCTTAAAGACTGGCATAAGCATACTAGCTAGGACTAAAGTAGTAGGCTCAGTTGAGCCACTGAATAATATTAGGCAAAGTACTGAGGTCAGGGAGTTCTGTGGATCTCAGCAGGAGAAGCAGAAAGAATTGATGGAAATATTAAATGAGAGTGTGGATCACTCTGTGAATACTTCAGGAAAATTCAGAGGTCAAAGGGAGGACAACAGGATGGGATGAGAGGATTAGAGAAGTGATGCTGCTGAAGAATTGAAGCAATCCAGTGACTTTTGACAGGTAGGGGTGGAAGTGGTGGGACAGAGTTCTACTTTCAGTATTTTTTAAGAAAGCCAAAGGAGGATAAAGAACACTGGGTGCCTAAGTGGGCCAAGGAATCTGCTGGTGATTATGAAATCTTAGGCAAGAAAGGAAAAACCTTAGAGACACCAGGAATCCCCCTCCCTGTGTCTCTCCTCCCCTTCCAGCTTCCTTTTATGTGTTGTCTTCCCCCATTAGATTGTAATCTCTTTGAGGGAAGAGCAGTCTTTGTTTTTCTTATTTGTTTCTCTAGAACTTAACAATTCCTGGCACATAGTAAACTCATACTTAGACACACACACACAGACACCGTTGTCCCTTGACATTTGACAGGTCAGGGGTTCAAAACCCCTGCGAATCTGAAAAACCATGAATAACTCTAGGTCTCCCCAAACCCTTGTTTTTAATAGTTCTTATCATACTTATTTAAGAAACAAAACAACACACTGCACCTATAAAAAGTTGCAGTTTTTATGCAAGATTAGTGTCTCACAGAATATGCAAAGTGTTTGTAGTCATTTGTATAGTTGTAGCAACTTCATGTATCTCCTTCTTCTTTGAAAAGTACAAGGTACAACCACAACTTATGGAGAAAATCATGTGATTGAGTCTTAATTGTAGAGAAACAAAGAGATGTTCCCAAAGACACTGCATAGCCCATAGTTCTCTAGCATACTAAAACTTTTAACTGAATTGAACTGTTTGCAATAAATTTATGTATGGATAAAGAACACTGGGTGCCTAGGTGGCCCAAGGAATCCGCCGGTGATTATGAAATCTTAGGCAAGAAAGGAAAGACCATAGGGAAACCGTGTAACCCCCACCCCCACCCCCTAGTGTCTCCCCTCCCCTTCCAGATTCCTTTTATGTATTGTCTTCCCCCATTAGATTGTAAGCTCCTTGACTGCAGGAACAATCTTCTTTTTTTCTTATTTGTGTCTCCAGCACTTGCACAGCTCTTGGTACATAGTAGGCACTTAATAAATGTTTATCAAATTGCATTGGTAGGGTGTTGTTTGGATTTTTCAGGATGGGGAGATTTGGGATCCCTTCAGTTTCAACATACTCTTCATTCTCTAACACATGCCTCTCTTCTGTCTCTTATGCCTAGACTTCCAACACCACTCAATTATCCAATCCCACTGCTTAAAACTACAACCTTTCATGCTGACTCCCTCTCTCTGAACCTTTACAAATATCCTCTCACTCATTCCCACTCTACACCTGTGTTTCCTGTGATAACTTCATCTTTCTGCAAATATTTCTTTCTACTGTTCTTTGTGGCATACTAAATTTTTGGTTTTGTTATATTTTGTGGGCAAACTCTGCCCTATATCTTTTTTTGTGAGTTTTTTTTTATTATTATAGCATTTTTTTTATTTTTAGTTTACAACACTCGGTTCTACATATTTTTGAGTTCCACATTTTCTTCCCTCCCTCCCCCCCTCCCTCCCCAAGATGGCATGGAATCTCATATAGCTTCCACGTATAACTTCGCATTGAATTAATTTACACACTAGTCAAGTTATGGAGAAGAACTGTGATCAATGAAATGAATCATGTGAAAGAAGAAACAGGACCAAAAAAAAACCCAACCCAAAAACAAGAACAAAAGAGAGAAAAAGAAAAAAAAGGTGTGTGTGTGGGGGAAGGCTAGCATGAAGTGTGCCTCAATCTGCATTCATACTTCATAGTTCTTTCTCTGGATGTAGATAGCATTCTCCATCGTGAGTCCTTTGGAGTTGTCTTTGTACCTGTGTTGCTGAGAAGAGTGAAGTCTGTCAGGGTTGGTCCTCACAGAATCCATATATCTGTGGTTGTGTATAATGTTCTCCTGGCTCTGTTCCACTCACTCAGCATTAGGTCGTGTAGGTTTTTCCAGGTTGTTATGAAGTCCATATCATCCCCATTTCTTATAGCACAATAGTATTCTATTACCTTCGTATACCACTGCTTGTTCAGCCATTCCCCAATTGATGGGCATCCCTTCGATTTCCAATTCTTAGCTAGCACAAAAAGAGCCACTATAAATATTTTTGTACATACGGGTCCTGTACCTGCTTGTGTGATTTCTTTGGGATACAACCCTAGAAGTGGTATTGCTAGGTCAAAGGGTATGAACATTTTTATAGCCCTTTGGGCATAGCTCCAAATTGCTCTCCAGAATGGCTGGATCAGTTCACAACTCCATCAGCAATGTAACAATGTTCCAATTTTCCCACATCCTCTCCAGCATTTATCATTTTCCTGTTTTGTTATTTTAGCCAATCTGACAGGAGAAAGATGGTATCTAAGAGTTGTTTTGATTTGCATTTCTCTAATCAGTAGTGATTTAGAGCATTTTTTCATATGTCTATAGATATCTTTAATTTCTTCCTCTGAAAACTGCCTGTTCCTATCCTTTGACCATTTCTCAATTGGGCAATGATGGTATTCCTA
>CM053623.1:81927856-81952198 GCA_028646595.1 Phalanger gymnotis | reverse complement strand
TTTTTATAGATATTCATCCATATCTCTAAGGTTGTCAAATTTATGGGCATACAATTGGGCAAAATAATTCCTAATTATTGTTTTGATTTCTTCTTCATTAGAGGTGAACTCACCCTTTTCATTTTTGATACAGGTAATTTGATTTTCTTCTTTCTTTTTTTTTAATCAAATTGACCAAAGTTTATCAATTTTATTGGTTTTTTCATAAAACCAACTCTTTGTTTCATTTATTAATTCAATAGTTTTCTTGGTTTCAATTTTATTAATCTCTCCTTTGATTTTCAGTATTTCTAATTTGGTATTTAATTGTGGATTTTCAATTTGCTCTTTTTCTAGCTTTTTCAGCTGTATGCCCAGATCATTGATCTCCTTTTCCCCTATTTTATTCATTAAGCATTTAGGGATATAAAACTTCCCCTAAGAAATGCTTTTGCTGCATCCCATAAGTTTTGGTATGTTGTTTCATTATTGTCATTCTCTTGAATGAAGTTATTAATTGTTTCTCTGATTTGTTCTTTGGCCCACTCATTCTTTAGAATTAGATTATTTAGTTTCCAATTAATTTTTAGCTTATTTTTCCATGGTTCTTTTTTACAAATAATTCTTATTGCATCATGAACTTCTGCCTTTCTGCACTGGATTGTGACGTTTTTATTCCCTAGTACATGGTCAATTTTTGAGTATGTACCATGTACCTCTGAGAAGAAAGTATATTCCTTTTTATCCCCATTCAGTTTTCTCCAGAGGTCTATCATATCTGCCTTTTCTAAAATTCTGTTTACCTCCTTAACTTCTTTCTTATTTATTTTGAGGTTAGATTTATCAAGTTCAGAAAGGGGGAGATGAGGTCTCTCAATATTATAGTTTTGCTGTCTATTTCTTCCTGTACCTTCCTTAACCTCTCCTCTAAGAATTTGTATGCCATACTACTTGGTGCATATGTGTTAAACAATGATATTGCTTCATTGTTTATAGTGCCTTTTAGCAGGATGTAATGTTCTTCCTTATCTCTTTTAATTAAATCTATCTTTACTTTTGCTTTGTCTGAAATTAAGATTGCTACACTTGCTTTTTTTTACTTTAGCTGAGGTGCAATATATTTTCCTCCAGCCTTTTACTTTTACCCTGTGTGTATCCCCCTGTTTCAAATGTGTTTCTTGTAAACAGCATATTGTAGGATTATGGTTTTTAATCCATTCTGCTATCTGCTTCCGTTTTATGGGAGAGTTCATCCCATTCACATTCACAGTTATGCTTTCTAGCTGTGTCTTTTTCTCCATCCTATTTCCCCCTGTTTATGCTTTTATTTCTCCCTTTCCCATTCCTCTCCTCAATGAAGTTTTGCCTTTGACCATTGCCTTCCTCATTTTACCCTCCCTCTTGATTCCCCTCCCTTATCTTCCCATTTCCCACTTGCTACTTCTCCCCTCCCTTCTGACCACCCCCTCCCTTTTTTCCCCCCTTCCCCTCCTACTTCCTGTAGGACAAATTAGATTTCTATACTTATCAGGGTATGTTATTCCCTTCTTGAACCCGATCAGATGACAGTAAAACTCAAATACTGCTCTTCTCTCTCTTTTCTTTCCCTCTACTATAATATGTTTTTGTGCCTCTTCATTTGGTGTAATTTACCCTTTTCTACTACCTCTTTACCTCTTCTATCATAGCCCTCCCTTTACATCTCTTACTTATATTTTTTATCCTTATATCAGTTATTTTATACAGGCATTCACAATCTATGTGTATCCCTTTCAATTGTCATAATAGCTGTACTGTTCTCAAGACTGACATATATATGTATATGTATATAAAACACACATAAGGTGATATAATCCTATATAAAGATGCAAATATTTTGCCCTTATTGATTAATAAGGTTTGTGGGGGGTTTTCCCCCTGTTTACCTTTTTATGTCTCTCTTGAGATTTGTATTTGGAAATCAAATTTTCCATTGAGTTCTGGCCTTTTCATCGGGAAGGTCTGGAATTCCCTTATTTTGTTGAATGTCCATCTCCTTGCCTGAAAAATTATGCTTAGTTTTGCTGGGTAGTTGATCTTTGGTTGTAGTCCCGGCTCCTTTGCCCTTCGGGAATATCATATTCCAATTTCTCCTGTCTTTTAACGTGGAAGCTGAGAGATCCTGTGTCATCCTGACTGTAGTTCCACAATATTTGAATTGTTTCTTTTTGGTTGCTTGCAGTGTTTTCTCCTTGACTTTGTAATTCTGAAATTTGGCTATAATATTTCTTGGTGTTTTCAGTGTGGGATCTCTTTCAGGGGGTGATCAGTGAATTCTTTCAATGACTATTTTGCCCTCTGGTTCCAGGACCTCTGGGCAGTTGTCTTTGATAATTTCTTCGAAGATACTGCCAAGGCTCTTTTTTTCATTGTGGATTTCGAGTAAACCAATAACTCTTAAATTGTCTCTCCTGGATCTATTTTCCAGGTCAGTTGTTTTCCCAATCTGATATTTCACATTTTTTTTCATTCTTTACATTTTGTTTTACTACTTCTTAATGCCTCATAGAGTCATTAGCTTCCACTTGGTCAACTCTAATTTTTAATGAGTTAGTGTTTTCATTTTGCTTTTGAGTGTCCTTTTCCAATTGGTTGATTTTACCTGTCAGGGGGTCATTTTCTCTATTTAGATTCTGAATCTCTGTGGCCATTTCGTCAATCTTATTCTTTAGGGACTTGATTTCATCAGTGGATTTTTTTTTCCATTTTTTCCATTTTTTTCCAGTTTTTCTTTTACCTCTCTAATTTGGTTTTTAAAATCCTCCTTTAGCTCTTCCAGAAATGCTTTTTGGGCTGGAGACCAGTTCACATTACCTTTTGAGGTATCAGATGTATCTATATTGTCATTGCTGTCCTCTTCCAAATTGGTATTTTGATCATGCCTGTCTCCATAAAAAGAACCTATGGTCTTCAGTTGTTTTGTGTTCTTCTTCATGTTGCTTAGCCTTTTCCTGGCTTTACAACAAATTTCTGCCTTTGGGGCTCAGGGCTCTCTGTCCCAGCTTTCTTATTCTGGGGAGTGTGAGTGTAGTTGTTGTCTTTGTGAATTATAGCCTTCAGTTTCCTGAGGTGTGGGGGAGGTGTCTGGCTCCCTGATGTCTCTTTCTCTAGGGGTGCTCTCCAACACTGTTGCTCTTCAGCAATGGTCTCAGCTGTTTGATGTTTGAGCTGGTGTCTGGCACTTCCCCTGGGGGAGCAAGATTACATCTAGGCTCCTGGTGTTGACCCCTGCTGACTCTGCCCCTCTGGGACTAATGAACTTCTACTGTTTGGCAACCGAAGCCCCACTTCTATCTCCTCTGTTCCAGCATTCTTTTTTTTTTCCCCGAGGAATTCTCTGGGTGGGGAGGGTAGCGATTAGAGCTGTTTACCTGGCCATTATGTCTCCCAGAAGTTCAAGAAGCCGAGTTTCATACCTTTGGGCTGCAAGCCTCAGGAGTTGATGTTTCACGCCCGTGGCAGTTGCGCTGCCTCTAGTTGCTTTCACAGACTGCCGTCCTGTGTTAGGAGGCCTGGGGATCTCCGCCGGTTTTGGGTGCCCAGCTTTCCCCCAGCCTGTCTCCCACGTGAGTTTCCTGGCCAGCAGCTTCTGCTTTGGTCTGGAGCAGCTCCTCACGCCGAGCACTCTTGGAGCCTACAGATTCGTGCCCTCAGCCTTTCAGACTCTCCCGGCTTGGAAATTTGCCCCATTCAGACTGCTTATGGTTTCCAACTCTCTCAAATCTGCTCAAATTCACTTTTTTGTAGGAATCTGACAGACCTTGTGAGAGAGCTCAGGTAAGATGCTGTTGTCATGTGGCCATCTTGGCTCCTCCCCCCTCTGCCCTATATCTTAATCCAATTTCTCCTGTTTTCTTTCTGTCTTCACTTCCTTGCTTTAACCGAAATATGGTTCTCTATGATGAAGACAACACATCTTCTCTTTGGCTATTCCTCTGGAAGTTTTACGTTTTCTCTCTCCCCTTGACTACATGAAAAAAGGACAGGGAATAGGCCTCTTTTTAATAATCTAATACAAGATCTGGATTCTCTGCCTGGTCCTCATCTTTTGAATCCTAGGCTCTTTCTGTCTATCTTGTCTTACAATGCCTGAAGCTATCCATTGCCCCCTCTTGACATTGACCCTGGTTTTATCTTCCCAGATGACTTTGACTCTACAACCTGTCTCCTGCCATCATCCTCACTGGTTCCAGCTTTATCATTAGTAACCCATCCTATGACCCAATCTCATCACTCTTTGGATGGCTTATTTTGTTGACTTGACAGATCTTTGTCTCTACTCCACCTCAGGTGTACTTCAAGAAGATGCTATACTGGGCTACTACAGGGCACTGATTCACTTCCAGTATTTCAACTCTCTCCCCTCACCACCCCATCTGATTTTCGCACCCTTATTTTCCAACTTTCCTTCAACCCCATCATGCACTAAACCAGTTCTTTACTGATACTGCGACATGTTTAAGTACTCAACTTTTGCAATTACTCCATCTAGTAAACTCTTTCCAGGCAGATTTGAATCTTTGTCCATTGTGGGTTCCAAGGTGAACCATTAAAGGTGCCCTAGCCAACACTTTGACTCCATCACCTATCTGACTTGTCAGCATAATACACACACATACAACATGTATAACAGTACATCACACATAGCATGTGCTTAATAAATATTTCTTGAATTATAATAATGCATGCTTTAATGTAGGGAGGTACTAGTGCGGACTTTCTTTAACAATACAGATTACAATTTATGGTATTGAGAGAGTTACCTGGAAGCACAAGAGGTGAAGTGATTTTTCCTAGAGTCATCCTATGCACATGCATACACTCATACACACTCACATACACACACACACACGCACATACACAAACACAGAAACACACACAACACACACCCGCCCTTGTCATTCACTGTGGTTAGGAGTACAGGACCCATGCAAATGTGAAAAACCATGAATAACTCTAGGCCCCACCAAACCTTTATTTTTAATAATTTTGATATTTATTTAACACAGAAAACAAATAAAACAATACACTGCACCCATAAAAAGTACAATTTCTACATGAGATTAGTATTTCCCACAGTGCTTAGAGCCTTCAAAGTATTGGATGTAGCTGTGGCAATTTCTTCATGGCTTTCCTTTTATGAAAGGCACATGATACAATCACCACTGATGGACAAAGTCACGTGACTGGGTCTGGAGGGTAGAGAGACAAAAAATACGTGTCACCAAAGAGAGTGCATAGCTCATGATTCTTTAGTACAATGAAATTATTAACAAAATTTAACTATTTATAATAAATTTATATATTGAAACTTATGTAGTAAATGATAAAATAGATTAAAAACAAACAGTATTTATGCATTTATAACTTATTAAATTTTCATTTAGTTTTCTGTCATATGCTGAAAATCCCCCAAAATTCACATTTAATTATCATTGGCCAACCCAATGAATAACCAAAATCACAAATGTGAAACCTGGGAATATTAAGGGATGACTGTGTGTGCGTGTGTGTGTGTGTGTGCCCGCGTGTGTGTGTGTTTGTGTTTTTGCCCACCCACTACTGAAGGAAGCTGGCAGAAGACATCAAATGATTTTTTTTTGGAGATAAAGCTAATGGTGGGTAGGAGAAAGAACTAAATAGTGATAGAACTAGCACAGATAGAGAGTTGGGTCCCATCTGCTTCTATATTCCACAGGATTCTGAGAAAAAGAGCAAGGGGAAAACCGATGTATATTTGATTCCAGGAGGGGGGTAACCCTGGCGACTTGTCCCTGCAAGCATGGATTAACTTCAGCCATGGATGACAAGGACGTCAATGGAATCTACATGGAATCCTGAGTGAGAGAGGAGATGATAAAGGAAGATCTGATTGGCCACATTCTGGAGGGGACTAAAATGGAATCTATGATGAGCTACTAAAGAATGTTAGATAAAGTATTGAGTTCCGGAAATTCTGTAATTCTTGAGTAGGAAAGATGAACAAGGACGGTGGGAAGATGAAATGGAAGGGTCATGTGAAACCATGCAGATATGTCTGTGTTTGTCATGATGCAGGCAGATGGAGTCAACACAGTACATATTTGGGAATTGGACCCTTGTCACACTAACCACAACTCAGTCCAAATTTGGATTCCTTTAATTTCTAACAGAAATGTCACCTTTTACAAAAAGATTTTCTCAATCCCTCACAGTTATAGTGACTACCTTTTCTTAATTATTTCCTATTCATCCTGTATATAGCTTGTTGGTATATCTGTTCTTATGTTGTCTCTCGCTTTAGATTGTGAGCTCCTGGAGGGCAGGGATTGTCTTTTGCCTTTTTTTGTATCTTCAGTGATTATTACAGTGCCTGGCACATAGTAGGCACTTAATAAATGTTTACTGATTAAGCAACCAATCTGTCAATGAATAATCATTTAATTAAGCTCTTACTATGTGCCAGGTGCTGTAAGACCAGTTTAGCTCCATGCTGCTCTGTAAAAGGCAATGAAGAAAATGACACAAAAAAGAGGAGTGACAGCTAGTACATTTCAAGGATTAATTAGGTGGGTGGAGTTGGGGGAGGGGAGACTGCAAGGCCAGTGACATCATAAGTAGATACCACTCAGTGAAGACAAGAGATTCCAGGTGCCCCAGCCTTCACACATGAAATGCCTCATGACCGACCACAGTCCACAAAGGCATGCCTCAGTTGCATCTCTGATCCCATCATGGGCTCCAGTCTTTTTTACTGTGTGGTTTTTTGTCTCCTTGGGATGGGTGAGTCTGGGTCAATGAGAGAAAATCCTTGACCTTCACTTGCCAGGACCCAATTTGAAAGCTTTTCTTCATTGTTTCCAGTTTATTTCCTAAGTTCTGTCTTCTTCTATCACAGATTTCACAGATGGCAAAATTACCCAAACCCCCAAATACCTAGTTACAATAGCCAGGTAGCCTGTGGTACTGAGATGTAAGCAGAATCAGGAAGAAGACAATACATATTGGTATTGACAGGAAATGGGACAAGAACCAAAGTTAATGTTATTCTATCATAATAAGTATATGGTATGGATAAACAACAGTTTTGACAACTTTCGTATTAACTCCCTCTGTTACTTTGACATCATATCTGCAGACCTTGGGTACTCAGCTACGTATATCTGTTCCTATGGCAGCATAACACAGCACTGCAGAGTCACTTCTTCTCTTGGCACGGACCTTCTGCAACCCCAACAACCCCGCTCTACTATCAGGGAACTTGTACGTGGCTTTTAAGAAGTTCAACCTATTTCCAGGGCAGGTTTGTGGCTGCAGCTACGAGAGAGAAAGAGAGACAGAGACAGTGACAGAGAGACAGAGAGGGAGACAGAGAGAGATACAGAGGGAGGGAGAGAGAGAGAGAGAGAAAGAGAGAGAGACAGAGACAGAGACAGAGAGAGAGAGAGAGGGAGGGAGAGAGAGAGAGACAGAGAGAGAGAGACAGAGACACACAGAGACAGACAGAGACAGAGAGATGGAGACAGAGAGAGACAGAGACAGAGAGACAAAGGTAGACACAAAGACAGAGAGACAGACAGAGGAACAGAGAGGGAGAGAGAGACAGAGAGGGAGACAGATATAGAGACACAGAGAAAGAGACAGAGAGACAGAGAGAGACACAGAGGGAGAGACACACAGGGAGACAGAGACAGAGAAAGAGAGAGAAACAGAGACAGAAAGAGACAGAGCCACACAGAGAGATAAACAGAGAGACACAGAGAGACAGAGGGAGACAGAGACAGAGAGAGACACGGGAGGGAGAGACACACACAAACACAGACAGACAGACAGACAGACAGAGACAGAGAGACAGAGAGGGAGACAAAGACAGAGAGAGAGAGACAGAGAGACAGACAGAGACAGAGACAAAGACAGAGAGACAGACAGAGACAGAGACAAAGACAGAGAGACAGAGAGAGACAGAAACAGAGAGACAGAGAAGGAGACAGAGACAGAGAGGGAAACAGAGAGAGACACAGAGGGAGAGAGAGAGAGAGAGACAGAGAGAGACAGAGAGAGAGAGACAGAGAGAGAGAGACAGAGAGAGAGAGAGACAGAGAGAGAGAGACAGAGAGAGAGAGAGAGACAGAGAGAGAGAGACAGAGACAGAGACAGAGAGACAGAGACAGAGAGAGACAGAGACAGAGAGAGAGGATGAAAGGATGGGCATTAACCCCATAAACCTTTAATGAATTGACATGAGCATGATAGGCACATAGTAGGCACTTGATACAGGATTATTCCCTCCTTGCAAAGAAAAGCTTTTTTTCAAAGGATAGAGAAGACATACTCTCATTTGTAAGCAGCAAAGAAAAAACTAGTAGATGGAAAGAATTAGATTAGAGAGAGAGAAAGTTAGACGAAGATAGAGGAGGCAATCTTGTGTAGAAGATGGGAGAGGATTACATCATGCTCTGCTCAACTATTCTAGCTTGAGTTTATAGTTTACAAGTAAGCTTATATTTTAGAGTGCCAATTCTATTTCCTTTCTGAGGTTGCATGAGCCCTTTCTAGGGGAGTCCCCAGTCTCCTCAAATGGATTCTTAACCAATTTGAGCCTGATTACTCTAACACGGCTGTATTAGACACAGATTTCTCCAGATCTTAAGAAACAATTAAAGGGTCAATAGAGGTTTCCAAAGCTTTTGCAGCAGAATGTTATTGGAATATGTTCTCTGCCACAAATGAAGGCAAACATCTCTCTCTTTGGTCAGGAAAAGTTCATTTTTGATGCTCTTGAGCCAGAGGACTTTCCATGGCTACTTTTTTTTAAACTCCACTCTGTGCATTTGAAATCTTAGCAGGAACAGCTTAAGTTTTGTTGTTGTTGCTGATGTTTTAACTTTCAGTTCTATAGTATTTTGTGATCCTTTCTTTCCCCCATTTTTTACTGTCCTGTGCTGTGATATAGGAAATTTCCAATGAGAAAACTTTCTGCCAATTCAGATTAGCACCTGACCTACATTTCATAGTCCTAGTGGATTGTTTGGGGACACCAAGAGGTGAAGTACCTTGTGAAGGGCCACACAAGGGGCAAGTGTCAGAGGGTAGACTTGAACCCAAGGCTTCCTGACTCCCAGGACTGGCTTTCTAGCCAGTAGCCCACCTAGCCTTTCTTCTTCTCTCTTGTAGCCAAAAAAATGTATTATATTTTTGGCCTTCCCTGCCAGCCTTATCTTGCATTTTGGTGACATTATTCTGTACCAAGCCCAAAGATTTCCCTCATTACTTTAAAATAGGTTATTTCCTTAGGAAGCCTCAGTCTTTGTAAATTGTAAAGAATTTTACAATTTACTCCCCACTTTCTTGCCCAAGAGTGTGTTTTTGGGGAGTGGTGGCATAAAACGTTGTATATACTGTCACATTTTTGCTTGTGTTTTGCATGTTAAGTTTTACTGATTTTTTATTTCTGTTTTTGTTTTTATTTTTTTTAATTCTTTGTTATAAGGGAAGGCTCTCTGGGAGTAGGAAGGAAAGGAATACAGAGGGAAATTTAGATGTCAATAGATATCCACAATAGGCTTTGGATGTTGTCATGAGTAGTTCTACAAAGCAACTAAGTGGCATGGTGGGTAAAGTGCCAAACCTGAAGTCAGGAAGACTCATCTTCCTGAGTTTGAATCTGGCCTCAGATACTTTCTAGCTTTGTGACCCTGAGCAAGTCACTTAACCCTGTTTACCTCATTTTCCTCATCTACAAAATGAGCTGGAGAAAGAAATGGCAAACCATTCCAGTAGCTTTGCCAAGAAAACTCCAAATGGGGTCAGAAAGAGTCAGACACAACTAAACAACAACAGATTTGTACAAAAAATGAAATGAGTTATGCAGATAAAAACTCAGCCATGAAACCTTTGTTCAAAGATCTAAAGCTAGAAAGGACCTCAGAAGGATAGATGGAAATATATATTAATTAAGCGCTCAATATGTGCCAGGCACCTTCAAATACAAGCAAAAGAAAACCAGCCCTTGACCTCAAAGAGCTTACATTCTAATGGGGAAAGGCAATTTCCAAAAGGGAGTTGAGAAGTGGGGGAGGGAGGAGGGATAGTTTATCTAGAATCCAGGAACAGGGCTCAAGGAAGAACAAAGACCAGACAAGTCTCTCCACAAAATGAAGGCTTCAGAAGGAACCTACTGTTAAGTAGAGCTCAGATTTCACTCAATCCAAGCCCTCATTTTGCAGATGAGGAAGCTGAGACCCTGGACAGCTAAGTGATTTTTCCAAGGTCACATAGAGAGTAAACATCTCAGGCAGGGTTTGAACCCAGGCCCTCTGATCCCAGGGGCAGTACTTTCTATAGTATGATGCTACCTCTGACTTTGTTGTTTGCTGAGCACGTCCCATAAATGCAACCCCATACATCCATGGCTGATTGAGGGGACTGCTCCCATTCATATCTCAGATGCTCCACCCTTGTTCTGAGTAGTAGGCCAATCCCTCCCTGTGTACTGAGGTAGAGAAAGACCTTAAGTCTTTCTCAACAGACAAGCCACGCCTAGTGCGCAGAAGGAACCCAAGAGCCCTGAGTCCCACAGATGCTCCACCCCAACAAACCAGAGCCCTGGGCATCAGAGATGTCCCACCTTTGCCTTGATGACACCATGGAAACCAGACTTCTCAGCTGTATGGCCATTTGCCTCCTGGGAGCAGGTGAGTCCTCAGCCCAGAAGAACAGGTGAAGCCTGAGTTTCGAACCTTTCTCTTTCGGCTGCAACATCAGATTCCCTCCTGAACTTAGCCTCCTATCTTCTCTCTTCCTTTAACAGGTTTGGCAGATGGCATCGTTCTCCAAACCCCAAGACACCTGGTCACAGGCACAGGACAAGCAGTAGCACTGAGATGTGACCAGGACCAGAATTATGATGCTGTGTACTGGTACCAACAGAAACTAGGACAGGAGCCAAAGCAACTTCTCTATTCCTTTAAGTTGTCAGATATTACTAAGGAAAAGGACATCTCTGAAAACTTCCAAGCCTACCGGCCAAACATTAATCTCTGTTACCTTAATGTCAGTTCCCTGAGTTTGGGAGACTCAGCTACCTACCTCTGTGCTGTCAGCATACACAGTGCAGTAGAGTCCCCTCCTCTCTGGACATAAACCCCACTCTTAATCCACACCCAACAACCAAGTCTTGTAAGGAGTCTTCTCTATACTACTTGGATAGGAAGTTGGTTTGTGGTTACAGCAGCCTCTTTTATAGAAAGCAGTCGGGCATTAACCCTTAAAAGCATGGGTGAGTCACGTGGAGCATAATTAATAGAGGTCTGGGTATCAAGTCAAAGTTGGCTTCTGGTGAGGTCGCTCTAAGCTTTGGTATCCCTGAGTATAGTTATCAAGAATTGCTGTGGGTCTGAGCTGGGCAGCTAGGTGGTGCAGTGGATAGAATGCCAGGCCTGGAGTTAGGAGAACTCATCATTCTCAGTTCAAATCTGTCCACAGATACTTACTAGCTCTGTGACCCTGGGCAAGTCACTTAAACCCTTTTTGCTTCAGTTTTCTCATTTGTAAAATGAATTAGAACAGGAAATGGCAAACCATTCCAGTATCTTCATCAAGAAAAAAAAAACGCCAAATGGGTCAGGAAGTCAGATATGACCAAAAAATGACTGAATCAGTTGGGTAGACAGTGAGTACTGGATGAAAATGCTAAGGGAGGCCAGAATCTGATATCAAATCAAGCAAAACAGGAAGGCAGAGTCTGCGACTCTAGGAACTAGAGAACATCAGAGACAAAAGAGCCCTACTAGATCATAAGATCACAGATTTAGAGCTGTTCAGGAACTTAAATGTCATCCAAGGGGCAGCTAGGTGGCACAGTGAGTAGAACACTGGCCCTGGAGTCAGAAGGACATTAGTTCAAATCTGGTCTCAGACACTTGACACATGTACTAGCTGTGTGACCTTGGACAAGTCACTTATAACCCCAATTGCCCTGCCAAAAAGCAAAAAAAAATGTCATCTACCTATTGCAACCTGTTCCATTTACAAATGTGCAAAATGAAAGCCCCCAAAGATACTAAAATGTCTAAGATCACAAATAAGCTACTTATTGTCAAGACTAGGGTGAAGTCCTACACGTTCTATTCCCAGTGTGGAGGAACCTTCCATTCCTTTCCATTCCCCCTCGAGATGGAGTGGGGCAGGGACTGAAGAGGAGGGAAGAAGAGTTACGGTTTATCTCTGCAAAGGAAGCCCGGGAAAAGACATGAGTGCCTTAGTGGAGGAACACACAGGAAAATGTTTCTCAGTTAATACGTTTCAGGAAACTGTAGGGAGAGCCTTCTCTCTCTTTTGCGGTACGCTGTAGACAAGGTTATAAGGAATATGGTTAAGGGAAGGGCAATGCAAAAAAGTCAGGAAAGGAAACCTGGTATAGAGATGGAGAGGCAGGCTGGGACCAAAATTGGAGTCAGATAACTGCCTGTCAGGGAGTTTAAAGTTTATTCTCCTAGGCACTGGAAGGCCACTAAAATATTTATTAGCATAGAAAAGCGGAGGGGGGTGTCTCAGGGAGAGGAACATTTCAGAAAAGATGAGAAGAGATCAAGCCCACGGTATCAGTCTGTTTCCCTACCAAACACGAGAATCAGTGAGAACCCTTATAATGTGTGTTTTAACTGGTAAAGTATCTCCCCTCCATTTTCCTGTGAGATACAAATCATCTAAATGGACATGGGAGTCTATAGGAAGTGTCACGTCACAGAGAGATGCAGCCAATTGTAGACTAGGAAGCCTCAGATAACAGCTATACTCTAGAAACTGGGAGATGCCTCACTCCTTTCTTTCCAGCACAATGGATGCCAAGCTCCTCTGTTGTGTGGCCATTTGTCTCCTGGGGGTAGGTGAGTCTTGGGCACAAGTGGGAAATCCTTGTCTTGGACTTGCCAGACTTGGCTTCTAGGTGACATCTATGATTTACTCCTTATTCCACAGGCCTTGGAGATGGTGGAGTCTTCCAGACCCCAAGAAGCCTGGTCACAGAGAGGAAAAAAGTTGTAGTGCTGAGATGTGACCCAATCAAAGGACATAATTATGTTTATTGGTATCAACAGCTCCCAAGACAAGAATTGAGATTGTTGGAATATCGTAACAATAATCAAGTTATCCATAGGTCAGGGATGTCCAAGCCCCTATTCTCTGCTGACTGGCCCAGAGGCTCACCCTACAGCCTGAAAATCCAACCTGTAGAATTAGAGGATTCGGCCCTCTATTTCTGTGCCAGCAGTTTACCCACAGTGCTGCAAATTAGCCCCTCTCTATGCATAAATCTTCCCCAACTCAGGAAAGAGAAAATTGTGGAATGGGCATGTGGATGGGGATGAATCATTAAGAAAAAATTCTAGGTATCTAAACTAGTCTTGGGCTACTAGGTCCTGGAGGAGATAGAGAGGGAAGTTGAGGAAATGGGAAGGTTTGGGATTCAGTACAGTGTTAGGTGCTCAGTGTTAGTGATAGTGGAGCAGCTAGGTGGCGAAGTGAATACAGTGCTGACCCTGGAGTCAGGAAGACTCATCTTCCTGAGATCAAATCTGGACTCAGACACTTCCTATTGGTGTGACCCTGGGCAAGTCACTTAACCTTATTTGCTTCAGTTTCCTCATCTGTAAAATGAGCTGGAGAAGGACATGGTCAACCACTTTACTATTTCTGCCAAGAAAACCCGATATGGGGTCATAAAGGTTTGAAAATGACTGACTAAATGCCAACAACAACAATTATTGTGATAAGGGATTCAATATTGGGGTTCAGTATTCAGGACTGTTGTTAGGAGGTATGCAGCAAGGATTGGACAATTTTCACATTGATGGCGAAAGCCCCAGATATCTTCACCCTCAAATGCCTGAAAGCATGACATCCAACTAAGCAGACACTTCTCTTTTGATGCTATTGACCAGAGTGAAGAGCTCCCCTCTCTTCCCCACCCCATAACTCCAAGTCAGGGGCACACAAGTCAGAGCCAGCTCCCTGGCTCTATCCCTTCAGTGACTTATTCATTTCTTTCTCCACATGGGGGAAGCAAAACATTTTAAATGAATTGTCTCACTATATCAAAACTCTTCTATTTCCATTTTTTTCAGATCATGCATTGTTTCCAGCTAGAAGGAGCATCAGAGACCATCTGGTACAACTTTTAAATTTTATAGATGAGGAAACTGAGTCCTCGACATCTAGTGACTACAATCCCTTGCTTCCAAATGGGCTTCTCCACACTACTCAAGACAGCAGTTTGCATATCTCATTCTCAATGAGAGCCTGGCTGTTCAATCATTTTTCTTTGTCAAGTCATCCCTCCTTCTGCCGAATCCAAAACAATTTTATTTCAGTTGAAATCTACTTCCTCCAAGCTTAGTAGTCGGTAAGGACATCTCTTTGTTAGGCAGATTCTCCTGAATTATTTGCTAACAAGAAAAGAAAGGCAAGCAATTCCTTACTATTCTTCCTCCTAATTCTGCCTATAAGACTGGCATTGCTTTGAGTTCTGGAACTTCGTACAATTTCTCTGTCAATGAATCAATGAGCATTTGTTGCAATGTCTGTGATAAGTGCTGGTGTGAAAAATACAAGAATGATATATTTGAATGCAAGGATCTTACATATGATGAGGAGAGACAAGTAAATTAGCACAAGGTCGTTGCAGAGAGGGCATTACGTAACTTGGTGGAATCAGCTGAAAACTTCAGGAGTATATTACAACTGTCTTTAAGTATTTGAGGGGATGTCATATAGAGGAAGGATAACGTATATTTGCTTGCCATAGAAAGTAGAACTGGGGAGGGGGCAGCTAGGTGGTAGCAGTAAGCAGAGCACCAGTCCTGGAGTCAGGAGGACCTGAGTTCAAATCCGGTCTCAGACACTTACACTTACTAGCTGTGTGACCTTGGGCAAGTCACTTAACCCCAATTGCCCTGCCTTTCTCCCTCCAAAAAAAAAAGAAAAAGAAAAACTATGTGACTTTGGCAAAGGTAACTCTCTCCCTCTGCACCTGAGTTTCCTCCCCTATAAAGGGGGTGGTGATGGTGGTGGTAGTAGTCTTGGATTAAACGATCTTGAAGGTATCTTTAGGGTTTAAATCCTTTAATCTCTTTGAGTGTGCTCCTAACAATGTTGGTTATAGCAAAGAGGCAGAGATTGGAGGGATACCCAGAAGCTTTCTATTCTGTAAGTAAATATATAACAACAACAACAACAACAAAATAAATACAATGTGATTTAGAAAGGCAATATCACAGAATGAATTAGGAAGAGTCAGGCACTGTGCTAAGCACTGGAAGGGCTCTTGAAGGAGATGGAATGAGTTGAGCCTTGATGAAGTTCTAATGACTATCACAGATCCCAGAGGCTGATACCATTTATGTTTGCAAAGGGACTGAAGTTTCCCTACCTTGTTCCATAGAGTGTGCGTGCTCTTCTCTGGAGGTGTTTATAAGACTGTGGGAGTTGACAGAGTTAGTGACATCAAAGACAGATCATGCTTATTGAGGCCAGGTGATCTCAGATCTCTACTTCCAGATAGCAGAGCCCTGAGCTGGTGAGATGATCCACTCCTGCCTTGTCCCTGACATGGACATCAGATTCCTTCACTGGTTTTCCATTTTTCTACTGGGAGCAGGTGAGGTATGAGATCACTGGAAATCCTATGCTTATCAGACGTTGGCTCTCCTTTTCCTGACTCAATGCTTCTATCTCCTTCTCATGCAGGATTTGCAGATGCTGGCGTCGTCCAGGTCCCCAAGCAGCTTATCACAGAAATAAGAAAGACAGTGGAACTGACATGTCACCCCATTTCTGGACATGTTAGCCTTTCCTGGTACCGACAGATACCAGGGGAGGGAATGCAGTCCCTGGCATACCTCCAGAACAATGAGGCTTTTGATACCACTGGATTGCCAAAAGATCGATTCTCCGTTGAATGGCCTAAAACATCGCCATCAACCCTAAAGATCCAAACCACAGAGCACAGTGATTCTGCTCTCTATCTCTGTGCTAGCAGCCCAACCACAGCACTGCAGAGTCATTTCCTCTCTGTACACAAATCCTCTTTCTTTTCCCTCCATGCTCTTCCCTAGCCCTGGGCAGGGCACCTCCCACTTTATCCCTCCCTAGAGGAGGAAATGGAGTTGCAGCTTCAGCTGTCCCCCAGCCTCTTGCAGAGGCGGGTAGAGCACTGTCTCTTACGGAGTTTCCTCCTCTGTAGAATGAGGTGGACTGTTTGTTACATGGCAACAGAGGTGCTTACCAACTCTAAATCTCTGACTCCACGAAGCCTTGGTATCATGCTCCACAAAAGGGACAGTGAACTTTTAAATGTTGAGATTGTGGGTTACCCTGGCAGGGGCAGCACAGCCGACTCCCAGTACTTATTAACCCCCAAAGGTTTAGGCCTTTTTTATTTGTGATTATGATTTAAGAACATCTCCTCCTGCATCCTCTCCTTCTCCACTCTCCCCCTCATCCCAACTTCTTTACACAAAGTTATTCATGACACATTCTTAGGTCAGTCTTCCCGAGGCTACTAAATAAATGTCCCTTACCACACCCAAAGGCACAATTGGGGAGAGGTAACTCTGTCTCTGACCCAGCAAAGGATATTTAGAAGATGCCTGCCAATACTGACCATGGCTTTGCCCACCTAGTCCACCTCTATGTCATTGGCAACCGAGGAACTCATTGCTCTTGAGCGGTTAAGGAACCTGGTTAGGTTTCATCCTCCTTGTGGCCAAACCCCAGTTAAGCCTATAACCTCCCCCAACTCGTCTCCCAGCCACTGCTACTTGCCCTAGGTGCAATAAAAGGTCTGACTATGGATTATTAACTAGGATTATTCAATTAACGAATGATAACTAACTGCTTGCTATGAACAAGGGACTCTGCTGGGCCACAAATGACTAGAGACAGAAATAATGGAAGGTAGAAAGGCTGCTAGGTGACACAGTGGATGAATGTTGGAGCTAGCCTGGAAGACCTGAGTTCAAATCTAGTCTCAGACACTGACTGGCTATGTAACTCTGGGCAAGTCGTTTAGCTTTTATCTGCCTCAGTTCCCTTACTTGTACAATGAGGATAATGACAGCATCTACCACCCAGGATTGTTGTGTGGATGAAATAACACAGTATTTGTAAAGTACTTTGAAAACCTTAAAGTGCCATATAAATGCTAGCATATAATGAATACAAATTCCCTCTGTCTCTCTGAAGCTAGGGAGAGTGCTCTAACAGAGGTACCTATTATCCCTGAGACATGGGCACATTGTGATAATCAACAAACACTTAGTATGTGCACTGAGAATACAAAGACCTAGAAAAACAGCTCCTGCCCTTAAGGACCTTACGTTATAAAAGTGTGAAAAAAGACATGATATATTTATATGGGACTTCATAGTGACAAAAGATTCATAAATACTATGTGTCATTCGATTGCCACAACAATTTAATGAGATATGTAGTGTTTGAAGAAGGGGAAGTGATTCTGTATTTGTGAAGAAAATACTGACCTTCTTGACTGAATAACTGCGATAAGGGGAAGAGTTGGTAAAAGCTGAGTTATAATAATGACAAGGCTAAGTGAAGTGATACAGAGTTCCACTAGAGGGCAGAAGAGAGCTTCTTTAGCATTCTGTAGAATGCATTGAGAGAAAACAACTGGCATTTCACTAGACTCTCAGTCTCTCCTTAGAGGAAGGAGTGCAGCCAGTTCCAGAAGATGCTGAGCCTTCTATTGCTTCTAGGACCCAGTATGTGCCAGAAATCCTCAGGAATTGGGGAAGAAATCATGATGGTGTGAAACACATGCTCTGTATGAGAGTGAGAGCATTGAGGAAGGGGAATTGTGTGGTAAGGCAGATTTGGACAGCCAGGCTAACAGCAAGAGAGAGAAATGGGGTCTGAGGGATACTAGAGAAAAGAGACAGAGAAAAGAAAATAAATCCCATCAAGGATATTTGATTGACAGCTAGCTTAGCTGCTCCGGCTAATCGATGTTGTTCTTTACCTCTCCAGGTTCTAGGCTTGGGGCTCTCATCTCTCAGCAGCCAAGCAGAGCTATCTGGAAGAAAGGATCATCTGCACTGATCCAGTGCCATCAAATTGATAGCCAATTAACCTTCATGTACTGGTACCATCAGCTTCCCCAACAGAGCTTGGTACTGATTGCCACTGCAAATGAGGGCACCCCAGGCATCTATGAGAAGGATTTTGATGGGTCCAAGTTCCCCATCAGTCGTCCAGTTAAAAAATTCTCTACTCTGGAAGTAACTGATTTGAGTCCTAAAGACAGTGGCATTTATTTCTGCAGTGCCAGTGACACAGAATGTGACTTGAATCAGTGACTAGAACAAGAACCATTCCTCTTTCTGTTCCCACAGGTGGCTTATCTGGGGGCCTTGAAGAAGGAGGCAAACTGCAGTTTTGGGTGAGACAACAGAGTATATTGGAGAATCAGCAGATGAGGTGGGGGTAGGCAATCTTAATTCATCTAATGAAAAGAGTGCAAAAGACTCTTGGGAAGACCATGAAGGAGTCCTGGGATTTGGCATAAAAATATCTCCCAGGAGAAGGCTGAGAAACAAACACTATACAATTCCCCAATAAGCAAATGGTAAAAAGATATGAACAATTTTCAAAAGAATAATTGCAAACTACCAGGAACTTTGTGAAATATTTCTCCAAATCTGTAATAATAAAATTAATGCAAAATTAAACAACTCTGAAATTCTATCTCAGGCTCAACAAACGAGCAAAGATGACAGAAGATAGAAATAGTATTAGAGAAGCTATAGGAATACAGATGCAGGAATACTGTTGATAGAACTGTCAATGAGCCCATCTTTTCTAGAAAATAATTTTGAATTTTGTGAGAAAAATCAAGAAAGTCTTCATATACTCTGACCTAGAGACCCACTGCAGAAAATTGTATATCTTAACATAGGCAAGAAATGACTTCATAGGTATCATGAAATATGATGGGATAAGATACATAACTAGTTTGTAACTCGGAAAGGATATATTTGGTTCAAAGGGGATATAGTAACATTGAATTTTTTTTTTATTTTTAAAGAAACACATGTCTAACAAAGTAGCAAAACTACTCTTCTGATTTCCAGCTTGCCATGAAGTATGATTGGACCAAGGGTAAGTTCTAATGATTCTGCTATATTGGCCACTAGGAGGTACTATTCTTCTACTCAACTCCAGGCTGCTTTGTAGAGGAACAGGAAAATAATACTGGCTCTGTTCTAAGCAAAAGGCAGACTCCTCTCAACCGGACCTTGTACCCATATGTTTGCATTCAACTACTCGGTTAAGTGGAAAGATCCCTGAGAACTTTACACAAACAGTTCTCTGCCTCATAAACAAAAATCAATGTCTACAACTAGTTCTCCAATCAGATCTAAATTTATTTGGGAACTAGTGAATAATTAAAAGTGATTGTAGTAGATTCTTTATTTGGTAAATCTTTCGCTTCTCAAGATCAAATACATTTTTTTTGGTAAAAAAATTAGGAGTTTGGAGAAACTTGCAATGATTTTTACAAATTGTTACAGAGCAAAAGAAAGCAGAGCCAAAATAAAAATAAGCACCGTGACTACCAAAATATAAATGAAATAATCAGTAAAAAGGATTTCGATCGCTTGGTAATTGAAAATCCAATACAGATATCACAAATATTGAAATATCCCCTTTCAAGGTAGAAAAGTGGGGGGGATACTATTAAGGAATTGTGTCAATTTCTGGTGAAGGATAGACTATTGCCAAAATACTGTCAAATCTGGTCACTTTATTCAATGTTTTTGTTTAATATTTTTTTCCTGAGTTCTATTTCACAAAGGAGTGTTTAAACCAAAGCCAGGGAAGTTTTTTTTTTTAAATGCCTGTGATATAAAGAGAAAGGATGCCAAATAAACTATTTTTTAAAAGAGACGATGAACTTATTTGGCCTGGACCCAGAAGATAGAAGTATGAATATTGGATGTAAGTTGCAAGAAATTGAATTTGGGCTTGAAGTATCTAAAAGAGGAATGTGCTGCCTTTGGAGGTTCCCCCTCACTGTAGACTTTTGAGAAAAATCTGAATAGGAACTTGTCACACACAGAGGAGATTTATGTTGTTGTTCTGATGTGGTTTGGACTAGACTTCTGATACATTCTCCAAATCTTAGATTCTATGACTCTGTGATGCACTTAAGCCCACGGACAAGCAAAATAAATTTTTTCTCTGAAAGACCTTCACCTTCCACAGAGATCATACATTGTCAGATTTATAGTATTATGCCAGCCTACCTCCCCCCCCTCCCCCCTGCCAGGAGAATTCTCTAAGCATTTCTAAAAGAAAACAACAGCAAATGCAATATTCTCTTTATGTGATGAGAATTACAGTATAGAGGACAAGGAGCCTACCCAGGAGCAGGGTTCAAGTGCCTTGGAGTCTCTGAAACATACTGGCCATGTGATCCTTGACAAGCCACGTAAAGTTTCAGTGTTCTACTGTTAGGTGCAAAGAAGGTGACAGTCTGTATTGGCAGAGAGAGTTTCATCCTAAAGTTCCTTATACCAATGGCGTATTCAACTTTAGTTCCTGTCCCTATGCCTCTGTCTCCTACGTCTCCGCCTCTCCTGGGAACTTCAAAGTCCTCCAGATTCATAGTGCTACCTTAGGGTTGAAAGTATTTGGGATCACTAGAGAGGAACCCATTCTCCTTAATGTGTACAATTCACAGAATTCCCAGAAAGATTAAAGGTCAAAGTCAAGGTCAAAATCAAAGTCTAGATTTACTCCTTCTTGACATGACTAGCATTCTGCTCCTCAGCTTCCACTGCCCTTGTCTTTAGGAATTCAGCATTGTTTAAGAGCTCCTTCTTTGGGGAAGCTAGGGTGTGCAGTGAGTAGAGCACTGGTCCTGGAGTCAGGAGGACCTGAGTTCAAATCCTGCCTTAGACACTTGACATGCTTACTAGCTATATGACTTTGGACAAGTCACTTAACCCCAATTGCCTTGCCTTCCTCCCTCAAAAAAGGAAAAGAGTTCCTTCTTCGTGTCTAGAAGGCTTGGTCCTAAAAATCTTCCCTCGTTCTGCTCTTCCTATTCAACTAATTCTGACTTGGGTGCTCAGTATAGAACTTTTCATTGCTCCACTCTCCACTCCGTCTACTGCCATTTCTGAGGCTCCATCATGCTCTTCTCTCTTTGGTCCCCTGTGTTTCCAGATGCTTAGGGAACAGGGCTCACAAGCTTTCTCTCTAGGGAGGCTGAATCTTTCTGTATCTAATCACATTCTCTATGGCCATCTCAGTTCCGAATCTCCTCATTTGTTACGTTCTGTGACTTCCCCTTTTAAAGTCCAATGCCAAGGATCCAGTGCAGGTTTTTAATTTTGTCAGCAGTGATATGTTAAAGGCCAGGGGAGTATCTAGGAGCAGTTGAGTTTGTGGTTTATCAGAAAGCTAAACTTGTGAAGGTAATTTAACACCTTTTTAAGGATATGGGTTGGAAAAGGTCTCACTGGTGTTACCCTATTGATCCATCAAATTAAGGAGATCCATAAGATTCCATGTGTAGGGAAGGCAGAGAGACATTTTGAAAGATACTGGCTTTTCTTGGAACACCTTCTAAATGCAGCGTAGTCTTTGCAGGCTAGTTAACAAAGTTCAAGGTTCAGAAAAAATTAAAAGCCTAAGAGATACTGTGATTGGAGAAAACACTGAGGTGAGAAAGAAATATTCCTGTTTTCAACAGACAAGTTCACATCTGCGGGTCTGAACAGGGAAGACTATCTCTGAAGATAGGTCTATTTTAAGCCATTCCCTTATCCTTTAAAGGACACACCCCCTTCTACTCAGGGTATTCAGTGAGAACTTTCAGGGACAGTGATATCACAGACAGATTATGTGTCATATGCCACTTGATCCTAGGCCATTCACATGGCCTGCCCCAAAGGAAAATAGATCTGAGCTAGAAAGATGCCCAATTCCTGGCATGATTCCATAGTGGACACTGGGCTTCTCTGCTGTGTGGCCATTTGTCTCATGGGTGTAGGTAAGTCCCTGACATGGATGGACAAATCTGTTTTGAACTTGCTATAGCCTAGAGCCAAACTTTTTCCTGATGTCTACATCAGTTTCTCTCTTACCTTCTGTCTCCTTTCTCCATAGGCCACATGGATACTGGAGTCATCCAGAACCCAAATTTCTTAGTCAAGGGAAGTGGAGAAACTGTGGTGCTGAGTTGTGACCCCATCAAAGGACACACTTATATTTACTGGTATCAACAACTCATGAATAAAAAATTCAAGTTCCTAATTTACCGAACAACTGATAGAATCCTGGATGATTCAGAGATGCCCAAGGATAGATACTCAATTGAATGGTTGACAGGGTTACCTGGCACCCTGAAGATTCAACGTCTAGAACCTGAAGACTCAGCCCTGTATCTCTGTGCCAGTAGTTTAGACACAGAGCTACAGATTCAGTTCTTCTCTATACACAAACAGTCTCCTGGTCAGGAAATAGGAAAAAAAACCAAAATGTGGGGGGAATCAGGGAGGGGTTAAGGTTGGATTCAGACTCCAAGGTCTTTGTGGAGGTGGGGAAATGAAAAAGTGGGGAGGTTAAAAAGTTCGAGGATGTTTTCAGCATGAGCCACCCATAGAAGTGGCTTTTTTAAGTGGTTAAACACAGGCACAGTAGCACATTTTGGGAATACAAGAAACCCCCTCTAATTTACAGAGGAAGAGGTTCTCAGAATTCAAGGCAGCAAGCATTCATTTATTGTTATTATTCAGTCATTCCTGCGTCTTCATGACCCCATTTGGGGGTTTTCTTGGCAAAGATCCTAGAGTGTTTTTCCATCTCCTTCTCCAGATCATTTTTACAAATGAGGAAACTGAGGCAAACAGGGTTAAATGATTTGCCCAAGATAATAAGCAAGTATCTGAGGCCAGATTTGAACTCAGGCATTCTATCCACTGTACACCTCGCTGCCCTTTTAGGCATTTATTCTTTGCCTAATGTGTGCCACAGGGATGGAGAAACTGAGACCTTGAGGCCACATGTGGCCTTTTAGATCCTAAAATGCGGCCTTTTGACTAAATTTGTTCTGTAAAATTTGGATTCAGTCAAAAGGCCTCACTTAAAGATCTAGAAGGCCACATGAGGGCTCAAGATCACAGATTCCTCACTCTCATGCCAGGAACTATACTAAGTGCTGGGAATAAACATAAAATCAGCCTCTGCCCTCCAGAAACTCAACATTCTAATGGAGAGAGACAACATGTAAAAATGTGTAAACAATATGAAGAACTAGATATAAATAATATATATATACATATGTGTGAATATATGCATATATACATATACACAATAAAAACAGTATAATATGCATGTATGTGTATAAAACAGGTTTACACACACAAATACATATACATATGAATGATACATACAAACACATTTAAATATATAAATATATAAAACACATACACTCACACAAATATTCTTATATAAACACACAATATATATGTCATGCACACATAAATACATATATCTACATATGCATACACACATATATGAATGTTTTATTTCTGTCTTTCTCTATCTCCATCTATCTATCTATCTATCTATTCTCTCATTAAGGTGGGGCAGAGCCAAGATGGCGGCTGGAAAGCAGGGACTAGTGTGAGCTCCCCGCCAAGTCCCTCCAAAAACCTATAAAAATGGCTTTGAACCAATTCTAGAACTGCAGAACCCACAAAATAGCAAAGGGAAGCAGGGCTCTAGCCCAGGACAGCCTGGATGGTCTCTGGATAAGGTCTATCCTGCACAGAGCTTGGAGCAGCGGGGAGAGGAGCTTAGTGGAGCGGAGCCCAGCGTGGGCAGCATGGACCGACCAGACTGGGAGCCGGGCGGAGTGTGCCCTAGCGCCCTGAATCAGTGAACTGCAGCAGTTACCAGACTTCTCAACCCACAAACACCAAGGACAACAGAGTAGGTTAGTGGGAGAAGCTGCTGGGGACTGGGATAGAGTTTGTGCTTTGGCCACCGCCCCGGGGGCAGCAGAGTTGGGGCAGCTTCAGAACTACAGCTGCAGTTACTTCTGGCCCCAGGCCCACCTGGTAGGAGGAATTAAGTGGTGGATCACAGCAGGAGTGAAGAGCCTGCAGAAGATCTAAGTCCAGTCCAGGTGGGGGTTCTTGGGGAAGGAGGAATGCTGGTGTGGCAGAACTGGCACATCCCCCCAAGCTTGGAACATAGAACTCTTTAGTCTACAAGCAGTCATACGCCGCTGAAAAACTCAAGGGTCAAGTGAGTTGG
>CM053623.1:81882647-81927356 GCA_028646595.1 Phalanger gymnotis | reverse complement strand
AGAAAGGAGGGCTGACTGGGGAACAGGACAACCAGAATATATGCCATCTTGGAGTGGGGCGAATGGTAGAAATGGGGAGAAAATTTGTAATTCAAACTCCTGTGAAAATCAACGCCGAAAACTAAATATATTAAATAAGAAAAAAAAAAGAAAAAACATATTCTCTCATTAAGGTGATGTTAGAGTCCTTTCCAGGCTCTTTTTCTTTCCTCCTATCCCAAATATTTTCTCCCTCTTCCTGTCTGTACTCCATCCCTACCACTACCACCCTCCAATTGTAGGTGGCTGTGCAGATGCTTGAGCTAGCCAGATATCTAGGGTCACAGGATTGGTGTTAAAACTAAGCTGTGAATGGCACTAGAATATATTGGTATCAGCAGGACTCCAAGAAGGGAGTCCAGATAATGCTTTAGTATAATAATGAAGAGCTTGTTCAAAAGGGAACCATTTTTAATCTGTTCAGACAAGTCTCCAGACAAGGCTGAGTTGGACTTCCCGCATACCCCCTAAAGTTAGAATTGGCAGAGTATTGGTTTGCCAGCAGCAGATACAGTTCTGCAGAGGCATTTACTTTCCATGCTCAGACCTGTCATGCCCAGCACAGGAGAAAGCTGAAGGTGAGATGGACCACAGGTCAGGAAGATTCAGCTTAGGTTCAGGAGCCTAGAGACTCCAGAAATTTTCACCCTAGGCAATATCAGTGTTTAGGCCACACCCCATTTGTATTACATTTTATAGCCATGCATTCCATACCCATGTAACAATAATGGCTATCGGGCACATTCAAGATCTGCTCTTCTCCATCCAAAATGTTCTCAGTTTTTTCTTTCAGCTGATCTTCATATGGCATAACTGTGGGGACCTCCATAGCCTTCATCTTCACCAGTGAGAGGGCACCAGAGGCAGTTGGTAGTGCAGTGAATAGAGCACTGGGCCTGGAGTCAGGAAGACCTGAGTTCAAATCCAGCCTCAGATACTTTTTACCTGTGTGACTCTGGGCAAGTCACTTAATCTCTGTTTGCATCAGTTCCCTCAACAATAAAATAGAGATAGTAAGACACTTGCCTCCCAAGGTTGTTATGAGGACCAAATGAGATAACATTTGCAAAAAGTACCTGGTATATAGTAAATACTATATAAATGCTTATTCTCTTCCCTTTCCCCTCTGAATAATCTTCAGCTCATAAATCACCTTTCTAAAATATTGCCCAGAAGTGAATACAGTATTTTAGTTACATCTGGGCCACTGTAGAATTCATTAAGTCTATCACCTCCCTAACTCTAGACAACATTTCTCTCAATACAACCCAAGACCACAATCAGTTTTTTTAGATGCCATAAAATATTGCTTGGAGTTTACTAAGACTCCCAGCTCTTTTCCAAATGAATTGTTGTCTAGTTACACCTTCTCCATTTTAGCCACTGCAGTTTTTTTTAAACCCGAGTACCTGGGTTACATTTATGACATTGCATTTCATTTTTTCAGAAGCAGCCAAGTGTTCGAACTGTTCTGAACCTTTTTGAACCTTGGCTCTGTCATCCAATGTGCCGGCTGCCCCTCTTAGCTTTGTGCCATCTAACCACTTGATATAAAGCTCATCTATACCTTTATCCAAGTCATTGGTGAAACATACCAAAAAGCACTGACCCAAGCAAAGAATCCTGAGGCATTCTAACAGAGACCTCTCTCTTTGCCTCAACTTTCTATTCTGTAAAATGGGGATCACGGTGATAGTGCCTACCTCACAAAATTATTGTGAGAAACAAATGAGATTCCAGGTAATATAATTTGCCAATCATAAAGTAATGTACAGATACTAGCTATTATAGGATGGTAGATTTCTTTGCCAGATGCAGTGGCAGTACTAGGTACAGAGGACTCTCCTAGCATTCATCATACCTTCTACATTGCCTTGAACAATCCAGCACATGGAATGATCTCTGATCTATCAGGCATTGATGGTTTGACATCCACTCATGAGGAGATCTCTGTTGGAATTCCCTGGGTTCTGTTCTTGGGTCTGTGTTTTTTGACATTTTCATCATACCTTGGATAAAGGTATAGATGACATTTGTATCTATCATCTTTATATATTCATGCAGTGGGTGTGGAGCTAGGTGGGGAATGGGGGAACCTGCAGGACTTTCAACACCATAGCCTTATGAATGATGTAGGATGGAGAAGTAGAAGATACCAGACAAGTTTCCAGGCACAGGCCCACTACAATGACATTTATGTTAACACTGTGATGCTCTCAGCTGTGTTCCTTTAGGGAATCACAAACAGATCCCAGAGCCTAATGGAGTTCTTAGCTCTTGGGGTTCACATATCAGCACAGAATAAGGCCTCCCACCCTGAGCATGAGGTGTACCTCTTCAGATACAGAGGGTGTTCCCTAGCCTGTGGGTGTTGAAGATAGAGTGACGTCACTGAAATACCTGACCAGGGAGAAAAAGTTAGCTACACAACTTATTTTCTTCCATTTCCTGAAGACTTGATGTTTGAGCTGGTGAGATGGTCGTGTCCTGCCATGATCTTTCTATGAACATCAGCTTCCTTTACTGGGCAGCCATTAGCCTAATGGGAATGGGTAAGCCCCATGCTATGGGAAGTCCTTATCCTGCACTTCTCTAGGTTTGTTCTAACTGGATTCTATCTCAGGGACTCTGTCTCTTCCCACAGGCCTTACAGCTACAAGAGTTACCCAGATCCCAGGCATCTGGTCAAAGAGAAAGAACAGAATGTGACACTGCAATGTGATCCCATTTCTTCACACACTGTCTTGTTTTGGTACCGTCAGACACAGGGGCAAGAGCTGAAGTTTCTGATTTCCTTCCAGAACTATGAAAAATTGGATGATTCAGCGTTGTTGTCCCTGAAGAGATATTCAGCTGGATGGCCCAGAGGATCATTCTCCAGCCTGAAAATTCACTCCCTAGAGCCAGGAGACTCAGCCTCGTTCCTCTGTGCAAGCAGTGTATCCACAGCACTATAGAGTCATCTGATCTCTGTGCACAAACCCACATAATTCTGGCTGTTTCCCCAGCCTCCCAATGGTCCTACCAGGAGCCCTCAACAACTCTGTCCTTACAGGAAGAGGTGAGGTTGCAGCTGCAGATGCCTGTTTCAAATGAGGGAGCTAGTCATTAACTCTTGAAGTTCCAGAGTGGAAAATATTTGCTGACAATGACTCCTATTCCTGGAATGGCTGCAAAAACTCAGGGTATGTGATAGCAGCCAGTCATTCAGTACTTTATACAGACTATTTCATTGATTCTTGCAACAACCCTATAAGATAAGAACTATTGCTTTTATCTTACAGAGGAAGAAACTGATCCTGAGGGGAGTTTAAAGAGGGTTAGACAGCTAGTAAGCACCTGAGACAGATTCAGAACTCAGATTTTATGGTCTTCGTGGCCTTTCCCCTGAAGCACCTAATTGTGGTACCCAAAGATCTGAAGGGGTATCAAGTTTATTCCCAAAGTGGAATTGTAAAGGCTTCATCCATTTCCTATAATATTATTCATAAATCTCCTCTGGCATTTTTAATACAATTAAAATTGAAAATTCAATTTTAAAAATCATATCTTAAATGTATACAGTGTGTCAAGCATTCTACTTATGTTAGAGGAAAAGTCACAGTATCCTAAAAAAAACCTTTTAATCTAATAGTGGAAGGTATAGAGGGTAAAAATATGTGCAAGACAGTTTATGATCAATGCAAAGAAAGAGGTTCTCAGTGTTTTGAAGAATTTGATAGGAGATAAATCACTTTTTGGGGCAGGTAGGATAGTGGGTAGAATATAGAATATAGATAGAATAGTGGATAGAATATAGAGCCTGAGTCAGGAAGACTTATGTTGCTAAGTTCAAATCTCACCTCAGACACTTACTAGGTATGTGACCTTGGGCAAGTCACTTAACCCTGTTAATCTCAGTTTTGTCATTTGTAAAAGGAACTGGAGAAGGAAATGGCAAAGAATTCCAGTGTCTCTGTCAAAAAAAAACCAACCCAAATGAGGTCATGAAGAGTCTAACATGACTGCAAAACAACTAGACAAGGTCACTTTCATCTTTGGAAATAAGAGAAAACTTCATGGGGTGAGAGTGGTGGTGGGCTCTGAGCTGAGCCTTAAAGGAAACGAAGGTAAACAAGTAGAGACACACATTAGAGTCTGTTTCAGGCATGAGAGAAGGTCTGTGCAAGTGCAGAGAGGCAGCTTCCAGTAACAGCCAACACTTCTGTTTGACTAGAACACAACACATATGAAAGGGATTCTTTTTAAATAACCTAGAAATAAGGAGCAACCTGATTTTTGAAGTCTTTGAATGTTAAAAGAGCACCAGACCATAAACTTAGAGACCGTAGAGATCATCTAGTTCAACTCATTTTTATAGACTAGATGACAGGGGTTCAGAGGTAAAAAGGACTTGATCACACAGTCACACAGAAGGTAAGTTGCAGAGCTAGGATTCAGACCCAAGTCCTTTGTCTCCAAATGCAGAGCCTTTCCCACTATGACATGCTGTCAGAAGATAGTTCTGATTCTTTTAGGCCACAGAGATAGTACCTACAGAAGGGGGCCGTGTACTAACACTAAGAGACACCATATAGAGTTTCAATAGCTCCAGCCTGACTGGTCAAACCAAATAATTTATAGTGAAAATGGGAAATGAACAAAGGAAAACAAAACAAAAACATTTTCCAACAGAGGTTTTAATATAATTGCCACAATGAACAGACTTAGGAATCCAGAAATAGCCTTATTCTGAAAATAATGATGATAACAAGCATTTATATAGTGCTTTAAAGTTTATAAATCACTTTACAAATAATGTCATTATTTCTTCCCAACAAAATAGGTCCTATTTTATCTCCATTTTTCAGATGAGGAAACTGAGGCAAAGAGAGATTAAGTGCCTTGCCCAGGTTCACACAACTAGTGAGAATCTGAGAGTGATTGTGAACTCTAATCTTCCTTATTCTAGGTCAAGAGCTCCTTCCACTGCTTTGCCTAACTGCCTAAAACCAAATGCTGTCTCTTTGCCAAATTAGTTCAGAACATAAACTTATTTGAAGAATGTTATGAGGGAAGATAGTGGAAATGTGTTGTTGTTCAGTTGTGTATGACTCTTTGTCACCCCATTTGGGGTTTTCTTGGAAAAGGTCTTGGAGTGGTTTGGCATTTCCTTCTCCAGCTCATTTTCCAGATGAAGAAACTGAGGCAAACAGGGTTAGGTGGCTTTCCCAGGATCTCACAGCTAGTAAGTGTCTGAGGCTGGAATTGAACTCATGAATGTGAGTCTTCCTGGCTCCAGGCCCAGCACTCTATCCATTGTGTCATTTAGTTGCCCCAGTAGAAAAGTACAAAAATATTATTTAACACAACAAGGAAGTACAAGAGAAAATTGCCTGTAAAATGTGGTATTATAATAGATCATTCATCAAATATTTGATGTAGCAAGAGCATGAGATAGCACACAGCCCCTGTAATGGACTAGAATTGAAAAGGCCAGTGTTGTGGCTCAGTGTTATTATTGGAATAGATTGAGGCATTCACAGTCTATCTAACCACTAATAAAGTAAGTTCACATAACATAGCAGAGAAAGGGCATTTATAGCAATGAAAGGATGTTTATCAGGAACATAGATGATTCTGCTTGGCAGAGTTCTTCTGTCCTGTTTATACTGTTAGTCTAGGGGTCCAAAGCCTGTGGGAAGGGCTCCAGCCCCTCATATCCTGACTCTTTTTTGTATTTCCTAGATCAAGAAGCTACATCAAAAACCTGAGTCTATGTCTGCCGAGAAAATTAAATCTTGAGGATAGTTTATATACCTTTTAAGAAAATGTATCCTAACCTGCTTAGGGTTAGGCCTTGAGACATTGTTCTAACGTAGCAACACATGTGCTATAATATAATGGTGGATCACTGTGGAACATTTAATACCTAACTGGAAGGCTTCAGCCCAATTAATGGTTCCTCTATAAAGGCTTTATGGAAGAAAATGTTCAAGAAACACAAAATAAAAATATGTATGGATTTCCATCTGTACTACCAGGGCTGAATGGCCACATTTATGAGTTGTTGAAGATGAGCATAATATCCCAGCAAAGAGAGCTCAATATTCTCTCTCATTCAACATATGATAGACTGTCCAGTTGCCCTTCTCCACACTAAAGACATTGCTGTTTAAAGAAGTAATTATCTATAATTATAGCACTTTTTCAATGGACAGCATGGGAGCAGGCAAAAAGCCCAAGGGTCGTGAAGCAAAGGACAATTATCAGGTGAACCTAATCAATGAAAATTAATTAGAAATGAAACTCTGAAATGTCGAGAAGCCCAGAGCTAAAAGTAAAAGTGGGTTAGAGAAAGTCATTTCTATTACAAAATAGCAATATGGTAATATTCATATCAAAGAAGAGAATGCATTCCAAAGACATATTGTTGGAGTCTTCAAAATGAGAGGTAGAAATGATGTCTTGAGGCTTTGTTACAGGATATTTGATAAAGGGGAGTTATGCTATAAAACGAAATCGCTGAATGTTAGCAATTTGTGCCCAGGCAACAAAGAAGATAACTTTTATTCTATCAGCCACAAATATAGAATCTGCATAAGGGGACACTTTGATCATATGAAAAGATACCATAATATGCTTTCAACATTTCCAGTCTGACTGGTTCAACCAAATAATTTATAGTAAAAAAATGAGAAGGGGACAAGTGAAAAGATGAAGGGATGTCCAGTTTAGATGTCAACAAGGTTGAAGGGCTCTGAAGGGTAAAAGATAATGATACTGAAATGTAAAAAGGAAGGGGGAAGCTAGGTGGTGCAGTGAGTACAGCACCAGCCCTTTAGTCAGGAGGACCTGAGTTCAAATAGGGCCTCAAACACTTGACGCACTTTTACTAGCTGTGTGACCTTGGACAAGTCACTTAACCCCAATTGACTTGCCTTCCCCCCTCAAAAAAAAGGAATGTTAAAAGGAAGACTTTTCACATGTAAAGGAAGAATTCTAGATCTTAGAGTGTATCTGAGGCTTGAATAAGTCATTTATAAGAAAAAACCAGAACCAACTCTGAATTTCCCCCAGACTCCATATTTTTATCCCTAGATACTCATTTGCATAAGGCCCCGGTGGAAATCTGGGAAATCTCTATGAATAATAGTAATTTCCCTGACTGATGGAAACTGACTTCCATCTGAATTAGAAATAAATTATCCAACAGGAGAGGCTACACTCCTCCCACCTCTTTTCCTGGAGGTCTCATATCTCAAATTCAAGGCTTTGAGGAAGTCAAGGAAGAGATGTTTCTGCCAAGGATGAGAATCAGTGCCCAGACTGAAAGGGTACAATAGCACCACAGTTGAAAAGAATACTCTAATACCTAGCTAGGATGGACGCTAGCGTTGATGAAGATGATAAACATTCAGCTGGTTATTAAGCAGCATATTATGCAAGTTGTGACTTGGACAATGTGCTTAAGTCTCTACCTTATTGGTGACTACCTCTCTTTGACCATTGTTTCAGGAAATCCACAGCTACCAGGCTTCGCTTCACTCCCTACATCTCCTCCCAGCCAACCACCTTATTACTCCCCTTCCCACACTCAACCCCTTCTAATTTCTGGAACCTTAAACTATGATCAAATCAACTTTTCAATTATTCCTGGATGGGGTATATCAATCTATCCCTCATTCACCAACCCTATAACTTTTTAGACCAAAGTGACCATCCCTGACCATCACTTCTTCATAACATTATCTGCTCTAGATATCTGATATCACCATCACCATCATCTTCATCGTCATCATTATCACCACCACCATCATCATCATCATCTTCTTTCTGGAGGGCAAGAAATGTCTTTGTTTTTGTATTTGTATCACTATTATTCCACACTCTGAGAATAGTTCATCCCGATTATTGAAATTAAAGAATTCAGTGGTCCTTACTTTTTTTCCCTCTGTCATGTCTTTCCACCCTCCAACCTCCTGACATGTCAGGATTTATTCATATCTCTTCATATTATTTTTTGTACTCTTTGAAACATTTCTTATTATTTTAAGGAATACTCTAATATTTTATTTTCCTGGCAATCTAGATGGAAGATTTGTGGGCCTCTGTTCCTATTATTTTCTCTTGTAGGATAGAGACAAGAAATACTCTGTGCATTCATGAGTGTTATTTGACACTAGAAGAAATACAACTTGTAAGATATGATAAGGAATTTATGACAATATAATAGTAATTATAATATTAAATTAATGGAATCTTCATTTTCTATCAGAGACAATCAAGTATGCTCCTTGTGGGAATTTGTTTACTTAAAAATAATACTAGTTATAAATAATCATTCCAACTCTTAGAATGATTTTCCAAGGAAGTTTTAGTCATTGGTTTTAAGGTTCCATTTGATTTTCCCACTGGTCCCAATTCATTGTGACTAACAAGCAAAATTTTTTTATTTGTTTATTCCTGTTATAATCTGATACACCTCTTATCATCTTCTCCTTTCTTTAAGGATCCCCAATAGAAATCTCAGGCCAATGAAAATATCTCCAGGAGACCTTTGGCTACCACTTGGGCTTTGATTATAGAGAATCCCACTCTGACTTAAAGGATTCACAGGATTGTGGGGTTTCAAAGAACAGTAAATCATGCCTCTCTCCCCTTTTTTCCAGACAAGTAACGAAGGCCCATAGAGGTAAAGTAACTTGCCTAAGGTCACATAGCTTATCAGCATCTGAGATCAGATTTGAACTAAGGAAGATAAGTCTTCCTGGTTCCAAGCTCAGTGCTCTATTCACGGTACCACCTAGCTGCCCATAAGGCTGTAATATAGCTTTAGTAAGATATATCTACTTTCTCACCCTCCAAATTATTCTGAAAAACCTATAATGATCTGTGAGGGACTGAATCATCCCATGAGAGTAAAGCTTCAGTAGCAATCATTTTCAGGTCTTATAGATTCCTGCTAATTGCATCTTTCTTTGGGCCATGGTGCCTAGTGCGGTGCCTTGCAAGTAATGGATATTCAGTAAATGCCAAATGAATGAATAAATGCTGAGTGATTTAATGAATTGTTAAAAATTCTTATTACAGTAACCCTCACAGTTACTTCTAACCCATCTATTAACATTTCAAGTACGCCCTCTATGCCACTGACCCATCTTTGGGCCAACCTTTAGTCATGTGTTCCTTTTTTATACCTGACTCCACTTGGCCTGATGCAAACTTTGGCCTTTCCACCGCCCCATTTGAACAGGGCAGCCTGGGCTTACTTCCAGGTTCTGATTCCTGCTAGTTTTTTTTTTCTTCACCTTGACCTGGAGCAGAAGTTAGGCTCTGATGCTAGCGGTCTTTTTTCCATCTGGCCAAAATTGTTGCTAAAAACAGCTTATGAGTAACTTCTTAAGCCTCCCTAAGGGCAAAGCTGTTGAAAAGAGAGGTCATTTTAGATTGTGCCTCTTGTGTGTGTGTGTGTGTGTACATGTACTTGAACTACAAGGGACAATTTGACAGCGACCTTTAAAGGAAATGACATTTTGCCAAATTAGGAGGAGAAGGAAGTCTACATGATAGAAACAGCAATTTCTGTGATGAAGAAAATGTCACTAAGAAAGGTGGGTCAAACATATTTGGAAGGATTTTTTGGGGTCAAAATCTGAGATTTAATTGGTATAGGGGACTGCCAGGGAGGAAATTCTCCTCTACCAATGAAGCTTAATAACTATTCTACAGTTTATAGTCTTAGACAATTGCTTAGGAGTACTAAATCAGGTGACTTGGCCAGGATCACACATCTGGTATATATGTGTGTAGTAGGAAGGCCGAATTTATGATCTCAAAAAGGATCATATAAATATCAGAATGGTTCGAAATCGTTGGTTATACAGAATTCTCCAAGCAGAAGGCATCAAAAAATTTATTCAGGGCCCAGAGCAACAAATTAGCGAACCAGCCTCCCCATTCTAGTATTGTGAACACAAGCCTCCAGGCCCAGTAGGCCCGCCTTACAAGAGTAGCCAGGAGGCCACAAAAAAAAAAAGATGGCATAAATCATATTCACCACTCGAACTCCTGGGTCCACACAGGGGTCGGCTCTGCTTTGGATTTTTTCCGGCTATAGTTTTCTCGCCTCTCCTCGCAGCCAAGCCTCTGGCGTTCTGAAGTCAGCGACTAGAGACCAGAGTCCAGAGACCCATTGCTTCCCGAATTGTCCCCTTTTAAGTCTTTAATCTACACCCACAGGGGTTTCACACCTGATAGGGCTTTGGGCCTGGGGCTTAGCGTTTAACAGGTGAAAGTACTTTCACTATAAACAAAAGCCAAACTCCTCAAGCACACCCGTTAAACTAAGCCCATTTTGCCTTACTGGCACAATGTGTTAGAGGCTAGACAAATTTGAGTATTCCTGACTCCAAGGTGGCTGCCTCTCTTGGAAGATTATGTTGTAAAATGATGTACAATCCTCATTTATTTGGAATTTATGAAGTGTTTTCCTTACAACAAGCCCGTGAAGTAGGTAATACTGGTATTATTTTATAGAGGTGGTAATGCTTGGAGATAGTTAAATAACTTGCTTAAGGCCACATGGTTAGTGTTAAAGATGAAATTCACACCCAGGCTTCTGCTCACTCTGCGTCAGGCATTTCCATGAAATGATGCCTCATCTTATGCAAGTTCAGTTAAGGGAACATTAACAGAGGAACAATTTATCACCAGTGAGAAAAACTAACATGGAGCAAGTCTCTCACCCTGGCAATGCAATGACAATTGTGTTGGAGTCAGAGGTTGATGGGCATGATTTATGAGAGACGGAGGACAGACACTGTTTCTATCTTTGTCTCTGAAGCATCTAGCTCAATGCCTTGAATGTAGAAGTTTAATAAATGCCTGCTGAACTTAACCAAACTGAATTGGGGGACATTTCAGGAAAAAAATGGATTATCATTATTGTAAATTCGATCATTTTCTTGAATTTGGTTGTTTATTTTTGTTTCAGTCCTGTCAAACTCTTTGTGACTCCATTTGGGGTTTTCTTGGCAAAAATCCTGGAGTGGTTTGCCATTTCCATCTCCAGCTCATTTTGTACATGTGGAAACTGAGGCAAAGAGGGTTACGTGACTTGCCCAGGGTCACAAAGCTAGTAGGTGTCTGAGGCTGCATTTGAACTCAGGAAGAAGAATCTTGCTGACTCCAGGCTTGGCATTCTATCCATATCCATATCCTGGCCCTCTATCCAGGTACCCCAGTACCACCTATTCATTTGCGTAAATTTACTTTTGTTGTTTGTCCCTAATGAACAATTTATCCTTAGTTTTAAAACTTAATATGCTGCCAGTCTTTATTTGCTTTAACTCTGAATCCTAAGTATATAATCCTGACATGATCAGACCCTAAATCATCATTCCTGTTGGCATCTGGAAGTAGCCAAGCCTGAGGGCAATGGCACAACCTTTAGCTAGGATTTTCAATATTGATATAAAGATTACCTCAGAGCTTCAAACACAATAAGAGATTGTAGCCACTAGGGCATTATACTGTGGCACAACTAGTTTAGCTTTAGGTGCCAGCTGCTACCCAGTCTGGGGAAATTGCTGACTGGGAAAAACCATTTTTTCTCTTTTCCCCAGCCTGCTCTTTTAATTACGTCATCTGGCAACAGAGAAACCCTTCAAAGCAGGCAACGCCGCCCCCCCCCAAAACCAAACAAACCCATAGCAGCAAAGCACATACTACAATTTTTTCTTTTGATAAACTATTAGTCCACTAAAATGTGATTAAAAGGAACAATGCTTTCAATGAAAGGCAATATTATCTTTTTTAAAAAAGCATAAAATACCCATTCTGAAACTAGCATTCTATTTTTCACTGCGAGACTTCTTATGCTCTTCCCTCTCCCCTTTTCCTATGCCTCAACCCTGGTTTTCACTTCAGACTTGATAGAGTAGGTTTTCCCCTCCATAACTTGGTGTCCACAAAATCTCTAGTGTTCTCCAAATTACAGTTCTTGGGCAATCCTGATCCTTAAATCTCAAACTCTTTGACATTCTACCAGAAGATTATCAGAGACTAATACCTTCCCTCACCTGACACATTCTGACCAAGCACAGAGAACTTCCTATACTTTTTACCATGGACAGAAGCATATAAAGATATTTCATGTTATCTATTTATACCTTCAACATGAAGATGTTTGAAAAAATCCACAATCACAGGGCTTTAATTTATTTCTTCACAAAGAAATTCAACACTTGAAGATGGCCATCCTGGAGGACATGACCCTCTAATTTTGCTTCCCTCCCACCCCTTTCCTTCCTCCAATATTACCAATTTTCATTAAACATTAGTGTGCAAGAAATGTTAGAGGTCATATCTCCCAACTTTCTCATTTCATGATAGAGGGAAATAGATCTTAGAGAGGTTAAAGGGACAACCTAAGGGCTTGGGTTATAGGCTATGCAATCACGGGATTAGAGACATGGAACTAAAAGGAACCTTGGAGTTTATTTAGTTCTGGGGTCCACATGAAGAAAAAAATTACACCTTTATTTTCACTAACCTCTCTCTGAAATTTAGCATTTCCTTCATTGTGCATTTAAAAACTTGAATGAATTTAAATTTTAATGAATACGAAGTTAAAAACTGGAATATGAAGCAAAAAAACTTCTGAGAAAGGCTGCATAGGCTTGGCTAAATTATCAAAGGGGCCCATGTCACAAAAAAACCTAAAAAGGCCTATTCTAGTCCAACAGCCTCATTTTTTTTTTAAAAAAAGTTAAACAAACAAGTATTTAGCAAATATCTTCCTACTTCAACAGACAATAGTTCTATATTCAAAGGAGAAGAGAAAAAAGAGGATTATGTGAAACTATAGATATTTTTATGTACAGTTTATATATATATACATATATGTGTAAGTATATAATAAATTTGATATGCTGTTTTCAAAGTTGTCTTGCTCATTTATATTTCCTTCAGAATTTCCTTCTGTTCTTTCTTTGTTTTTAAAGATGATTCAGTGCTCTTGTTCTTATTTTTCCTCCTCCTCCTCCTCCTCCTCTCCTCTTCCTCCTCCTCCTCCTCCTCTTCCTCCTCCTCCTCCTTTCTGACAATATAACACTAGCTTGCTTTACTCACAACACAATTCCTTTCTTCCAACACCCTCACTTTCACTTGAGTAAACTGAAGAATCAGAGAATTTTGTCCTAGGTCACAAAAGTAGCAGATGATACTAAAATCTCAAACTCTCAGGCCAATAGTCTTTCCCTTGTATTATGTGGCCTCTCAGTACATAATCTCCTTTTGATCTCTTCTCATACATGCAGGACTCTGCTCATTCTTTATCTAGCCCCTCTGCCAGTAGTATCTCTCCATTACTTAGCATCTGTATTACTTTGGGGAGCTAGGTGGCTCAGTGGACAGAGTGCGGGGCTTAGAGAAAGGAAGACTCATCTTCCCAAGTTCAGATCTGGACTCAGACACTTACTAGCTGTGTGTAGGGTCCCAATTGGAGAAAAGCCATACGATACAGTAATAAGTGGAAAGCCATAAAAACTTAAACTCTGTGAAAGGTAGATGCCAGAACCTACTTAAAATCATAACTTAGATACAAAATTATATTTTAGCCACTGAGCCAAAACTTAAGATCCAAACTAAATTAAGACTTAAATAGAGAACTTTCCACCCACAGAGTATGTGATTTACATCAATATGGAGGAAAAATATATCATGGGGGTGGGCAGGCAGGGGTATCAGGATCAGCCCTTTCTCAGGGGTCCCTGTCTATTCCCCTTATTTTGTAAACTTGCCAGATCCCCGGAAAACATCAGTGAGGGAAAGGCCATCAGCCCTGGGGAAAGAGCTTGTTTGGGTTATAGAGTTATTAAACAATGAACTTGGCTCACTGAGAATTTGCAAGTTTATGTATAATATAGAAATGATTTCTAACAATTAGCTTTTACATAAAGGAAAATTTAAATTTGAGAAGGAAAGAAAAAACAAGTGAAAGATGTTAAATGACCTATGAAAGCCATAATAAGGATATTGTGACCCATATGTGACCAGTACATGACTGATACATAAACTTATGTTTGGGCACAATATTGGGTGAACTCCCAAGCTCATGACTAAGAAGAAATATCCACCAATCATCAATGATATACTCTCTAGTCCTTCCTGCCTTTGTCTGTTTTCTATAATTACCAGAGGGATTTGGGGGTTCTTTGTGGGGATCCACTGAACTGTGTGGCTGCTGCCCCAGACTGCAGATTGCCCCTGTTTTGTAAGCATTCATAATGATTGATTACTTGGCCTCTTCCTTTGGTACCAAAAGAATACCCCACAGTTACAGGAGAGGTACAGGATCTCCCAGCCAGGGGAATTCTGGACCTTACACTGTGTGACCCTGGACAAGTCACTTAACCCTGTTTTGCATTAGTTTCCTTATCTGTAAAGTGAGCTGGAGAAGGAAATGGTGAACCGCTCTGGTATCTTTGCCAAGAAAACCCCAAATGGAGTCACAAAGAGTCTGACATGACTAAAATGACTGAATAATGAAATTATTTTGGAACAATCATTTAAATTTAGGTCTTAATTTTCTCATTTGTAAAATGAGGAAGGTGGGCAAGAATCAAAGGTGTTAAATTTAGGGCTGTCTGGCTATCTTTGGCCAACAAAACTCTTCTGTGCTGCTCAAACTAGAGTGGAATTGGGAAATGTTCCACAAAATAAATAAAAATACAAGTGACTAAAATACAATAACGACTAATAAAATAAACATATAAAACTGATCAATAAAGATACAACAGCACAATTGGCTTTTCTAAGCCAATAATGAGGTCTGCAGGGATATGTTTCTGTTTGAGTTTGACACCTTTGGACTAGTTGACTTTTAAGATTCCATGTTGTTGCATCATTTCTGTCATGTCTAATTCTTCATGACCCCATTTGGTGTTTTCTTGGCAAAGATACTAGAGTGTTTGTTATTTCCTTCTCATTTTACAAGTGAGGAAACTGAGGCAAACTGAGTTAGGTGACTTACCCAGAGTCACATAGCTAGGACGTGTCTGAAGCTAGATTTGAACTGAGGAAGATGAGTCTTCCTGACTCTAGGGCCAGTGCTCTACCCACTGAACCACCTAGGTGCCCCTTTAAGTTCACTACCAGCTCTAAATCTAGAGCTATGACCACTTGAAGCAAATCTTTACTTCTCTCATTTTTAAGAGTTCCCATTTCTCCTCTGCTGCTACCCTTGCTACTCCTCCTTTGTCTCTTACTTCAACTACTCTGCTTCTCATTGACTCTCATTTCCACAAGAGGGCAGTAGCAGCTTACAAATTATTTTTCTTTATAAGTCTTCCTAATTCAAATCATTGATATGATTTTGGCAGAGACAAATTTTTCTTAATCACTGATATTATGCAATTAGAGATAATAGCTTCTTACTAATGAAACTAATATAATATAACTAATAAACTAATATAATAGCTATGATAATACAATATATATGATAATACAATATATAATAATAACTATAACTAATGAAGCTAATATAACTAATAAAAATAATATAATAAGTGAAACTAATATAATGACCCTTGGGCTCCATGTTCTGGAAAACCAAGATAAACACTGGAGCTCTGAGTAAATCTCTAATATGATCTTTATCTTAGAACAGTAGAGCTGAAACACACGTGAGCAGTCATGTGATACTGTGAATTAGGAAACCAAGGACTTTAGAGGTGGTGTCCTACCCACTAAGGCAGTGCCACAGCAGCTAGGACTGAAGCTTAGCTCTCCTGATTACTGATCCAAGGGTAGATTTCCCTAGGAAAGACTTTCCTTTTTAATCCATACATAGTCACAATCCGCAAGTGTAAGTATAATATGCTCAAGTGTGCTCAAGACTGAGCACAGTCTATACTGAAAACAAACCTCCTCTGTGTGTGTATGTAATAGAGAAAGAGACAGAGACATAGAGACAGAATGACATAGAGACACAAAGACACGCAGATAATAAGAGACATCATTTAGTAAGGGTCAGTTTCTTCTGTTGCATGAACATTTGCCTCCTAAAAGCAGGTAAGTCCTGGATTCAGGTGGGAAGTCCTCACCCAGGACTACTCAGGCTCAGGCACCAAACCTTCCATGATCCCTGTCTGTCTACTGGTTTCTGTCTCCTCTGCCCACAGGCTCCACTAACACTAGGTTCACCCAGAACGCAAAATTCCTGGTCACAGAGAGAGGACAAGAGGTTATGCTAAGGTGACCCAATTCCAGGGCAATATTCTTCCATATTCCTTCTCTTTGGCGAGCTGGCAGCTCCCAAGTGTGCAGCTTTTGGTTCAGGTACACACAGGAGAGCTAAGATGGAAATTTATTTATTCATCCACAGCTAATACTGAAGAAAAGAGGACCCTCAAGTTGATGGGCTACTATTCACTCTCCCACCTCCCCCATACAAACACATACGCACACATTCTCTCTCTCTCTCTCTCTCTCTCTCTCTCTCTCTCTCTCTCTCTCTCTCTCTCTTTCTCTAAGTCTTGTGCTCACAGAGGAGGTGACATATGGAACCAGCAAAATCCAAGGCAAGAATTCCAGTTCGTATTTCATTTTTTATTACCAAGAAGAAAGAGAAAAGGGAAAAAGTCTTCAATCTCTTCACAGTGGTGGGGCCAGACATATCTTAGCTGAACTTGAAGATTCAACCCCCAGAGCTGAAAGACTCAGCTGAATCCTTCTTTGCTAGCCGCAGAGTCACAGCCCTGGACGTCACCTAAGTGCTTACTGTACAAGGCATATAAGCTATACTTCAGCTATTTATTTCCTCCATACAAAAGATTTACTTAAAAGCTCACAGTAACTTAAAGCATGAAAAAATAGCCTGTAACTCTTCTAGTCTCCTGGTAAGTTGATATTTAATACATCAAAGTGCGAGTCATTTTATGACTGCTGATCAATTCATCTTTACCTTGGCTCTGTACTTTCTGAACAGTTTTCTCAAGGTCCATATTTCTTGGAAGCCCAAGATATGTCTGGATGTTGTCATCTTTTCTGAGAAGGATGCAGCTTCAGAAAATTCAGAAAGGGCAGAGAGGTGCTGCACCTAGGGTCAGCAAGACTCATCTTTCTGAGTTCAAATCTGGCCTCAGCCTCTTACTAGGTGTTTGTGTCCCTGGGTAAGTCACTTAACCTTGTTTGCTTCAGTTTGTTTTCTCATCTATAAAATGAGCTGGAGAAGGAAATGGCAAACCACTCCAGTATCTCTGCCAAGAAAATCCCCAAAATGGATAATGAGGAGTTGGACACAACTGAAAAATGACTGAACAACAGAAAGGGAAGGAAATATGACACTGCCTGAGTTAATGTTATCCTTTGTGTGTGATCTGCTTAGGCTCAGAGGGCAGAACCAGTGACAAAGTCAGGAGGTACATTTTGATTCAACAGAAGGATAAACTTCAGAATACTTAGAGCTATCACAAAGTGGTATGGGCTACTTTGGAGTGATTGGTTTCCTTTCAATGGAGGTTTTCAAACAGATCGGCTCCCTGAGCTGCCCAAAGGCTACCTGGTCCTTAATGGTATAAGAAAAGAGTTCATCCAAAGAACAGGGACTCTTGAATGAGCGACCCTTAGCCCTAAGGAACCTACAATATCACTCATGTAAACATGAACACTTTTGTGGATGTGTCCCCATTAGTCTTGTCTTTACTCTCTCTTGCCAGTGCCTTTAGGAGCAGGAAGTGCTTCTCTCTATGTCAACTATCCTCAACCTCTCTACCTCTTACCTCAACCCCTAGAGATACCTGAGTGCCAGGCATAGTGTCAGGAAGATCTGAGTTCAAATACAGTCTTAGTAGTTGTATAGTGCCAAGCAAGTCACTTAACCTCTGTTTGCCTCATTCACTTCAACTGTAAAGGGAGGATATTTGTAAATGAGATATTTGTAAAGTGCTTAGCACAGTGCCTGGCACATAGTAAGTGATATATAAATGCTTACTCTCTTACCCCACTTGTGGGTTCTCTCAATATTTCTGTCGGTTTTATGTTTTTAGCTTCACAGAACACTTGTCCCTCGTGCAATTTCTTAGATAAAGTAAAGAAAAGCCTTTAGGGTTCTTGGTCTTTTGGATTCATTCATCTCTATTTAAGAATTGTTCCTGCATGAGAGGAGTTATCTTCTGTAATAAGCATAGTTCTCCATCAGGAATTTGCTTTTCCTCAGGGATATCTTTTCCCCCTTAATTTTCCCTTCAGTCTTTTGTACTACTAGATCTACATCAGGTTTTCTTGCATAGTTTCACAGGGATATACCCTTAAGGTGTCAATCATCCTCCTAAGGCATCTGGTAACTAGAGGAATAAGGCCATATAATTAGGAAGCAGCAGAACTGAAAATAAGGTCCCATATTTCTGACAAGTCCACTGTTCTAAAGAGATCAGTTGATTGGATGACCACACTGTCCAATGAAGTTAGAGAGATAGGGTGGCACCAGGTTGTGTAGGACTTTAAAAACTAAACAGAGTTTATATTTTATTCTAGAGCCAATAGGAAACCAATGGGGACCCCTGAGCAGGAAAATCACATGGTCACATCCGTGCTTGAGGAAAAATCCTCTGGCAGCAGAGTGAAGAATGGACCAGATTACTGATATACCCGAACCAAGGTGACCAATTGGGAATCTGTTGCAATAATCTAAGCCAGAGCTGATCAGGATGATATACGAAAACCTCAGTAGTATTGAGAGGTCCAACTATCCAAGCAATATATTTTATCAGTTCTCCCCAAAACCTGAAGGAAAGAGACCCTACACTGTTCAAATAATGCAATTTGCTCCCCGATTCTATAGCGCCCAAGGTCAAACAGGTAGTGATGGATATGAGTTTTACTATGTCTCATGTTACATAATAGCCAAGAATGAGCTGGTAAATGTTTAACAACTGGCTCTCTGAAAAAAAATGTGTGCGTGACATATTTTTAAATTTAATCTATAGTATTAAGATTTTCTCCATCACTTTCTTAGCTCTAGGCCAGAGCCCCTCATGGGGCCCTCAGTGTGATTTAAGCTTATAAGCACAGAAATTGACATAAATGCTTTAGTAAATGAAGCCGAGCTACCACAGAACTCTCACTAAAATGGCAAATCAAAATATATTGTCTATTGTTTCAATAAAAATCTAAAATTGGACAGCCCTGCTCTAGGCAATCAACAAAATAAATTAAGCATTGATTTGTAGTATTTGCTAATTTTTAAGGTATAAATGTTCACACTGAAAATTTAACAATCACTTCTCCCAAGCTGTTTCAAACTGACTCCAGCAAACCCCTCTTACAGTTCCCAGAATATAATGGGTCATAGCTGACCCAAAGCTGCAACTCTCTTAGCTGAGCTCTGTACCCTGTGTTTGGGGAACTAAGTGGCACAGTTGGAGGAGTGGACGGAGTGCTGGACCTGGAGTCAAAAAGAATTGAGTTCAAATCTGGCCTCAAGCTCTTACTAGCTGTGTGATCCTGGGCAAGTCTTTTACCCCTGTTTGCCTCAGTTTCCTCATCAAAATGAGCCGAAGAAGGATATGGAAAACCACTCCAGTATCTACATCAAGAAAACCCCAAATGGAGTTAGGAAGAGTAGACACAACTGAAATGATTTAAAAGCAAGAAAAAACCTCAGGTTTCTATCTTTGTAGGACTCAAGGATCTCAGGCAAGCTGAACACCTCCCACCATGAACACCTTTATGCCTCAAAATTCTTCTTTTACTTAAGTATCTTTCTTCTAATAGACTATAGTATTACAGGGAGGGGAAAAAAGAACCATAACATAAAAATAAACCTATTGTAGTTTTCTCTATACAATTAATGAATTTTACATATAAAACTAAAGTATCTAATTAACGAAAAGACTCATCCTTAATGTAGGAAATGATACAGAGTGAAATGAGGAGAGCCAGGAGGACAATGTATCCAGTAACAATAACACCATAAAGATCACGTCTGACACATATAGACACAGTAAATGTTTCATGACCGATTAACAAACAACTTCAAAAAAAAAGTAAATTTTGGATCAATGCAACGATTAACCATGACTCCGGAGGAACAGCAATCAAGCATGCTAACTACCTTTCTCCTGAAAGAGATGTGATCAAATCATGATGCACAATGAGACATGTTATGTCATTGGCCAATAGGCGAATTTATTTTGCTTGATTATTCATATTTATTAAAAAGGTTGCTTTTTTCAATTACGGACAGGTGGGAGGAAGAGAAAACAAATACTTGTTCATTTAAAAAAGTAAAATTAAATAAAATATATACTTGAATATAGAGAAATAAGCCATAGAAGTTCTTGGCTGAGAGGTTAGTAGCTCTGAGACAAGGAGAAACATTTGATCACTGGAACATCATTCCTCAATGACCATGTGAGACCAGAAATCAGAAAGTCCAATGGGAAAAGTGCAATGATATCACTAGAAGAGATCAATGGGGCTGCAACAATGCAGCTGTGAATTGTTTCTCTATGCTTCTTTGCTGACTACAGGAGATCCTTATGTATAACCCTCCAGAAACGATCCCTGGCCACCCATATTCCGTGGATATGTGTCTCTTCACATGCGTTTCTTTGATATGTCCACTCTTGCCACTGATAATGTGTGCATTTATATGGAAGTTAACACCAGGTAAACCTGAAGTAAACATCTTTCCACAACCCCACACTATCTCCTAAGAGGAAAAACATCTATTGCTACTTTTGTAGCTCTGATTTCATTAAATGTCTCTACTGTAACTATACTGTGTTCTTGTTGACTAGTAAAAGTGCAAAGATCAGGAGAGGTTCATGATCTATACTTTTTCAGTGGTTATAGCTACACAGAGTACCATGAGTCTTGAGTAGAGAGTGGGGAGGGGTCAGTGCTGTAGGTACTTAATTAGTGATTAGTATAAACATCCATCCTCTGCTCTTCTAGGATCATAGTTTGTTACCTGGAGGCAGAAACTAAGGATAATGAAAACTTAAGGAAAAAGTTTTCTTATGACTGTTCTTAGAAAGGGAATTGGGCTTCTGTGCTTCCAAATAGAGTGTGCAAAGCCTTCACAAAGTGGCCCTGGATCCTCAGGAGTCCTGGGGACGGACAAATTCCACCCAGCTTAGAAAGTGATGCAACTGAGCTCCACCCCCAGACTCTACCTCCTCAGTCTTTAGCAGGGTGAGTAATCAGTCAGGAGAGGTGTCCCATTCTTTTCTTAATTACACCATGGGCACCAGCCTTCTCTGCTCTATGGTTATTTTTCTCCTGGATTTAGGTGAGTCCTGGGCACAGATGGGAAATACCTTTATTGAAATGGCCAAATTCCCTTGTAGACACAATGTCAATTTTTTACCCAAGTTTCACACCCTGTCTTTTTGTCTCTTTTCTTTTCAGATTCCATGCATGCTAAAATCACTCAGAACCCGAGGCATCTAATCATAGGGAAGGGACAGGCAGTGACAATGAGATGTGTCCACGACACTCAGGATACTCAAATGTTTTGGTATCAGCAAACTCCAGGGAGAAGGAGTCTAGTGCTTGTCTTTTACTCCATAGGAAAGGGAGATAAGCAGGAGGGGGATGATCCTCAAGGATTTGAAGTCGAGAGGCCAGATACAAAAATTTTTATTCTCAGCAAAACATCTGCAGAACCCAGGGACTCCGGGATGTATTTCTGCAGTGCCAGCCACAGCAATAAAAGGACATCTCATTTCTATACACAAACTTCCTTTCTTCTAACTTAGCACAGGAAGTAAGAGTTGGTGGGGAGGAAAAGGAGTGTAGGTAACTGACATCAAATATAAAAATTGCCCAAAAGACAAAGCAAAAATGTTTTATATAACACAATATCAAAATGTCAGAGGAATACACTCAATGCTTGAGTTGGTAGTTAAATAAAGTCCACGTCCTATGATGATTGGTCCATCACACAAGTTAGGTCTTGGTATGTGTTAGTGGAACAACAGTACCATGGTATGTGCAAGCCTACAGGCCTGGATGGACTTACCTTTCTCCCCTTCTGTTGAATTTCAGAGATATTTTGGTAGCCACCAAACAGTTCCTGTGATTTGGATGAGCCCTTGGCATTTGGAAGTGAAGATTGTGAATGGCAATCTAGGTGCTTAGAAGTTTTGGAGGGAGGAATGTTAGATTTTGATGATCCAGAAGCAGAGGGTACAATGCTCTATTCACTTCACAGCCAAGATCACAACCAATGCTTCCCTGAACCTTCAGTCACCTTGAGAATAGACTAATGCAATAGAAAGGAGTCCAGAGTGTCATAGACTGGAATTTATTGACAATCTCATCAGCTGTGAGATGGAAAGGAAAGCATTTCTGTCCCTAATGCTCTCCTTTGCTCCCCCCTCCCCCAATTTTCAATTCCTATAGGGGATAAGTGACTTTCCCAAAGTTGGTAAATGGCGGAGACACAATTCAAACTCAGACCCAAGTTCTGGGAGGTACATTTTGACTCAATGGAAGGTTAAACTTCTGAATGCTTAGAGCTATCCCAAAGTGGCATGAGTTACTTTGGAAAGTGATTGGTTTCCTCTCAAGAGAAGTTTTCAAACAGACTGGCTCATTCCATCACTTGTCACAGGTATTATAGAGATGATTCTTGGCCAAGTATGAGTTGGAGTAGACAAGGAACTCTGAGGATTCTTCCAAATGTAATATTCTGTGATGTAATTAGTCCTGGTGCTTCTCAGAGAACTTTCTGGCCTTTCCTGGCTTTTACGCTCCTATCTAAGAAACCCAAGAAAATTTGTACATGGCATGCCTCTCTATGTACTCGAGTAGACAATCTCCCCATTGACAAGCATGTGGTCCTGAGCAGATCAAAAGTTCTAAAGGTAAAAGTGGGATTCTAAAGGCTTTTGTTGTTCTTGTTTTTATTCAGTCATATCCAACTCCTTGTGTTTTTCTTTTTATTATTAATTTTTTACTTTAAAAAATATTTTATTTTTTCCAAGTACATATAAAAACAATTATAAACATTCGTTTTTAAAAATTTTGAGAACTAAATTCTCTATTTCACCCACACCTCTCCCCTCATTGAGAAGGCAAGCAATTTGATATAGATTATACTTATGCAATACATATTTCCAGATTAATCATGTTGGAAAAGAAAACAGACAAAAAAAGAAAAATAAAGAGAGTTAAAAACAAGTAAGCTTCAATCCACTTTCAAACTCCATCAGTTTTTTCTCTGCAGGTCAACAATATATTTCATCATGATTCCTTTGGATCATTGTGTTGCTAAAAATAGCTAAGTCATTCACCATTGTTCATAGTACCATACTGCTGTTACTGTATACAATGTTCTGGTTCTGCTCACTTCACTTTGTGTCAGTTCATATAAGTCTTCCCAGGTTTTTCTGGGAGCATCCTATGTGTAATTTCTTATGGAACAATCATATTCCTTCAAAATGATATACCATTACTTATTGTATCTGTAAGGCAAGTGTCACAATATTGATGGTGACTATTAATATGCCTGTATAGTTCTGTATGGCAGAATATAAGATACTCTCCATACAGAAGGCGAAGTAAAACACTTATTCAGACACCAGAGGATCAAATCCCAAAACCAATAACTACAATTCAACATAGCAGCAATTACACCCCAAAACCAGTAAGCCCACTTTATCATAACAGTAAGGAAATTAAAACACAATATCTCAGCAGGGATCCAAGCCATCCGTAACCTTCTCTTCTGCTGGGACCTTCCTGTAAACAATCACTCACAAATCCTAGCTGTCTGTTTGCCTGTATCCTCTCCTCAGGCAGTTCTGAGAGAGCTTGCAATTTTGAGAGCTTAATGGCTACCCTCAGGGTATATATATATATGTGTGTGTGTGTGTGTGTGTGTGTGTGTGCGTGTGCATATATATGTGTGTGCGTATGTATATATGTATATATGTATGTATATATGAATATGTATATACATACACATATACATGTACATATATACACATGTACATATAAACATATGTACATATATACATGCATATGTGTATATATTACACACACATATATATGTGTGTATATATATTTTATATATATCCTAAAAAGGGTATATACATGTGTGTATATTATATATGCAAATATACGTATATACATACATACACACATATACATATATGCATATATGTGTATGTATATATGTATATATATGTATACACACACACACACACACACACCTTTTTGGGGCCTGAGGGCTTCACACTTCTCCTGGCTTAATTAGCAAAATGTTGTGGGCCTTTCTAAAAATAATCCTTTAATCAAGCTTGCCTTAACTAGCTCCACTTGAGGCCTATTAAGGGGATTAATGGACAGGGAAGATCTTTAATCACATTAACACCACACACCACACTCAGTCATTCCCAAAAGATTTTCTTAGCAAAGATCTGGAGTAGTTTACCATTTCTTTCTCCAGTGTGTCCTCATATAACAGATGAAGAACTGAGGCAAAAAGGGGTTAAATGACTTACCCAGAGTCATACAACTAGTCAGCGTTTTAGGCCAGATTTGCTCTTGAATCTTCCCCACTCCAAGCCCAGCATGTGATCCTCAGACCTACCTGTTAAAAGGCCACCTGTTCCTTAATGGTGTAACAAAAGAGTTTATCCAAAGAATAGAAACTCTTGAAAAAGCAACCCTTAGCCCTAAATAACTAACAATATCACTCACAGATCCAAACACGAGAAGTCATGTGCAGAAGTCCCCAGAAGTTTTGTCTTTACCCTCTGCTCTCTTTTCAATGGCTTTAGGAAAAGGAAGAGGTTTTCTTGATATTTTCCCCAATCCCTAGAGGTAAGTAGGATCAGGAAGGTCTGAGTTAAAATCTGGCTTTAGATATTTACTAGCTTTATGACCCTAAGTAAGTCATTTAACCCTGTTTACCTCAGTTTCCTCATCTGTAAAATGAACTGGAGGAGGAAAAGGCAATCCACTCCAGTATCTTTGCCAATAAAACCCCAAATGGGGTCATGAAGAGTAGGACAGTACTGAACAGTAACAAAAACCCTGGGTATCTATCTTTATGGGACTCAAGGAGATCTGGGAAACTGTACACATCTCCGTATGAACACTTTCATGTCACAAATGTCCTTCTTTTATTTATGTATCTTTCTTGGAATACATCATTGTATTACAGAGAGGGTAAAAGTACATAACAACCAACATAAATGCACTGTGATTTTCTTTAAGCAATTAATGAACTTTACCTGTAAAATTCAAATATCTAATTAACTAAATGAATCCTTCTCAATGTAGGATATGATACCGAGTGAAATGAGTGGAATCAGAAGAACAATTTATTCTCTAACAACAACACTATAAAGATAGTGTCTGACACATATTGACGCAGTACTTGTTTGATGACTGACTGACAACTCTGAAAGCTAAGCAAATTCTGGATAAATGCAAGAGTAATCATGATTTGAGAGGTCTAAAGATGAAGCATGCTATCTATGTCTTAATAGAGATGTGATGAAATCATGATGCAGAATAAGACATATTATGTCATTGGCCAGTAGAGGAATTTGTTTTGCTTGATTATTCATATTTATTAAAATACTTTTTTGTTTATTTCAATTAGGGGAAGGTAGGAAGGAGAGAAAACAAACACTTGTTCATTTGAAAAAGTAAAATTAAATAAAATACATATTAAAAATAGAGAAATCAGCCATATAAGTTCTTGGCTGTGAGGTTAATAGCTCTGAGGCAAGAAGATACATTTGGCCACTGGAACCCCATTCTTCAGTGACCATGTGAGACCAGAATTCAGAAGGCCCCATGGGAAAATTTCAGTGATATCCTTAGAAGACATCAACTGTGTTGCAACAATGGAGGTATGAATTGCTTCTTTATGCCTCTTTCTTGACTATATAGGATCTTTAAATATATGCTCCACTACAAATGGTCCCTGGACACACATAATCCACAGATATTTGACTCTTCGTATGGACATTCTTTGGTATGTCAACTCTTGCCACTGATAATGTGTGCATGCATGTATAGGGAAGTTAACACCAAGCAAACCTGAAGGAAAAGTCTACTGCTACTTTCATAACTCTGATATTATTACATGTCTTTACTTTGAAGTAACTCTGTCTTATTGACTAGTTAAAGCATAAAGATCAGCTGGGTTTCATGATCTGTACTTTTTCATAGAGTACTATAAATTTAGAATAGCTAGCTGGAGGCATCCGTATGTAAGGGGGAGTTGGGGGGCATTTAATTATAACAACTATCAGTCTTCTCTTCATTAAGTATCATAGAATAAGAGTGCTTGGTGGTTTATTACTTGGAGGCAGAAAGAAAGGATAATGCAAATTTAGTGAAAAAGGCTTTCTTAAGATTGTTCTTAGAAAGAGAATTTAGCTCCCCAGCTTCCCCCATGCAGTGTGACCTGGGATCTTTGAGTGTCCTCAGGGACAGATAGACTTTACCCAGCTCGGAAACTGATGTGATTTTGCTCCACCCCCAGACTCTATTTCCTAATTGCTTAATGGGGTGAAAAATCAGTCAGGAGAGGTGTCCCATTCTTTTCTTAGTTACGCCATGGGCACCAGCCTTCTCTGCTCTGTGGTTATTTTTCTCCTGGATTTAGGTGAGTCCTGGGCACAGATGGGAAATACCTTTATTGGGATGTCCACATTCCCTTGTAGACACAATGTCAATTTTTTTACCTAAGTTTCACATCCTGTCTTTTTGTCTCTTTTCTTTCCAGATTCTATGCATGCTAAAATCACTCAGAACCCGAGGCATCTAATCATAGGGAAGGGACAGGCAGTGACAATGAGATGTGTCCAAGACACTGAGGATACTCGAATGTTTTGGTATCAACAAAGCCCAGAGAAGGAGGGTCTAGTGCTTGTTCTTTACTCTCTGGGAAAGGGGGATAAGCAGGAGGGGGATGATCCTCAAGGCTTTGACATCCAGAGACCAGATACCAAGAATTTTATTCTCAGCAAAACATCTGCAGAACCCAGGGACTCTGGGATGTATTTCTGCAGTGCCAGCCACAGCGATAAAAGGGCATCTCATTTCTGTGCACAAACCCCCTTTCTTCCACTAAAGCACAGGAAGCAGGAGTTGGTGGGGAGGGAAGGGAGTAGAGGCAACTGTCATCAAAAGAAAAGCATCCCAAAAGAGAAAGTAAAAAATGCTTCATATAACATAAGATCAAAAAGTCAGAGGAATACCCTATATGCTTGAGTCAATAGTGGAATAAAGTTCACATCCCATGATGGTAGGCCCTTCTCATCAATTAAGTCTTCACGTGTGTTAGTTGGTCCACTGTGCCATGCTATGTGCAAGCCTACAGGCCTGAATGGGCTTCCCTTTTCCACCTTGGATTTCAGAGATATTTTTGAAGCTACCATATATTTAGTTCCTGTGATTGGGCTGAGGCCTTGAGATTTGGAGGTGCTGTTTGTGAATGGGAATCAAGGTGCTTGGAAGTTTTGGAATGGGCAATGCTGAATTTTGATGAACAGAACCAGAGGGTCTAATACTCTACTAACTTTACAGCCAAGATTACAACCAGTGCTCCCCTGAATCTTCAGTCATCCTGAGAATGGACAAATGAAATACAAAGGAGTCCAAAGTGGCAGGGACAGGGAGTTATTGAAACTCTCATCAGAGAGCTGTGAGATAGAAGGGAAAATACTTCTGTCCCATAGTGCTCCCCTTTGTTTTCCCTTTGTATGGCTCCTAACCCTGGGAAGTGGGCCACACCTCCAACTCCTACACTAATCCTTTCCATATTTGGAGGAAGTTCAAGGCTATACCCCAGTACCTCATAAGTCTTGCTTGGAGGGCTGGAGGAGTTAGGAAAGATGATGGGAATCTGAGAGTTCTACATAGAAGCAGTTAATTTTTTTTCCTTTCATTCTTTCTCTGTTCAGTAAACTATATCACCCCTGTACCTCAAGAATCTGTGTGCAGTTAATGAATGTGTTAGATTATTAGGCTGAAAGAGGACATCCAAGCTACAGGTTTGAGTGGAGAGTTAGGTGAGGTAGAGTCCTAACTTTCCTATTTCTAATATTTCAGTGTCAACCTTTAATGTAAGTTCTAGACCCAGTTAAGGCTATGAGGGCTTGGCAAGGGGTGGGAGAGAATGAGGAAGACTAGGATAGGGATATTTTGTCTGAGAACTTCCTAGTATCCAGTGAAATTACTGAAAACTTTAGTGAGATTTTACCAAGTCTACACTACACAAGAACTGGGGCATCTACAGGCCTGGTGGCTCAAGGTCACCAACATCTGACGGAAAACTCATATATTACGTTGCCTTGCTTAATAGTTAAGGTGCTGATACATTGCCTCTCTGTGGCTTTAAGGGAAGTAGCATAAGAACTAATTGGCACTGATTCTATTACTTCAGTGCCCCCATCAAATATCTTACAGCAGCAACAACAATAACCAGAATTTATATAGCACTTTTAATTTGCAAAGTGCTTTACAAATATCTCATTTCATGCTTGTAACAACTCTGGATGGCAGGTACTATTATCATCCCCATTTTATAGATGAAGAAACTGAGGTAGGCAGACGTTAAGAATCTTTCTCAGGGTCACACAACTAGTAAATGTCTTAAACTGGTCACTGAGTTAGGGGGATGTCTTCCCCAAACATGTGAAGACTTTCGCTGTAAGAATGTGCGAGGAAAACAGTTTGTTCTAATGGCCCTGAAGAAGGCTGAAGCAGGGTCTGTGGAATTCTTGAAGCTTGATCAGACATCAAAGATGGGAAGGTCATCCACTGCATCCCAGGCCATTGCCAGTTGTCCTGACTTTTGTCTTGTCACTGGACTTTGATGAGTCTGGGAGAGAGAATGAAGCTAACAACTTTGTGCACCTCTGCCTCATTGAAATCCAATTCACATGCAAGTCAAGATGTTGATGATGTCGTTGGTCCTTTTTGAAAACAGGACGAACAACTCTTTTTAAAATAGTAATGTATCTTCTGAAAGCCGAGATCTGCTGCTCAGGGTCTCCCTCCCACTCCACCCCCCTCTCCACCTTTTATATAAGCAGGAATTTGGATGTAATGATCTCTAAATTATCTTCCCACAGTATGATATGTAATCTCCTTCTAAGGATAAAAGGAGAGAGTGGAAGTGTTTGATGAGTTAAAATGTCTTATAACTATATTATTATCTTCTGACAAATATTTCCTTTAGCTCATTCTCTTCACTTGAGTAAAATCTTCCTTCACTCTTCAGTTTGATTTCATTGCTTTCCTCTCTATTCCCATTCCACATCCTTTTCACTGAAAATTGTTAGTGTGGCGGGGAATCTACCTCATCATAGCCTATTTTCTCCACAAGAGGGCAGTAGCATGTGTCAGTGTTTTTTTTTTTCTCCCTTTCATCTTCACTGGTAAACCTTTAAATTCTACAGAATCATTTTTAAGCAATGAGATTGGCTAAGATCAAAAGAACTAACAACTACTAACTTAAAACGCACAGGTGAAGAGGGCAACTGTCTTTCTCAACCCAATAGTTTGCAATAAATGGCAAAACTGGAAATCTTTTGGAAAAGAATTGAGCTCCTATTTTACACTTATCAACCATGAGTGTGACTGTGGTCAAGACAAATTAAAAAAGACAAGTCAGAAACATCTAGAAATTCGTGGAACACTGATGTGCCAGACATTCCAGCAGGTCTCAGGCTTTGGGCCTATCAGTTACTAACAGTCAGAAAGCCTCAAGAAAACAATTTTGCCCTTTATTTAAATTTTAACTTAGTCAACATACAATATCTCAGTTCAGAAAACACAGGTTTGTAGATGCACAGAATGTTTGAACTAAGATGGACCTTAGCCATCACATTGAAATGAGCACTGTTTTTGGAGAAGACCTGAATTTAAATCCTCTCTCTCTCCCAAATGACTGCTGTTTCCTGGAGCAAGTCACTTAACCTCTCAAGGCCTAGGGTACCTTCCTCATCTATAAAATAAAGGAATCGGACTGCATAGTCTGTTTGAAGAGTACTTTCCAGTTTCAATCTAAGATCCTAAATGCACAGATAAGAATCTTAGATAATATACAAGGCAGAACAGAAGAGGTTTGAAAATTTATTATATTTTTATTATATAAAATTTATTATATATTTTTGTTCTTTCAAAAATCAAGCTGTTTTAATAATGAATCATGGCTTCATATACAATTCTCCCTTTCTGGTTTATTTTGCATAGCAAAGTACTTGGGGGGGGGGGGCTGATTCTAAAGTTCAGAATCAATGAAACAATAGAAATACATAATACAAATTATTTCCTGTTCTGATAATCTATTGTGAAAGAGTAGCCCAACAAGAAACCAGGTATTTCGAAATCAACACCTTCTTCCCAAAACACAAATAAATATGTGACTGTCTGAAACCAGTAGTTTGCTGTGGCAAAGCCTGAAATCTTTTGGAAAAGAAATCCTCAGAGGATTCTACACTTAACCAGTACAGATGTGACTGTGGTCAAGATGGATTAGAAAAGACAAGCCAGAAGCAACTAAAATAAATGCAAAACTAACATCTCGGACTAAAAGCTTAGACCCAGAAAGAAGAGAGTTGTTTAAGGGCAGACAAAGAAGAAAAAATTCTAATAACCCTCAGAGCCAAGATGAAGAAACAGTATAACATGCTTTGAAAACAAAAAACACTTCTCTTGTCTGTATGTAGGTCTGTTATTTAACATCTAAGCAGGTTATGCACATATTCTGTCCTTCCTGCCTATAGTAAAGTAGTTACTAGCACACTCCAAAAGACAGGTTTGAGAATGTGTTGCTATGCTGACAAATCAGTATAAGAAGGACTTCAATATATTTCATATAACCGTGCTTTAATACAACTGAAGCTTGTGTGGTGGGTATAAAAGCTAACAGCCAATCAACTTCTATGCCATTACCACAAAAAAATTGCCTTTTAGTGGGGGCCAATGAAGACAACAGTTCCATAAATGGAAAGGATCTAGCCAAGAAAGGGAGTCCCAGAGAACTTCTTCCACATCATTGGGTCACATCTCAGAGTTGGGAAGGCAGGGACCCAATCCATTCTGCTCCTATCCCCATCATGGGCAACAGACTCTTTTGCTGTATCTCCCTTTTTCTCCTTGGAGCAGGTGAGTTCTGGATAGAGAAGGAAAACCCTCGTTCTGGGGAGAGGAAGTTCAGACATTTCCTTTTCCCTGTTAAACAAAGTAAAGGTCTGCCAGCTTCTGTGTCCCAATTTCTGTTTCCTTTTTTCCCCTCCCACAGCCCCCACTGAAGCAAAGATCACTCAGACACCCAGATTCATGGTCACAAGGGTGAAGCAAAAGGTGACACTGAGATGTCAACAATATTTGAACTATGATCACATGTACTGGTACCAACAGGAGCCACAGAAAGGACCCAAGCTAATGTTTTATTATGCTTATCAAAAGATGAATTTAAATGAAACTGTTCCTCAGCGCTTCAATGCTACATCACCAGAGAAAAGCCAATTGAACCTCAACATCGATGGTGTGGAGACAGAGGACTCAGCCACCTACTTCTGTAGCAGCAGCAAAGACACAGCCTTGCAGAGTCACCTCCGAGCTGTGCAGAAACCTACTGGCCCTGGCATAAGAACAAAGGAGGGAGGGAAGTCACTGCATGAGAGACTTGGCTCACACTGGGAGGTTCTAGAGGGAGGAGGGATTGTCAAACCCCACAGACCTTTGATGGTAGCTCTCAGTTTTCATATTGGTCTAATACACAGTTCTCTAATTTGTTAGAAAAACCCAGTCTACATCGACAGAAGGCCCTCACTAGAAGCACCCTAATCTGCTGAAATCAGAGAGCTAGTCAAAAGAAAAAGAAAAACAAATTGCATTCATTCATGCTACATTTTCTTTTTGCGCTTATTTTTCTCCATCGATGGTGTTGCAGTGGGAAGGAAAACTGTTTCTTAGGAGATATTAGCAAGTGTTGTTCTATCTCCTCTTGAGTTGTCATCTTGTCGTCTGATAATTGACTTCTCTCAATCTATGATATCAGAGGTGGGACATCAGCTATGTATAAGTGAGACCCCCACCCCTCCATGCAAAACATCTGCTTGGCTTTAGCCTCCCTGAGGTGCCTTGGTGCCTCTAGAGATGAAGAGGGGCCTAATCAAATGATGGGCCATGTGTCAGGGGTAGCTTCTCTTTGGACCACCATGGACCTCCCTCTTCTCCTTCAGTGGCCAGGAAACTATCCAACCAAAAGCAAAGATGGCATCCATGGGAGTATCCCTTCCATTTCTTCCCCCAGTCCCTTTTGGTGGACAGAAGCACTGCCTTGTTGGAGAACAGATGCTACCCTGGTGTTCTTCTTCTGTTATACTCATCTTGCCACTCCTTGCTCCCAGGTGTGTGTTCATACCTAATGGTTCTTGTGAGTGAAATGGGACAAATAATGGGCCTATAGGTTTGCATGAGTTTCTTATCAAATCTTTATGTGAAGCCCCTTTAAGTCTCAACAAAAGACTGCCTCAGATATAACCTGTATTTATCTTTGGAGGTGTATGGGGTGTTGAGGGAAGGCTAGCACCTCTTGTGAACAAGCCACACTCTGCTGAAACTGTCTCAGCAGAAAGGCTAAAGTAGGCTGAGTGTAAGCAACAGGCATCAATGGTATAGGTGATTTGTGGGAGTCTGCCCTAAGCATGTTTACACTTAGCCAGGCAGAATGGTTGGATGAGAACAATTTTTCCAATGGCTATGAAGGTGGCTGAAGCCAGTACTGTGGAGCTTTTAGAACTTGGTCAGACACTGAAGATGCCAAGGTCATCCTCTGCATCCTGGGACCGTAGCCAGTCTTCCTGACTTTTGACTTGCCACCATATTTTGATGGCTCTGGAAGAGAGTGTGAGTCTGAGGACTTTAAGCAACTCTGCCTCATTTAAATTCAATTCACATGTAAGTAAAAACCTTACCCATGACATCATTGGTCCACTTTGAAAATGAGAGACAAGGGCAGCTATCTGAGGAAGTTGATAGAGCACCAGCCCTGGAGTCAGGAGGACCTAAGTTCAAATCTGCCCTCAGATACTTGATCCTTACGAGGTATGTGACCCTGGGCAAGTCACTTAACCCCTATTGCCTCCCCCCTGCCAAAAAACATGAAAGATGAACAATGCATCTTTGTGTAAGTCATCATTCTTGTCAATTTTTTCAAGAGAAGGGATCATGTGCCAGTTATTTTCTTTGTACCCCACCCAACATAGAATTTCTATAGATTGACTGTCTAAATGCCAAGAAAATGTTGAAGGAAGATATTAAACCAATTGCAAAGAATCACTGAAAACTTTAAATTTTCCTCGGTGAAATTAATAGTAATTCAAAAGAGGTCAGCCTATTCAAATCAGAAGAACAAGATTAGTAAAGATTATATTTTTGTTCAATTATGGCAGATACTTCATGGGCGACCCATTGACCTAATTAACCAACTTGTAAATTAGGTCAGATGCTTCAAATATTCAAAGAATTGGAGCCCTAATTAAATGGGGAGGGAGAGGACTTTAGTTGGAAATTGTATGAGAAATGGTACTAAGCCTTTCATGATTGTATCTAAGAACTTGTCCTCAATATTGCTGAGAAAGGAGAAAATCTGATTTACCCAAACCATGATCATGCTGATGCATGAGAATATTTTAAAATGAAGAAGGCAATATGTGGGATGGGCTATATTTTAGGCCAAGGCTGTCCAAAATGTGGCCCATGGACCCCTTGCGGCCCGCAGTATGATTTATGCACTCATCCTACAAGCATAGAAATTTACATAAAATGCTTTAGTAAATGAAGCCGAGCTACCGCAAGCTCTCATTAAAATGGCAAATCAAAATATATTGCCTATTGCTTCAATAAAAACCTAAGGTTGGACAGCACTGTTTTAGACAATTCCTCTTTTCATGGGAGACAATCCCTAATACAAAAATCCCACAATAGACAGGTGTCTCAGCTCATTTCTGTGGAGCAGGTATTCTGAGCCTTAGGTCCCTAAACTTTAAAAAATATATTTTAATGCTTATTTCAATAGTACTGGTTACCTTTGTAATGCTATACATTTTATTTTATTAATTTATAAACATTCTGAGAAGGGATTGAGTTGTTGTTGTTGAGTAATTTCCAGTTGTGTCCAACTTTGTAACCCCATTTTTGGGTTTTATTTGCAAAGATCCTCAAGTGGTTTGCCATTTACTTCTCCACCTCATTTTACAGATGAGGAACTGGAGCAAACAAGGTTAAGTGACTTGCTGTAGTAGGAAGGCTGAATTTATGATCTCAAATATAATCATGTATATGGTTGAATGGTCCGAAATCACAAGGTATGAGAGATTCTCTAAGGAGAAAACAACAAGAAATTTATTTAGGCCCCACCACAGCAAAAACTTGAACCAGCCTCTCCATTCCAACATCTTGACAAAAAGACTCCAGGCCCAGAAAGCCCATCTCACGAGAGCAACCAGGAGGCCACAGAAAAACAAGATAGTATTTAGCCAAATCATTTTCACTGGCCTCACGTTCCTGCTCACACTCGGGTAAGCCCTGCTTCCGCAGCTTCCTGCTTCCACAGCTTCAGGCTTCCACAGCTTCCTCCTCAGCTGAAGTTGTCTCCTGGCTCACACCTCCTCACAGCTTCTGGCATTCTCAAGCCCCGCATCAACGACCAGAGAACATTGGTTCCCGCGCTGGCCCCTCCTAAGTCACCAATCCATACCCACACAGGTTTCACACCTGACAGGGCCCTGGGGCTTAGCACTTAACAGCTGAAAGTACTTCCACTCAAAAGAAACAAAAGCCATACTAATGAGACAATTTTGCTTAACAACACACTTGCTCAGGTTCACATAGCTATTAAGTATCTGAGGTAAAGATTTCAATCTATGAGTCTTCCTGATTTCAAGCCCAGTGTTCTATTCACTATACCACCTAACTATCCCATTCGGTTGTTTCAGTCATGTCTGACTCTTTGTGAACCCACTTGTTTCTTAGCCAAGTCGCTGGGGTGGTTTGCCATTTCCTTCTTCAGGTAATTTGACAGAGAAGAAATTGAGGCAAACAGGGTTAAGTGACTTGCCCAGGATCACCCAGCTAGTAAAAGAGGATTTGTTCTGTAAAATTTGGATTCAGTTAAAAGGCTGCACTTAAGGACTTAGAAAGCCCTATGTGGCCTTAAGGCGGCAAGTTCCCTACTCCTGGCCTACTCTCTACACAAGAGAGAAGTCCCATACGTAATTGGTTGTTTCCTTCTTTCCATCTTCATCAATAAACCTTTAAATTCTATGGAATCATTTTTAAGCAATCGAATCGGCCCAGATCGTTAACAGTATGCAGCAAGGGGGTAATTCCTTCCAATGCAGGAGAGGCAACTGTCTTTCTGAACCCAGTGATTTGCAATGAATGGCAAGGCTGGACACCTTTTGGAAAAGAATCCTGCCGCAAGTTTATACATATCACACATGTATGTGACTGTGGTCAAGACAAAGTAGAAAAGACAAACCAGAAGCTGAGAGAAATTCACAGAAAACTGACATCCCAGACATTTCAGAAGGTCTCAGGCTTTGGGTCTATCAATGGCCAGTAGTCTGAAATCCTCAAGAGAACAGGGTTTTGCCCTTTATTTAAATTTTAACTTAGTAAATAGGCAATATCTCAGTTTATAAAGCAAGGGTCTCACTGGTGATTGAATGTTTGAGTTAGAAAGGACCTTAGTCATCATATAATCTATCCCTGAGGTTTAAATTCAAGTGAGCACCAGATCTGGAGTAAGAGGACCTGCCTTTAAATCTTCCCTCTCTCCCAAATGACCTCGGTAACCTGGAGCAAATCACTCAACCTCTCATGGTCTCACATACCTTCCTCATCTATAAAATGAAGGGGTCAGACTGGCTAGGCTGTCCGTGGAAAACTTTCCATCTCCAAATCTAAGATCCTAAATGCATAGCCAAGGATACTAGGTAATTCACAAGGAAAAACAGAAAGTCAGAACAAGTTTGAAAATAAATCTTTAATTTATAATATTCTCCTTTTCCCTTTAAAAATCAAGCTGTATGTAATAGTGAGTCATGACTTCATATACAATTCTCTCTTTCTGGCTTATTTTGCATATGAAAATATGTTTGCGGGGTGTTTGTTAAGTTTAGGCTCCATAAAACTATAAAAAATTATAATAAAAGCATTTCCTGTGGTAACAACCTACTAAGAAAGAGTACCCTATCAAGAAACCCCGGTATCTGGAAAACAACTCTTTCCTTCAAATGAGCAAGTGAAGAGGCAACTGTCTTTCTCAACCCACTAGTTTTCAATGACAAAGCCTGAAATCTTTTGGAAAAGAATCCTGTCCCAATTTCACATTTCTCTAGAATGGATGTGACTATGGTCAAGATGGATCAGAAAAGACAAGCCAGAAACATCTAGAATTCATGGAAAACTTACATTCCGGAACAAAAGCTGAGACCCAGAGTGAATAGGGTTGTTTAAAGTCACACAGAGAAAAAAAATTCTGACAGCCTGAAGAGCTGAGATGAAGAAACCAGTATAACATGCCTTGAAAGCAAAAAGAACACACTTCTCTTGTCTATATGTACCTCTGTTGTCTAACATCTAAATATCTTATGCACATATACTGCCCTTGCTGCCTATAGTAAAGTAGTTACTACCACACTCCAAAAGACAGGTTTGAGAATGTGTTGCTATGCTGACAAATCAGTACAAGAAGGACTTCAATATATTTCATATAACCGTGTTTTAATACAACTGAAGCTTGTGTGGTGGGTATAAAAGCTAACAGCCAACCAACTGCTATGCCATCACCAAAAAAAAATACCTTTTAGTGGGAGCCAATGAAGACAACAGTTCCATAAATGGAAAGGATCTAGCCAAGAAAGGGAGTCCCAGAGAACTTCTTCCACATCATTGGGTCACATCTCAGAGTTAGGAAGGCAGGGACCCAATCCATTCTGCTCCTATCCCCATCATGGGCAACAGACTCTTTTGCTGTATCTCCCTTTTTCTCCTTGGAGCAGGTGAGTTCTGGATAGAGAAGGAAAACCCTCATTCTGGGGAGAGGAGGTTCAGACATTTTCTTTTCCCTGCTAGAAAAAAACAAAGTTCTGCCAGCTTCTGTGTCCCAATTTCTGTTTCTTTTCTTCCCCCTCCCACAGCCCCCACTGAAGCAAAGATCACTCAGACACCCAGATTCATGGTCACAAGGGTGAAGCAAAAGGTGACACTGAGATGTCAACAACATTTGGACCATAATTACATGTACTGGTACCAACAGGAGTCACAGAAAGGACCCAAGCTAATGTTTTATTATGTTTATCAAAAGATGAATTTAAATGAAACTGTTCCTCAGCGCTTCAATGCTACATCACCAGAGAAAAGCCAATTGAACCTCAGCATCGATGGTGTAGAGACAGAGGACTCAGCCACCTACTTCTGTAGCAGCAGCAAAGACACAGCCTTGCAGAGTCACCTCCGAGCTGTGCAGAAACCTACTGGCCCTGGCATAGGAACAAAGGAGGGAGGGAAGTCACTGCATGAGAGACTTGGCTCACACTGGGAGGTTCTAGAGGGAGGAGGGATTGTCAAACCCCACAGACGTTTGATGGCTCAGCTTTCATACTGATCCAAAACAACGTTCTTTGATTCATTAGAAATGCCAGTTTGCATAGGCAGAAGGGCCTCACTGGAAGCGCCCTCCTCCGTTGAAATCAGAGAGCTAGTCAAAAGAAACAGAAAAACAAATTGCATTCATTTATGCTACGTTTTCTTCTTGTGCCTCTTCTTTTTTCTCCTTTCATGATGTTGTGGTGTGTGGTGACAGAGTGGGGGATCTCTCTTTGGACATGTTATTCTATCTCCTGTCAGGCCTTCACATCATCATCTGCTAATCGATTCCTCTCTGACTGTGATATCAGAGGTGGGACATTAACCACATATGAATGAGAACCCATCCCCTCCATGTAAAGCACCTGCTTGACTTCACCATCCGTGAGCTGCCTTGGTGGTGTCTTTAGTGATCAACGGGGGCGTAGTCAAACGCTGGGCCAAGTCCAAGCTTCTCTCTGGACCATTATGGGCTTCCCTGTCCTCCTTCAATAGCCTGGAAACTATCCAACCAGAAACTAAGAATTAATCTTTGGATGAAGCCCTTCCTTGCTCTTCCTCAGTGCGTTTTGGTGGACGTAGGCACTGCCCTTGTTCGAGAACAAATGCTGTCCTGTCGTCCTTCTTCTGTTGTGCTCATCTTGCCCCTCCTTGCTCCCAGGCTTGTATTTGTCCATTTAAAGAACCTAATGGTTCTTGTGAGTGAAATGGGACAAATAATGGGCCTATCACCTTGTATCACTTTCCTATCAAATCCTTACATGAAGCCCCTTTACATCTCATCGAAGGACTGCCTCAGATACAAGCTATGGAAACACACCCCTAGATTTATAGGCCTTATACCTGAGGTGGTCATTTGTCTCACAATGGTACAGGTCTCTTAACTCTTTCCTGTAGACTAGGTGTTCTTAAACTGGGGTCTCTAAACTTTAAACAAATATATTTTTGTATCTGTTACAATATTATTGGTTGCCTTTTTAAGGCTATGAATTTTATTTTATGCATTTATAAACATTGTGGGAAGGGATCCATTTGTTGTTGCTGTTGAGTCATTTTTAGTTGTGCCCAACTCTTCCTGACGCCCTTTTTGAGGTTTTCTTGGCAAAGATACTAGAATAGTTTGCTATTTCCATCTCCAACTCATTTTACAGATTAGAAAATTGTGACAAATAGGGTTATGTGAGTTGCTCAGGGTCACGCTGCTGGTTTTTGAGGCTTGATCTGCACTCAGGTCTTCCTGACTCTAGGACCAGAACTCTGTCCACTTGACCCTCTTGAAGGGGTCCAAAAACTTCACCAAATGCCCAAGTAGTCCAAGACACAAAGAAGATCAAGAACCTCTGCTCTAGAGCAAACTTCCTGTCTAGTTCCAAGTTTTAGAAATGATTAGGGCCAGAGACTATGTCAAGGTAGCCATGACTAGTTTGGGCCATTTAGAAACTTATCGCATCTCTCCGTGTCGATGTGTTGATCAATAAAGCTTGTTCTAGCAAACCCACCATCAGTGTGCTCCAGCACATGAGGACACAGGAATCCTCTGAAGCCAAGACCGAGATGGTAGAGCTTTTGTAACCTTAGAGAGTATAGGGATTAAACAAATTTTAGTCATCCTTTTCAAGGTAGATGTGTACTAGCTTCTGCATTCCAGCAGATGGTAGCAGAGAGAAGCAAATGCATAAAGATATTAAAAAGCTGAACATCAGTTGCTTCTCGCAAACCTGTGGTAGATAGATTGTAGAGACAACCAACAGACCAGTGTCTAGCAAAGATGCAATGCTTGAGCCATGTCCAGCAAAGATGACCTAATGCACAGTGGAGATGCTACACTCAGTGTAGGAAAAACACAATGACATCTCCAAAGGACATCAGATGCTCCATAGTATTGGAGGTGAGAATTCTCAAGGTCACCCATGTGCCCTGTCCACTCTGCGTATGTCCTCCATGTATATGCTCAAGACTCAACTGCATGGGTGTATGTGTGACCCTCCAAACACATTTTGTAGCTAAAGTCTCAAGAAAATAGCCTTCCCCTACTTCCCAAGGCTATTCTTCTAAAAAAAATGGCCATATATTTTCTGACAAGTTACGTTTCTAAAGATTTGAGGATGAAAAAAGGTTGAAAACTATACATATGCCATTTAAAGTCATGTACAGTGAGTTCAGGGTACAGCTTAAGAGGTAAGTCTTAAGTAGGGATGCCTCAGTTCCACAGAATTCATTCTAGCCCCCCACCTAACATAATACCACTAATCTAGTAGCAGCTAGGTGGTCCAGTAGATGGAACACTGGGTCTGGAGTAAGGAGGACCTGAGTTCAAATCCAACCTCAGCCATTTACTAGTTATGTGACCCTGGGCTGATCCTGGACCACTTACCTATTCTCAGTCTGCTTCAGTGTCCTCAACTATAAAATTGGTATAATAGTAACTCCTACCTCTCCCCCCCAACCAAGGCAAGAAAAACAAAACCCATTACAAATATGTATAATCATACAAAACAAATTCCTTCATCAGCCATGGCTAAAAATATACTGATGCTTTGCACTTTGAGACCATCTGCTATCTCTGGAGGTGGATAGAAAGATTCATTATGAGTCCTTTAGAATTGTGTTTGATCAATGTGTTGCTAAGTTTTTCAAAGTTTATTATCGTCACAGTATTGCTGTTATTGTATTCATTGTACTTCTAGTTCTGCCTATTTCACTTTCCATCAGTTCGTATACATTTTCCAAGGTTTTCTGAAACTATTCCTTTCATTCTTTCTTGTAGCACAGTAATATTCCACTAGATTCATATATCATAACATGTTCTGCCATTCCCAAATTGATAAGAATCCTCTCAGTTTCTAATTCTTTGCCCTTACAGAAAGAGCAGCTATATATATTTTTGTATATATGGATCCTTTTCCTTTTCCTTTTATCTCTTTGAGGTATTGCCCTAGTAGCAGTATTGCTAGCTCTAAGAGTACGTGCAGTTAATAGCTTTTTAGTTCCTAATTGTTTTCCAGAATGGTTGGACTAATCCACAGCTCCACAAACATTGGAGTACCTGCTTTCCCACAGACCCTGCAGCATTTCTTGATTTCCTTTTTTTGTTATCTTAGCCAATCTGAGAGCTATGACGTAGCATGACAGAGTTCTTTTAATGTGCATTTCTTAAATAATTAGTGACTTAGAGTATTTTTAAAATATGGTTATTGCTATCTTGTATTTCTTCCTGTGAAACCTACCTATTCATATCCTTTTATCATATGTCAACTAGGGAATGGGATTTTTCTTGTCTATTTGACTCTATTCCCTATGTATATTAGAAATGATACCCTTATCAGAGCAAATAACTGTAAACAACCCCCCTCCAATTTCCTACTTTTCTTCTAACTTAAGCTGTTTTCATTTTGTTTGTGCAAAACATTTAAATTCTAGGTAATCAATATTGTATGTCTTACTTCTTGTGAATTTCTCTATCTTTTGTTTGATCATAAACTCTTACCCTATCCATAGATCTGACAGATAAATTCTTTCATGTTCCACTAAGTTCTTATGATAACATCCGTTATATCTAAATAATGTACACATTTTGAGGTTATCTTGATATGGTTTGAGATATTGGTCAAACGTAATTTCTACCACACTGCTTTTGAGTTTTCCCAACAGTTTTTATTGAATAGTGAGTTCTTAACCCAGTAGAAGGTATCATTGGATATATCAAACACTAATTTACTCTACTTATTTGCTTTTGAATATTGTATGTCTAATGTGTTCCACTAATTAACGTCTTTATTTCTTACCCAGTTCCTATTTGTTTTTGACAATTATAACTTTGTAAGGTAGTTTGAGATCTGGTACCACTAGACTCCCTTCATTTCCATTTTCAAAAATCTATTCTCCTGGTATTCTTGATCTTTTGTACTTCCAGAGAAATTTTGTTACTCTTTTTTTCTGACTCTATAAAGTAATTCTTTGCTAGTTTGATTAGTATGGCAATGAATATGCACAGTAACTTAGGTAGTGTTGTCATTTTGATTGTTTTGGCTTGACCTATCAAGGAGCAATTAATATTTTTCAGATTGTTTAGAACTGTTTTTATTTGTGTAAAAATGTGTTGTAATAGAATCTTGTGAGTGTCTCAGGAGGTTGACTTCCAAGTGTTCATACTTTTTGTAGTTATTTTAAATGTAATTTTTCTTTCAGCTCTTCCTGCTGGATTTTGTTGGCAATATACAGAGATGCTAATGATTTGTGTGATATTATTTTATATCTTGCCTTTTCAGCAAAATTTAGCTTCTCGTCTTATTTCTTTTAATTAGGTCTAATTTTGCTTTTGCTTTGTCTGAGATTACAATTGCTATCTTTGCCTTTTTTTAAACTTTAGCTGAAGTGTAATAATCTTGGAGTATGTGCCTTGTATACTTGCCAAAAGATATTTTCTCTTACCATATGTGCATACTTCCAGGACTGGACCTTCATTGGCTATTCTTTTGTGCCATCAAAATGACATGAATTGATACCTAGTGAAAAAGTAGTACCAAGAATTTGTACAATGACAACATAATTGTAAAGAAAAACAACTTTGAAAGTCTTAAGAACTCTTGAGAAATGGATAAAGCACTTCCCTAAAAATAATTATGTAGCATGCTACTTGCCTCTTGTCAGAAAGCTGATAGATTCATGATGAAGAATAAACTATATGGTTTTTTTTTCAGACACAGCTAATGTGGATATGTGTTTTGTTTAACTATGTGTATTTGTGACAAGGGTTTTGTTTTTCTGTTTTTTTATTTTTTCAGTTGAAGGTCTGGGAGAGTGAAGAGGGTATAGGCATAGAAAAGGAAGGAAGGAAGGAAGGAAGGAGGGGAGATAGAGAAAAGAAGAGGTAGAGAGAAAGAGAACAGGGTCAGGAAATCATTTTTTAATGCAAAGAAGAGTAAAAAAGGAAGAAGAGGAAGAAAAAAACAGAGCTTTGAAAATTACATGTTAAAATAATTGTATATTTTAAAAGAAAAGCAAGCTGTACATAATACAAATTTGAAGTTTCATAAACTTTTCCTTTTTTAACTATGTATATGAAAATACCCATTTTATTTGTTATTGGCGTAGTTCAGAATAATTAAAATCAAATAAATCTATATGTAAGACTCATCTCCTCTAAAGAGTCAAATTGTCAAAAAGTGTTTTTCAGTCTTCCAGATTAGAAAAGTCCTTGAAATCAAAGTCTAATTAATCGCTACTTTACTATGAGACAGTGTTTCCTTATTAACTCATCCTTGAGAAAAAGGGATATGAAAACAAATTAACAATAATATGTTGCCGTCCTAGACTGAAGAGTTAGCTCTAGAGGGTCTCTTAGAAATCATCTTGTTCAACATCCATTTTTTATGGATAAGAAAACTAAGGCACAGAACAATTGAGTGTCTTCGCCAAAGTCACCAAGGAAGATCACCCCTGGGATAACTTATGTTCCCATGAGTACCCAAATCATAACCACACCTATAGAGCTTTAAAGGCAAATGGTGTTCTTCTGAAAGTAACTCTAGCCTAGAAATGATGATTCATTCTACTCCTCTGTGAACTATTCCCACCCCTCTCTGAAGGATGTGCTTAACTTCTGTAAGGTGGAGGTTTCAAAGATAAAGCCTATAAATTGGACAAGGGAGTGGCCCAGAGCTTAACTTTCTTCAATCTATTATCCTCTTAGATGTGACTGTGAATTGGAAAGCTGAATTCTCGCTGTGATCTTACCATGAATACCAAGCTCTTCTGGTCTGTCATCATTTATTTCCTGGGAACAGGTGAGTCCTAGGACTAGAGGAGATTTCATCTTAGGCTTGTCAAGTTCTGACTCCAAATCTTTCCTTGGGACCTTCAATATCAGTGTCCTCCCTGCATTTGTTTCTAATTCTACCATAGGTCCCATGGATGCTAAGGATGCAAGAATTACCCAGAGCCCAAGACACATAGTCAAAAGAATGGGGCAGAAAGTGACACTAAGCTGTGAACAGAATTTGGGCCATGATGCCATGTATTGGTATAGACAAGATCAGGGCCAAGGACTCCAGCTCATCTATTACTCTGCAATTAAAGGTGACATTCAGAAAGTAGACATTCCTGAGGGATACAATGTCACTCGGGAAAAGGGGGAGTTCTTTCCTCTCATTCTGCAGTCATCCAGAACCAGCCAAACATCTTTGTATCTCTGTGCTAGCAGCAGAGACACAGTAAGGCAAAGTCAGTTCCTCTCCATACGCAAACCTCCTTCAGCCTCTACAATCCTAAAGTGTTGATTCTTTCTGCTTTCATCATACTTCTCCAACACGGGAAGTTAATTTTGCTATAAATACACATGGTGGGAAGAAATGCTAAATATCCATATCCTCCCCCCTAATTTATGCATCAACATAGGGAAGAGGTTTGTAAATACCCAGTATCAACTGATTGACATGGAAGTCATTTCTTAGTTAGATATCTGAGCGTAATTAGACCATGAACTTATTAGAACAAAATTCAAAATGAACATCAAATCACAAGACTGAATAAAGATGGGAAGAATACACTGAATATGTATGTAATTATAAAAGCTTCATTCTGGCCTTGGTTCTGAAACATGAGGAATAGATAAAGGGATAGATATTGACTATGATTATTAAGATTTCCTAGAGAAGTATAAATACTATACAGCAGTTGGCACAGTGAGGAAGCCAAAAAAATATTGAAATCAATTATTCAATCAACAAGCATTTATTATATGCCAACAATGTGCCAAGCACTGTGCTTATGATATGCACCACTGGAGCCTGTACCAGCATCAGTGAGATTATTCAATCATTGAAACATCAAAGTATATATAAGTACTGCAGACCAGTATTTGTCAAAGCGTAGTCCTTGGACCTCTGTGGGTATTCAAGATGTTTCTTTCTTTTTTTTTACTTTCTTTTTTTAAATTTTATTTTATTTTTTTTTTAATTTATTTTTGACATGTTTGGTTTTCAGCATTGATTTTCACAGGCGTTTGAATTACAAATTTTCTCCCCATTTCCTCCCCCCCCC
>CM053623.1:81866006-81882147 GCA_028646595.1 Phalanger gymnotis | reverse complement strand
GTTAAGCAAAATTGTCTCATTAGCATGGCTTTTGTTTCTTTTGAGTGGAAGTACTTTCAGCTGTTAAGTGCTAAGCCCCAGGCCCAGGGCCCTGTCAGGTGTGAAACCTGTGTGGGTGTGGATTGGTGACTTAGGAGGGGCCAGCTCGGGAACCAATGGTCTCTGGTCATTGAGGCGGGGCTTGAGAACTCCAGAAGCTCGGCTGCAAGGAGGGGTGAGCCGGGAGACAACCTCGGCGGCGGTGGAAGCGGAAGGTGTGGAAGCCAGAAGCTGCGTAGGCAGGAAGCTGCGGAAGCAGGGCTTACCCGAGTGCGAGCAGGAACGTGTGGCCAGTGAACATGATTTGGCTAAATACTCTCTTGTTTTTCTGTGGCCTCCTGGTTGCTCTTGTGAAATGGGCTTTCTGGGCCTGGAGTCTTTTTGTCAAGATGTTGGAATGGGGAGGCTGGTTCAAGTTTTTGCTGCGGTGGGGCCCAAATAAATTTCTTGTTGTTTTCTCCTTAGAGAATCTCTCATACCTTGCGATTTCGGACCATTCAAACATATACATGATTATATTTGAGATCATAAATTCGGCCTTCCTACTACACCTTCCTGGGCTGATTTCCCCTCTAGAATTTAAATCCATAGGATTAAATCTGTATTTTCTCTGAAATCCTTACAATCTGTTTTCCCATAACCTAGAATGTATACAAAACTATACCCAGTTTTCCTTTCCTCTTTCACAAATTTTTATATGGAGAGGTCACTTTCTCCAAGATTCTCATCATTTCCACCCTAGAAATCTATTTCTTCTTCTTGGTGAAAATCAGATCCCTAATAGGATTTCCCCTGTAATAGGATTTCCCCTGTTCAATTTGCCAACATTTTGAAGAATGAAATTATCATTAAGACAAGTAAAGAAATTTTTAGCTGCTCTGCTTTTAGCAGAGAGTGTTCTAGTAGATGTGCAGAAAACTGAAGTTTCAATATCTGCTATATGACAATTCTGTTCCAGGCTCATAATGTTTCTTAAACTCATCATTGATTTTTCCACTTTCTGAATGATTTATAGCATATGACAAGGACATTCTTTACTCTCTTTTTTAACTGCCATTGATCTTTTATTTTCCTTTTAAAATAGTTTGTTGATGTCCCTTTTTTAAACATCACTATTACTTCCTCATGACACTCTCACATCAATATAATTCTCTCTTGTAACAAATAAGTTCAGCCAAGCAAAACAAATCGACCATTGTTCATGTTTTAAAATTGATTCTTCATTCTGTACTTATTATCCACTGCCTCACTGCGAAGAGATGGGAGACAGTTTTTTTTACTCTCAGTCCTCTGAAATCATGTATGGTCACTTTGTTGCTACTAATATTCATCATATTACTTATTTGAACCATATTCTAGGCATAGAACTCATTCTACCAAGTCTTAGTGACCTATATGGCCAAATTTTCTTACTCACATGAGGCTCTCTAGTTCATCTTGTTTATTCTGCCATTTTTACACTTGTTCATTACCACTTGAAGATGTTGTTTTATTATTTGTTCCTTTCTTGAACTTTTTATTCTGTGTACTTCTAGGTATTTCTTTTGCTATTGTTCTCCCCACATTTTACCTTGTCTCTATTGTACCCAATTTGGTGGTACTTTTTTTCTCCCTATTGCTTCCATTTCAGTTTAAAGTACTTGGGATAATTTTTGTAAAACTTCAGGCAAATATATTCTCAGCAATCTTTCTAAGGTGCATCCCTGACCAGGAATCTGTTATTCCTACATTTTGAGGTGAGGTTCAGAAATGCCAATCATCTTCTTAACCAGTTCTTAATTTGACAGATTTTTTATTGTCTTAAGAAGACTTCATTTTCAATATGCATAAATGTTTCTTCTCTGTAAAATGAGAATTATATGCTAGATGACCTCTTTGGTCTATTCCAGCTTTTGATCACATATGATCCTATAACAAAAACGCCACGTCCTTCAAAATTCAATTTCTTAATGAAGATTTCATAATTTTAGCTCATTTTTAGATTTCTTCATACAGTATAATTTGTGCCCACACGTCACTAGAAATGTGTAGTAGTCCTATAATTTGCCATATCTTGAAATTTTCTCTCTCATATCTTGAATGGATGCTCCAGGAATGCACGAGTCCATGCTGTTCCTTATAGGATGATATCTTACTAAAGAGCACCTATGGATCCACACCATTATTTCTTGGAGCATGAGCAGTTGCTTTCTCTGCAGAGCATCCATCTTGTTCCTCTTCAGAGAGAGTCTCATTTTTTTCTTAGCTTCATGTATTTAGTGTATTGTTTTTCTTCCCTTTCTCCTGTGTGATAGTTTCCTAACCTCCAGCTTTTTGTCACAGATCAGGATCCTCTTTTCTCCAGATGTATTTTCTTCTTTGTTTCATATTCAAGCCCTTCTGGTTTTTGTTTATTTGTTTGTTTAATCTCTTTTTTTTTCCTTAGGAAAGCAACCAATGTGAATTTTAAACACATTTGAACATATGACTCTTTATCATGACAGAATTACAATCATTTTGCTCTCTACAGGTCACTACAATTCTCTCCACTCTCCATATTTGTTCGAAGCAAGCCACTGTCTTTCTTGCTAGTAGCTCCCATGGAAAAGAGTGTTAGCACTATGTTTGAAGACCTCTTTAACTTAGGAGTCTTTTCTCTTCTAACTCCATTAGCTCTTTGGCAGTCACGCCCGACAAACTGTTCCTTCTTTTATGAGGCTATTGCTTTGACTTACCCACTTGTCCTATGTTACTGTGTTTTCCCAACTGCTTTCTCCTTGGGTCTTCCTTCTATGAAAGTTCTGATTGTTCTCTTGCTTCAGCATGAATCCCTCACCTTCTACTTCTACTGTTTGTCAAGCTTTCTGCTTTAGCTCTCCACCTATAACTTGAGACTTTCTCTCACTAAGAGCTCAAGGACTGGTCTTTTTCTTCTTTCACATCAAATCTCTCTACTCCTTATAGGATCATGGCGTTAGAGCTAGAAGGGACCTTAGAGGTCACCTAGTCCAATTACCTTTTTAAATAGATAAATAATTGTTGTCGTTTAGTCATTCAGTCATGTCTGACTCCTTGTGACCCCATTTGGGGTTTTCTTGGAAAATACTAGAGTGGTTTGCCATTTCTTTTTTCAATTCATTTTATAAATGAGGAAACCGAGGCAAATAGGGTTAAGTGATTTGCCCAGGGTCACGAGGTAGTAAATGTCTGAGGCTGGATTTGAATCTAGATCCTCCTGATCCAGGCCTGAAAATCTAACCAATGTGCTACTTAGTAACTGGTGGTTAAGGAGGTAAAGTGATTGCAGAATGCCTTGCACATAGTAAGTGATTAATTTGCAAAAGGACATATTATAGATAGTAAATGACAAAGTTGGGATTTGAACTCAGCTCCTCTGACACCAAATTCAACATATTTTCCACTGTACTTCATTGTTTCTTTACCTCTTTTGACTTCTTTTGTAGGTCCTTGTTGTCCTTCCCTTTCTCCTCCTCATTCTCTTTCTTATTCTCTTCCTTTGACTTTTTTCAGTTTCACCACAAATCCCCCCAAATTTCTTTTATCCGAATTCATCAAAGCCTGGTAACTGTCTTTCCCTTTGTCTCTAACTGTTATTTCCTCTGTGGTGTCCAGAGGAGGTTTTTGTAAAGAAAAAAGGTGACTTCACAATGTCGTGCCTAGGCTGCTGGAACAGAGATAAACAGCTGAATCCTGAAGCTCGGTAAATTGGATTTTCAAATTAGAGGATGAGTTTTGGGGCCAATCCATTGAGAATCGAGCTTTTGGCACACCTGATTCGTCTACGACTTTTTCAATCTGAAGGTAACCCATAAACTTCAATTCTTGTCCCAGGAGCTGTTGATACCAAAAAATATAAACACGTGGCTTGATTGGGTCACACCTCAGCATCATATTCTCTCCTCTTGCTGTGACCAAGTGTCTTGGGGTCTGAGTGACTTTATCTTCCATATAGCCTATTGGGAAATAAAACAGAAACCAGAGTGATCATGTCCTTCCTAAGTCAGGAAAGGATTTTGAATTGCAACCACAAGTTTTCAACCAGGGCCTGTCAAGTACAGGACAGAAATTTCCAATCTGCATCCAGAATTCACCTGTTCTTAGGAGACAAACGAACATACAGTATAGAGCCTGGTAACCGTCCATGGTGGGGTTAGGGCAAGAACAGGTTGCTGGTACATAAGAGCAAGAAGAATTTCTGGCAGGCTAAAGATCTCTGAGACTCTTCCAGTTATACTAGGTGGGGTCTTTCAGTGATGTCAACATCCTTCCTCTGCCTTACATCGTTTCCAATTATCATTGGAATCATCACTTTTCATCTACTTCGCCCACTTCAATCATCACTTTTCAACAACTCAAATACTTTCTAGGTAATAGCTTTACCTGTCCATTATCTAAATCTTACTGCTTTCCTATTTATCTTTACCTTCATCTTGTCTATCTTTTCCTGCTCCCTATCATTTTGATTCCCTTCCTGTCCTAACTTTCTAAGATTAAAATTTTATAAATTGGGTGGTGGACTTGCATCTATCTAGTTCAAATCCCTCATAACACAGATGAAGAAACTTCCTCCTACTGGCCCTTCTCTTCCTCTTCACGTATTTGGTAACTAATATTTGTTTATTATCTGAGCAAGAAATTTAGTTGAATCACATAAAAGAGTAGCAAAAACTCTACACAGATTCTAGTGTTTCAAAAGCAGGAACCATTTTACTTTCTCCTCTTCCCACTACAGTATAATCATATTTGAATTGGCTCTTACATCAGGATAAAATAAAATGAAATTTCATGTTATTAAATGAACCTCCTGATCCCTGGAGGAGGACTAAAGAGGTCAAGTTGAATTAAACATAGATAGATACTGAAATTCTCAGTTACTATAATTCTCTCTCATCACTCACCAACTATCAGAAACCTGGGTTCCTGTTTTTATTACTTCTTCACTTCTCTTGTCTCCTTGGCTGGGTAGGATCTCATTTATTTCTCTGCCATTGTCTGCTTTCCTTTCTTTTACTTATAATGGGAAATATCTGCTGGGCATGAGGAAAGCTGGGGTATGAAAAAGAAATCCACTCTGTTATATCATCTATTCCACCATTTCTCTGTGGCTAACCTTCACCTTGAAAGTCCTGCACTCAGAGAAGTTCATTCATCTCACATGAGGCCCTAGGAAAAGACTCCAGGTGTCTCATATTAGGTAGTCACAAATCCTTCCAAAAAGATGCAGGTAGCCCCCAGGAACAGATTTATTACTTACATGGGGAAGCTTTACATCTGAGGCTTCTACCTCACCATTGTCATTTGAAGCTTTTGGGAATAAGGAAATGTAAATAATATATAAAGATCATTTATGAGAATTATATCATAGTTCAACAGAGTTCCTGCATATTTTATATTTTAGTAATTATTTAATTTAGAAAATATTTAATATATAAAATATAAATTATTTAATTATCCCCTTTAGGCTGATTTTGTTTGCGAAATAATGTATTGATTTTTGTTTGCTTGTCCTTTAATTTATCTACTTCTCTGCATCTTTATATATGTACATAAATACATAATATATACATAAACATGAACACATGTATCCTTATACATATGTACACATATATTACATGTATAAACATCATGGTGTATAGAAATCTGGCCTTTGAGCCAGGACAACCTAGGTTCCAGCCCAACTGCTGACATATACTGATTGTATGACTCTCTACAATGAAATCGCAAGTCCATATGAATACACACACATATACATATATGTGTGCACAAACATGTGTATATATATATATTTATATACCTATATGTATATGGCACATATGTATATATGTGGCATCTAGGTGGTCCAATGGATAGAACTCCAGGTCTGGAGTTAGGAAGGCTCATCTTCCTGTGTTCAAATCTGACCTCAGACACTATAGCACTTAATTCCTCTTCCTCAGCAGAGCTCAGTCCTTTAGCAATGTAGAATCCTAGTGGTTATTGACAGTCTACACATTCTCTCTCTGTCTCTGTCTCTCTGTCTCTCTGTCTCTCTCTGTCTCTGTCTCTGTCTGTCTGTCTGTCTGTCTCTCTCTCTCTCTCTCTCTCTCTCTCTCTCTCTCACACACACACACACACACACACACACACACACACACACACACGATAGCTAAACTCCTAGGGAGTTTCCTTCCCACTCCTCACCCCCATTCTTACAGGCACAAAATTCCTAATTATAGCTATTGTCTATGAAGACCAATTAAGAAGTCTACAAGGATTGGCATTAAAAATAGAGAGACAGTAGGAGCTGCCCCCAGCAACAGATCTGGGCTACAGGATCATTGGATAGTAAGTAAAGAAAACCCCAGGTGTACACAAGGTTCCTGTGTTGTATAGTCATTCGTTTATTGGACATTAGTAAGTCCTGGGAGCAGCTTGCCAGATTCTAGCTCCAAACCTTTACCTAGTAACTTCAATGTTGACCTTCCACCTGGGCTTCCTTCCCTCTGTTTCTCTCTCATGGTTTCTATGGATATCAAGGGAACCAGAATCATCCTTGATTCCCAGATACCTAATCTCAAGGATGGGTCAGGCAGAGACATGGAGACATAAAAAGAATTTGGTGTATAACATCATATGCTGGTAACTGACAGGCCTGAGACCAGGGGCTTGAGCTGATCTATTACTCAGAGCACAAGCTTATATTCAGAAAGGACAATTAGAGTTATCCAGAAATGTAAGGGCAGATATCTTCTGACCAGAGCATAATGTGTCCCTAGATAGAGATCTTTTCACTGTCCAAATATAACACCAAATCAACTAGTTTTGTTGCCAACAGATATGCATGATAAAGACAGGGAAGTGGGCTAGGTGAGTGGAGAATACTGACCTTGCCTCCCTAGGTTACCTTTTGTCTTTGCAGGATTACCCAAGAATGCTTACACTAAATAGACTTCATTTCCAGCCTAGAACTAGAAGTCAGGAAGGAAAGACACAATCTTAACCTGGAAGTACTCACTTTGCTTTTGTTAGCTGGATGTGATGGATAGAACTAAAGAACTATTAGCTTACTCATATTAGGGCAGGTTCCAACCACCACGCCCAAGTAGACTGAAGTTCCAGTAAGGCAGGAACCACAAGCCCAGCAGAGACATATAATGCCCCTTGAGGAGAAAGTAGAGATTCCACCATGCCCAGTGAGTGTCAAGCCTAGTAAAAACACAGCCCCACAAGGGCCCAGTGGAGCAATTTTCCCAGAAGAGATTCCATGCTCAGTGGGAGGCAGGCCTACTGAGAGCAATCTAGTAATATCATCAGACATGATCAACAATGCATAGGAGTACGAATAGCATCCCTCTCCCATACAAACATATTCCCCATGTGTCGACCCTTTATGCCCCCTTATGGTTAATCACTGTACCTGCTCATTCTCTCCCTATGGTTGTGGCAACTGACAGGCTGAGACCAGGAGCTTGAGCTGATCCATTACTCAGAGTACAAGCTTATATTCAGAAAGGACAGATTCCTGAGTGATATTGGGAACAAGAAGTTGTGTCCTTTGCCCTGGAGTCACCCTGGAACTTTTAAGAGTATGTTTATAAGAATATATTGCAAGTCTTCTTACTCTACTATTCATCAAGTGCCTTTGCTCTGAACTGATTGTGTCCTCTGGATGACTAGATAAAAATGTGTACATATCACTGGAAGTTTCTGAGCTGTAATTCTAAGTAGTTGTAGACCCACAGAGAACCTTGAATCTGGGGTGATTATTCTAGGAATCTCATTCATGAAAACAGGATTTCATAGGTGCTACATAGAGACAGTACCAGAAGTATAAATCTATCTTCCTCATCTTTCACTATCTAATGCTAAATGATAATTAAACCGGCATTGAAGTACATTTTTCTCCTTGTTATCCCCCTAGCTTTGCAGCACAATGAGGAAGCTTTGGAGAGGATCCTAAGTCCCTACTGTGTCCTCTGAAGCCTCTTCTTATGTTCTAGGCCTGACTCCTTCCTGCCTGTCTGCATTCCAGGAAGAGATGAGAAGCAATGCTATAAGGGCAGGGGACTTCGACCCTTTTCATCTGAGGTCAACATGTTGCCCATGAATTCAGGTTTCAGGTCTTGTCTTAACATGAAAAAGATTGAAGGTCATTATGAGTATCCAAAGGTCAGAGAAAAGAGCCACTAGGAAATCCATAAGTGGAGACCCTGACAGGGTTTGCAGTTTCAAGGCCTGAGAGCAACCCAGCCTACTGAAAGCTAAGATGTGGATTGATATAGAGGCAATGCCACCTTTTGAACAGTAACCTTGATAGGGCCAATACTATGAAGAAACTGAGTTACATCTAAGCCTACTCTCCCTAGGGATCAAGACCATATAAGGCAGAATGTGCCCTCCAGGTGTTGGGGGAGAAGGGAATGTTTGTATTTCTCCCTTTGCTATATTTTCAAAGTAAATATAATTTTATAAAATCTAATTGATGTTAAGTGGCTAAATGGATCTGGGACGTTACTCCAGATAGTGGAGAGAACAAACTAGAATGAGAGGTCAAGATGATAGCATTAGAGAAAGACACCCCCAAACCGTCAAGGGCACCTCTAGGATCCTGAGAAGGAAGATGCAGTCTTTCTTCAGGAAATTGAGCTCAGAATAACTGCTACACTTGGGAAGGTGGGAAACTTCATCAATTATTAGATTTTTTCCTTTCACCATGAAGTGGTGTGAGTGGCCTGATGAGTCCATGGCTCCTGGTATCTCTATGTTCTCTGAGAGCTCTATGTCTATATTAATTCCAAAGTCCCTGTAGCCCTGGGAGCATTTGCAAATGAAGACTTTTGCTTCTACCCCTCTCCTTTACAAAAAAAAAACCAAAACAAAACCTTGGAATATCTTGAGAATAATTGGAGTAACTCTATTAATTCTGCTCAATGTCTCTCTTAAGTGGGAAAACCTCACGAGTTCTGTTTTGAACATTCAAGTAGATTAGTCATTAGACACAGCCTGGCTGGGAACTAAGAAAGCTTCATTAATGTCTCCATAGATAACATCAAATCTAGAGCCAGAAGGGACCTCGGAAGCCATTTAGTCTACTCTCCCTTTGCTAATTTCATAGCTGAGTTGAAGCAACTGAGACCAAAGTAGGCTCAATAACTTACTCTGTTTCACACAGGTAGGAATTTTCAAGGACAGGACTTGAACTCATATTCTATTACTTTCACTTAGTCATCTACGTATCGTATTGCCACCCTTCAAGGGAGACAATATATGTAAAACACTTTGCAACCTTTATAACATTATAGAATGCTAGATATTGTTATTAATAATAATTCAACTTATTAGTATAACAAATATTTTTAGTTCCTACTATACACAAAGTTTGGGGCAGCTAGGTAGCACAGTATATAGAGTGCTGGGTTTGGAATCCGGAAGACTCATCTTCCTGAGTTCAAATCTGGCTTCAGCTACTTACTAGCTGTGTGACCCTGGCCAAGTCACTTAACACTGTTTGCCTCAGTTTCCTCAACTGTAAAGTGAGCTGGAGAAGGAAATGGCAAACCATTCCAGTAACTTTTCCAAGACAACCCCAAAATGGGGTCGCAGAGGGTTGGACATGACTGAAATGACTGAACACCACACACAGTTACTTTCAAAGATTTCATGGTTTATTAAGGGACATTTGATACGTAAAAAAAAAAAACCAAACTTCAATTCATGCCAGAATGTGATAAATACTGTGAGTGGTTTAGTTCATAGTTTTCTTGAAACAGTAATAGTTTCCTGTGTTGGGGGAAGGGTAACAAGTGCCAGGAACATTGAGCACCTCAGAGGTGCAAAGAGGGATGAAGGACGTTTTTGCGTGGAGAAGAGCTAACTTTGCCTTACTGTGTCTTTGCTGCTAGCACAGAGATAAAAAGATGTTTGTTTCATTGTGGATGACTGCATAATGAGAGAAAAGGTCTCCTTCTTCTGCCTAATGACATTGTACCCCTCAGAAACATCTCCTTTCTCAATGTCACCTGTTGTTAGTGAGAAATAAATGAGTCGAAGCCCCTGGCCCTGGTCCTGACGGTACCAATACATGGTCTCATGTCCCAAATTCTGTTCACAATTCAGTGTCACTTTCTGTCCTATTCCTGTGATTAGATTTCTTGGGGTTTGGGTGACTCTGGCATCTTTGGCATCCATGGGACCTATGGGGGAAGCAGAAATAATCCAAAGAGAGAGATTGACACTGAATCTCTCAGGGGTAGGAATTCAACCAGAATCTGAAAAGTCTAAGGAAGCAATTTCCCATCGGTGTCTAGGACTTACCTGAGTTCAGGAAACAAACAACCACACCCCAAAGAAGCCTGGTGTCCATGGCAGAATCAGGGCAACAAGGGGGTGGCTTTAGAGCAGAGCTCTGGCTCCCGGAGATGTGGTAGAAAAATGGTTGAGCTCTGAGGCACCCCTAGCTTAACACAGGGGATTCAGCATTAACTTATCTTCTAAAAACCTTGTAGCTGAACAAGTCTTCCCAAGGGGAGCAGGAGCATCTCTTAGAAAAGGAGAAGAAATCTTAGTAGACTGGAGTTATTTTCTGAATAGCACTATTGCTTTTAGCTCTGTAGGTGTGGTTAAAATTTAGGAGCCAGCAGGAACCCTGGTACTATTCAAATTTAGACTCATTGAAGAAATTGTGTTTCTGTGTATGGGGGTGGAGTTATTTTATTATGTTTATGAGTTGAGGTGGGTTCTAATATCTACTTTCTGGACTTTCTTTTCCTAATCTTCTAAATAGGAGTGGGGCTACACTAGACAGTATCAAGGCACAGACTGTCTCCCATAGATGGAATGTACATGTATCCTCATGTGTGCCTCTTGGACTCCCTAAATTCCATCAAGACCAAGTCCAAGTGCCACCTTTCTTGATCCCATTCCCCCTGCTGGTAGTGCCTCTCCTTGGCCCCCATTGCCTTATACTGTACTTCTAATGTGTGTACATATTTATACATGCATTTATGTGTATATATATATACATATGCATTTACATGGTATATAAATATGTATAAAAATGTATTGCATACATTTATATGTTACATAATAGCTAATAATAGTTCGATGCTGTTGTTCAGTTGTGTCTGAATGACTCTTTGTGACCCCATGGACTATACTGTCCACCAAGTTTTCTTGGCAAAGATGCTGGAGTGGTTTGCTGCTTCCTTCTTTAGTGGATCAAGACAAATAGAGGTTAAGTGATTTTACCAGGGTCACACAGTTAGTGTCTAAGGCCAGATTTGGACTCAAGTCTTCCTGACTCCAGGGCCAGGGCTCTATGCACTGAGTCAACCTTTCTGCTTCCAAAGCCTATGGTACCTCTCATTTTTTCCATGATCTTTCAAATATCCCTGAGAGTGGTCTAGTAATCACAGTGGCCATTTCTGTTAGAACCCAAATATATACTTCATCTAGGCCTGGTGATTTGAATTTTTGAAGATAGCTTGGTTTGTTCTTACTATTTTCTTTCTTATCTTGGGTAGCAACTCTGTTAGTTATTTTTCTTCTGTTCTTTCCAATATAAAGTTAATTTTCCTTGGCAAAGCAAAGAGTAATAAAATAAGAAATAAGCCGCTCTACCTTGTCTCTTGTCAGTTGTCATCTTGCCATCCAATTGGAGGAAAGGGCCAATTTCTTGTTGGAGCCTCCCTTTTTCTCCCAAGATAGCTTTAAAAAACCCTAGCTTTTTTATTCCTCCCTTATTCTCTCCCTAGCCTCAGCAACTACCACAACCAGTAGGGGGAAGGAAGGGAGACACTCCCCTCCCTTTCCCTCTGTTCCTGCAGGTCTCATTCCACATTTTCTCTGAAACTTGACTACCTCAAGCTTCTTAGGGCTCAACTTTTTAAATTTATTTAAAAGAGCCTGGTTAGTTTGTTGGCTCAGCTGGTTCCTTCTTGACTCAATCAGAAAGGTTTTCATATCTAATAAAGGTATCACCTGATGTTAGACCTTGCTAAGATATTTAAACCTCATGATGTATGACTACACAATCAATCAACAAGCATTTATTAGATTTGTATTATGGAATAAGCCAGAGGTGGAGAACCTGCAGCCTTAAGATCACATGTGGCCCTCTAGGTCTTCAAGTGCAGCCCTTTGACTGAATCCAAACTTCACACAACAAATCCTTTTTGTTCTGTAAAATTTAGACTCAGTCAAAAGGCCACACCCAAGGACCTAGAAAGCTACATGTGGCCTCTAGGCCACAGGTTCCCCACCCCTGGTAAGCACTAGGTTGTATGTAAGGGAAACAGAAAAAAAGTGAAATGATCCCATAGCATCATTACATCCTAATTGGGGCAAAGGGTAAGTGGTAACAGCAGGCTCATATGTAGATATTTATAAAACATATATAACCCATTGGGGCAGCTAGGTGGTGCACTGTATAGAATGCCAGGCCAGGAGTCAGGAAGACTCATCTTCCTAAATTCAAATGTGTTCTTAGACACTTACTAGCTGTGTGACTCTGGGCAAGTTCCTTAACTCTGTTTGCCTCAGTTTCCTCATCTGTAAAATGAACTGGAGAAGGAAATGGCAACCACTCCAGTACCTCTGCCAAGAAATCCCCAAATGAGGTCACAAAGAGTCAGACACGACTCAAACAACTGAACAGCAATGACGACGAGGAAAGTCTGGTGGTGGGAAGGGCAGAGAGATGAAGGCAATAGTCTTGGGGGAGATCTGCTAGGAAACTAGGCAACAAGTGGTACTTGAGATGAATCTTGAAGGAATCTTGAAGATAACTCTTGCAACTGCAAGATAATGGAAGCAGTTAGGAAGAATATTCCAGGGAGCCAATGCAAAATCACTGAGTTGGGAAATGGAGTGCTATGTGTGAGGAAAAGCAAGAAGCCTGCTTTGACTGGCCTGTAGATTGCATAGAGCCAAGTAATGTGGCATAATGCATCCTGAATAATTCAAATGCTTTAAAAATAGCTCTATAGAAGTTAAGGTGTCCATGAATGGTGCAAAAAACCAAGTGATTCAAAATGTGCTACTGACCCCTTGTGGAGAGCGCAGGATAGGACGAGACCGACCGTGAGAATGAGAAAGTGCAGGGAAAGGCAATGAAGTGGGGAGAAATGAATCAAGCACGAAGAGTGAGATTGTTTTAATCAAACAACATGAAATGATAGAATCTGTAGTTTGACGATGCATAATGATGTATTAATTTATATTGCCCTTTACATTGCATCAAGGTCTTTTTCATCATCATCTCCCTCAATCCCCTTAACAGCCAACCCTCTGAAGCTGATTACAAATTGTATTATTTTGGAGTAGGAAGAGGATTTGGAGATAATCGAGTCCAAATCTCTTTTTTGGCAATGGAGGAAACTAAGTTCAGAGACATAAAGTGACTTAGTAAGATAGTCTAAGATAATGATTGCCAAAGTGTGGTCTGGTGGTCTCTAAGAACTTTTTAAGAAGTTTCAAGCTCAAAACTATTTTATATTAATTTTAAGACATTTTAATTTCTATGGTGAATATTGATATTTACTTCCATATATAAAACATATTACCCATAAGAATAAAGCTCTTAGGAAGAGTTCTCAATAATTTTTAAGAGCGTAAAGGGATCCTGAGACACCAAAGCCCAAGAATCTTTCTGATCTAAGATGACTCTGGATTTTTCCACCTCTTACTAACTGCAACCTGCTTCTCCCATTAGTCAGTTCCTCATGGGGTTCCATTTTAAGGAAATGCCCAGGCTGGCTTTCCTTCATTCCTTTCCTGGTCTGCTTTTTTTTTTTTTTCAAAATGGATTTGTAAAAATTGTATTTGTTACAGTGCTAACAAATCTTTTATAAACAAATATTGATTTGTTCAAATAAATGTAATAATATTAATATTATAATATCATATATAAGAAATAATATATAATAAAATGAATAATATAAAATATAATTAAATAAATGTAATAAAATAAATTTAAAATTGTTAAAAATAAATTAAATGTCAAAAACTAAAGAAACAAATATCAATGCTACATTTACAAATTCCTTTCCCCCCCCACTAAAATTTCTTAGGCCACCTCCTTATACTACATACAGTATTCCTTAACGGAAAAAAATGCATAGTAAAGCAACTGATTAAAAGGCTGTGACTTAAGAAAATCAACCCTAACTTAATCCCATTCTGTTTATTTTTTCAAAATGGATTTGTAAAAATTGTATTTGTTACAGTGCTCACAAATCTTTTCATGCTGAATAAACAAATATCAATACTACATTTACCAAGTTCTTTCCCCCCCCCTAAAATTTCTTAGGCCACCTCCTTATACCATATACGGTATTCCTTAATGGAAAAAAATACACAATAAGGCAACTCTTTAAAAAGCTGTGACTTAAGAAAACCAACACTAATTTGATCCCACTCTGCTTTTGACTCCTTAGATTTCACCTCCATGCATACCTTTCCCCTACCTGGCAGCTTTCCAACTCCCCCACCCTTTCCCCTCCCACCCTGCTTTAGCTCCTTTTTAGGTAAGGTCTTCTCCCATTAAAATGTAAACTCCTCAAGAGAAGGGACTTTATTTTTGTTTGTATTTATATCTGTAGTGATTAGCACAGTGCCTGACACATGGTATGTGCTTAATAAATGCTTTTGACTCATGTATGGACTAATTAATGATCTGACTAGTTAGGATCCTAGGTTGAATTAAAGGAAGATTTCCTAACCTCTCCTCACCCCTATGTTTTCACTAAGCAGTACTATCATTGTTAGTATATGAGTTTTAGTTTGATATTTGAATGTAGTCTTGATCTCCTTGGGGCAGATTCTTAATCCCCACCCCAACACTGTTGCAGATTGTAACCTATTCATAACTTCTAACCACATGTAATTTTTGCCCATGACCGCTAATAAATATGACATAAAATTTCTATGGAATAATTCTTTAGACCTTGTAGTGTTTTGTGTGTACCAGTAGGGCACTTGGATTGATACCTGTTACCTCAACTCTTAAACATCTGCAGTCTACTTCTCTTTTTTTTTGGTGGGGGGGGCAGGAGGAAGCAATTGGGGTCAAGTGACTTGTCCAGGGTCACATAGCTAGTTAAGTGTCTGAGGCTTTGAACTCAGGGGATTTAAATCCAAGGCCTCCTGACTCCACTGTACAACCTAACTACTCCCTGCACCTTTTTCGGATAACATTTTCTTGATGATATGTTTTATGGTACTTCTTACTTGCAAATCTTCAGTGTTTGTATGCTGAAGCTTACTTAGGCACATCATGGTTTTTCCATTGCTCTCTGGGTCCCTGGAATTTTGATTCTTCAAAAGAACATGGAGTTTCATTATGCATAGCCATATGGTATTATCTGAGGAATGTTTGTGTTAAAAAAAAGTATGTGTGTGTGTGTGTGTGTGTGACAGAGTAGTTAGCAATTATTGCTATTCCTGCATTAAATGAAATTCATCCTATTATCTATTTTTTCAGTTGTACTTAGGTCATTGTTGTGTCTATAGTAACAATTCTCAAATTTTTTAGTCTCAGGAGCCCTTTAAACTTTTGAAAATTTTTGTGCTTTTAAAAAATATTGAAGACCCCAAAGAATTTTTGTTTATGTAAGTTATATCTATGAATATTTGCCACATTAGAAACAGCTACTACTTTAAAAATATCTGCTTATTAATTAATTTAAAATAATAAGTCCATTATATAGTAACATACATAATATAATTTTATGCAAAATAACTATATTTTCCAAAACAAAAAAAAATTAGTGGGAAAAGTGGCATTGATTTTCTTTTTTTTCCCTTTTTTTGCATATATTTCCAATATCTTGCTTAATGGAAGATAGCTAGATTCTTGTATCTACTGCCACATTCAATCTATTGTGATATGTTGTTTCAGTTGAAGTATATGAAGAAAATCCAGCTTCATATAGATAAGTAGTTGGAAAAGGGAGGATTTTTTTTAATAGTCAAGAAACAGGGGGGAAGAGCCAAGATGGCGGCTGGGAAGCAGTGACTGGCGTGAGCTCCCCACCAAGTCCCTCCAAAAACATATAAAACAATGGCTCTGAACCAATTCTAGAGCTGCAGAACCCACAAAGTGGCAGAGGGAAGCAGGGCCCCA
>CM053623.1:81847486-81865506 GCA_028646595.1 Phalanger gymnotis | reverse complement strand
CTTGGGCAGATGCGCTGCCTCACCAGCACTCCTCCTTCCCCAAGAACCCCCTACCCAGACTGAGCTTAAATCTTCAGCAGGCTCTTCACTCCTGCTCTGATCAGCCACTTAATTCCTCCCACCATGTGGGCCTGGGGCCAGAAGCAGCCGCAGCCCTAGTTCTAAAGCTGCCCCACCTCCGCTGCCCCAGGGGCAGTGGCCAAACTGCAAACTTAGTCCCACAGATTTTCCCACTAAACTTCTCTGTTGTCTTTGCTCTTTGTGGGTTGAGAAGTCTGGTGGATGCCACAGCTCAGTAATTCAGGATGCTAGGGCACTCTCTGCTCATCTCCTGGTCTGGTAGGTCCGCGTCTGGTCTGTTTGTGCGGTGCGCGCTGGGCTCAGCTCCGCTCCCCTCACCTGGGGGCTGGGAGCTCCGTGGGGGACAGACCTTACCCAGAGACCATCCAGGCTGTCCTGGGCTGGAGCCCTGCTTCCCTCTGCCACTTTGTGGGCTATGCAGCTCTAGAATTGGTTCAGAGCCATTTTTTATAGGTTTTTGGAGGGACTTGGTGGAGAGCTCACGCCAGTCACTGCTTCCCAGCCGCCATCTTGGCTCCACCCCCAAAACACAAATTCAGATGAGTACAACATCAAAATGGCTACATGTGAAGCTTCCAAGGGGAATATGAATTGGTCTCAAGTGCCAAAAGTCCTCTTGTAAGGGCTCAAAAAAGAAGGTAATTAAGAGAAGTAAAAGACAATTTGGGGAAAGAAATGAGAGTTATGAAGGAGAACTAGAGGGGAAAAGTCAATAGCTTGGAAAAGGAAACACAAAAATTGACTGAAGAGAACAACTACTTAAAAAATAGAATTGGTGAAATGGAAAAAAATCCACTGAAGAAAACAATTCCTTTAAAAGTAGAACTAGACAAATGCAAGAGGAAGTACAAAAGGTAACTGAAGAAAATAATTCCTTAAAAACTAGAGTTGGACAAGTGGAAGCTAATGACTCCATGAAACATGAAGAATCAGTCAAACAAAATCAAAAGAATGAAAAATAGAAGAAAATATGAAATACCTCATTGGTAAAACAGCTTACCTGGAAAATAGATGCAGGAGAGATAATTTAGAAATTATTAGATAACCTGATGGTCATGACCAAGAAAGATCTTGGATGGCATCTTTCAAGAAATTATCAGGGAAAACTGTTCAGATATCCTAGAACCAGAGGGTAAAATAGACATTGAAAGAATCCACCAATCACCTCCTGAAAGAAATCCCAAATGAAACCTCCAAGGAATATTGTAGCCAATGGCAGAATTATCAGATCAAGGAAAAAATAATTCAAGCAGCCAGAAAGAAACAAGTCAAATATCAAAGAGCCACAGTCAAGATTACACAGGACTTAGCAGCTTTGATATTAAAGGATCAGAGGATCAGAGTGCTTGGAATATGATATTCCAGAAGGCAAAGGAGCTTGGAATACAATCAAGAACCAACTACCCAGTAAAATTGAGCATCATCTTTCAGGGGATAAAATGGATATTCAACAGGGGGAGGGCTGACTGGGGAAGGAGGCAATCAGAATATATGCCACCTAGGAATGGGAGGAGGGTAGAAATGGGGAGAAAATTTGTAACTCAAAATCTTGTGGAAATCAATGTTGAAAACTAAAACATTAAATAAAATATACACAGAATAAAATAAGAACATTCAATGAAGTAGGGGACATTCAAACTTTCCTGATGAAAGACCAGAGCTGAACAGAAAATTGGATCTTCAGATACAATAATCAAGGTAAACAAAAAAGGTAAAAAAGAAAGAAAAAATGTTATTCAATAAAATTTAAACTGTTTTCTCTACATGTAAGATGATTCTTGTAATTCTTGTTAACAGTATCTCTATTGGGGCAGTTATAAGGAGTATACATAGATAGAGGGCATAAGTATAAGGTGACTTTGATGTGGTGACATTAAAAAGATTAATGGGTAAAAAGGGTTGTACTGGGAGAAGAGGAAAGGGAGAAGCAGAATAGGGTAAATTGCATCACGTGAAGAGGTACAAAAGCCATATTACAGTAGAGGGAAAGAAGGGAAGGGGTGAGAAGTGTGTAAACCTTACTCTCATCAGATTTGGTTCAAAGAGGGAATAACATACACATTTAGGTGGGTATAGAAATTCATCTTACCCTATAGGGAAGTAGAAGGGGAAAGGGGACCAAAAAGAGAGAGGGGATGTTGATAGAAAGGACAGCAGAAGAGAGGGCAGAAGTAGGAGAGGAAGGGGAAAGAAAAGGTGGGGCTGATAGAAGGAAAGGCATATTGGGAGAGGTGGTGATCAGATACAAAACTCTGTTGAGGAAGTTCAGCATGAAGGGAAGGAGAAAAGCATTAACAGGGAAAAATAGGATGGAGGGAAATACACAGTTGCAAATCATACTGTAAATATAAATGGGATGACCTCTTCCATAAACTAGAGGTGGAAATAGACTGATCACCACCTGAAAGAGATCCTATGAGGAAAACACACAGGAGTATTCACATAGTCAAGTACCAAAAACCCCATTTCAAGAATAAAATATTATGATCAACAAGAAAAAAAAACAATTTGCATATGAAGGTGTCAAAGTAGAATCCCACAAGACCTAGCATCAGTGACACTAAAAGACTGCAGGTCTTAGCACACCATATATCAAAGAGCAAAAGAACAGGGCTTCTGGAAGAAAATATCATACCCAGGAAACCTAAGCATAAATCAGAATGAAAAAAATGGATATTTAATGAATAGTCAGATTTTCAGAACTTTGTTTAAAAAAACTGCACTTAATAGAAGATTTGACACACAGGAGCCAAGAGAAACATAAGGTACATAACAAAGACCAACTACAAGGGTCTCAATAAGGACAGACTGTATACTTTTTGCATATGTAAAATGTATGTCTAAGATTATTACTAATAATCACTTATCCCTATTTGCCTCAGTTCATCAATAAATGAATAAAATGAGTTGGAGAAGGAAATGGCAAACCATTCCAGTATCTTTACAAAAAAAAAATTGTGTCACCAAGAGTTAGACACAACTGAAACAATTAAACAACCACAAAAATCAACAGACGTCATTTGTAATATTGATGAAAAAGGATCCATTTTCCTATTATTTTCCTAAAATTTGATGGTCTACTTTCCTTACCTAATGGAACAGCTGAGTACTGTTTATCACTCACCCCTTAGACATGACAGGAACTACTTTAGCAGGTACTATGGCAAACTGAATTCCTGGGATTAAGTATCATGAGAAAAATTAACTCATTATCTTGTTTTTCCTGGTGGAATACCTGATATTAACAGGGTCATGGCATTGTGAACCACTTCTATGAGTTCCTTTGGCATTGTCTCCAGTAACCGGTCTTTCCGATGTCACCTGTAGGTATCCTGCAGTGCATTACTGCCCACTTCCCATGTCCTCCTCCAACTTCCACTACAATCTGGAATCTTGGGTTGTAATCCCACATTTCCACATCCTGCATGTCTGCTTGAGTCATAGTTTTACTGAGCATTAATTTCCTGATCTATAAAAAAGGTAGAATGACATTTGTCCTGCCGGCCATATGGCATTTTTAAAGGTTCAAATGAAATAACATTGGTAAAAGGCTTTGAAAAAAATAAAATATTCAACAAAAATATGATTATATTCTCATTGTTCCCATCTTATTTTGTAGGGATGATTCCCTGAAATCATGCATACAATTGCACAATTAGAGTATTTAAGAATTGGAAGGGATGCACTTTAATCCCTAATTCAACATGAAGATCATTCTCCTGTGTAGAGCAAAGATCAACAAAATAGGCATTGAGGAGTTTTCTTTCCTTTGACCTCTGTGTTTATCCCATCTATTCCTTCTTTGATCTTCCTATTTAATCCAACATTACAAATGGATCAATATTTGCATGTGTGCACATGCATACACACACACACAAACACACACATACTCACACAACATTTGTTTAAGTTCATTTTGGGATCAAGCTCTTCTGATTTAGTTTTTTGGTTTTTAGTGATATACAACTCTTTTCTCCATCTTCAGTGACCTATACTTGCCTTCTCCTTATGCAGACGTGGTCTTTTAAAACGTAAATTGGAGAATTCATTTTATATCTGTTAATCTGTTGGGTCAGCTTCTACTTTTCTTTACTCATCAGAATTTTATTTTTGTGTTTTCATAATTTTATTTTTGAGAAATTTGTATTTCTTCTCAGGTTACCTTTGTCAGTAGTCAGGACCTTGAGACAGATGGCTGTCCATTACCCAGCATTCCACTTGTCTTACATCTGAAACTCTTTTTTCTAGGACATGTCACTCAAAATTTGGTCCCTTCCTACTGGTCTCTGCCACAACATAATTCTGGTGACTAAGAAAAGAGGAGTCTGTCAAAAGAGGCTAAAAGATATAAAAAGAATTCACCTTCCAAATTACATTTTAAAATGACATATTTAGAAGAAAGTATGGAAAGTTCAGTGAGGGTAAAGAGAGAAGAATCACATATTCCTATCTCAGTGTTAGCAGGAGAACTAAAGTCCAGAATTAACTGAGGCCAAGATAGGTGAAGAAGTGGTGTGTGTGTCTGTGTGAGTGTGTGTGTGTGTGTGTAAATCAAAGAAGGGATAAATGGGATGATCACAGTGGTCAAAGGAAAGAAAACAGAGATGCCCACTTACTATTTTGTTTATATTTTCTATATAAAGGAAAATAATCTTCAGATTGAAAAATGAATTAAATCCAAGATAGGTGAGGAGTAAGTAAATGAGTACCAGACACCTCAAATGAATTTAAGTCACAAAGCCTGGATTCAATTTGGGTTTAATAAAAAAAAGTTGCAAACATGACTGCTAAATCACTGGTAATGATTTTTAAAACCAAAATATAAACAAATGCATACAAAAACAGTGAAGAATAGGAAAGGTATCCCAGGACTAGATAAAAGCAAAGGTTTTCCAAAATTTAAAAAAACCAGAAAGTAGATTTTTCAGTAAATAGATCTACAAATTTGAATTCCATTCCTGACAAAATTCTAGAACGTGTAACTTGATGATTTTTCATTTAGAAGCAAAAGCAGTGATCACTATAGCTTGTGAAGTACCCCCTAAGAACACGATATGGTAGACTAACCTCACTTTCTTTTGGGAAATCATTATTGAACACGTAGTATGCCCAGATTTCACAAATACTTTGGAAAACAACTCCCATGATTTGTTTGTGGTTATAATAGTGCTATATGTTGTTATATATTCAGAAAATTTTTATAATTCCATATTCTCCAAGTACTGATGAAAGAATTGATGTCAATATTTTTGAGAGCAGGGAGTACTTCTTTTTCATATCTCTAGAGCCGAGCACAGTGCCTGACATATCATAAGAGCTTAACAATATTTGTCGAATGCAAACTGGGAAGAAATTTCTAGTCAATACTATCAGCCTTTCTCCTTGATACACGGTTTAACAGTTTTATCAATAATTTGAATAGAGGGAGCAGAGCCAAGATGGCAGACAGAAGCCAGGAAGTTGCTTGAGATCTCCACAGTTTCTCTCAAAACCAACGTTAAATCAAGCCTCTCAACAGATTCTGGAGTGACAGAACAACAAAAAGACAGAGAGAAACAGTTTTCTAGCTTAGCCATAACTTAGAAGGGCTGCAGGAAAGATCTGTCTCACTTGGGTAAAAAGTGAGGATAGGCCATCACAGATGGTATCTGGACAAGACAGCCAGAAGCTCTTAGCTATAGCACAGATCAGCAACCAAGGCACCTTGGTCATCCGGGCTCAGCAGGCCAGGTGTGAAGCCTTCAGCCTCAGTGCAGAAGGCAAATCATTAGCCCCCAAACCCCAGGCACAACTTGGCTGCACCACCCCCACCCTAGGAGGCAACCTGTAAGCAGTTGAGGCCAGGGTGCAGAAAGCCAGGCCCCTGGTGCCTAGCATAAGAAGCTTTAGATAGAGCCCCAGGGTCCCAGGAGCAGAGATCAACTTTAAAAGTCACAAAATAGGCTGAAAAATAAGTAAGAAATAGAAGAGAATCCTGACCATGGAAAGATAGGATGGTGACAGGGAAGATCAAAACACAAACTCAGAAGAGGACAACATCAAAATGGCTACATGCGAAGCTTCCAAGGGGAATATGAATTGTTCTCGAGTGCCAAAAGTCCTCTTGTAAGGGCTCAAAAAAGAAGGTAATCAAGAGAAGTAAAAGACAATTTGGGAAAAGACATGAGAGTTATGAAAGAGAATTGAGGGGAAAAAGTCAACAGCTTGGAAAAGGAAACACAAAAATTGACTGAAGAAAACAACTACTTAAAAAATAGAATTGGTGAAATGGAAAAAAATCCACTGAAGAAAACAATTCCTTTAAAAGTAGAATTGGACAAATGCAAGAGGATGTACAAAAGCTAACAGAAAAAAATAATTCCTTAAAAACTAGAGTTGGTCAAGTGGAAGCTAATGACTCCATGAAACATGAAGAATCAGTCAAACAAAATCAAAAGAATGAAAAATAGAAGAAAATATGAAATTCCTCATTGGAAAAACAACTGACCTGGAAAACAGATGCAGGAGAGAGAATTTAGGAATTATGAGACTACCTGATTGTCATGACCAAAAAAGATCCTGGATGGCATCTTTCAATAAATTAACAGGTAACACTGTTCAGGTATCCTAGAACCAGAGGGCAAAATAGGCATTGAAAGAATCCACCAATCACCTCCTGAAAGAAATCCCTAAATGAAACCTCCAAGGAATATTGTAGCCAAATGCCAGAATTATCAGATCAAGTTAAAAATAATTCAAGCAGCCGGAAAGAAACAGGTCAAATATCAAAAAGCCACAGTCAAGATTACACAGGACTTGGCAGCTTTGATTTTAAAGGATCAGAGGGCTTGGAATATGACATTTCAGAAGGCAAAGGAGCTTGGAACACAACCAAGAATCAACTACCCAGTAAAACTGAGCATCATCCTTCAGGGGATACAGTGGACATTCAATAGAGGGGAGAGCTGACTGGGGAAGTAGGCAATCAGAATATATGCCATCTTGGAATGATGAGGAGCGTAGAAATGGGGAGAAAATTTGTAACTCAAAATCTTGTGGAAATCAATTTTGAAAACTAAAACATTAAATAAAATATATACAGAATAAAATAAGGACATTCAATGAAGTAGGGGACTTTCAAACTTTCCTGATGAAAAAACCAGAGCTGCACAGAAAATCAGATCTTCAAATACAATAATCAAGGTAAACAAAAAAGGTAAATAAGAAAGAAAATGTTATTCAATAAAATTTAAACTGTTTTACCTACATGTAAGATGAATCTTGTAATTCTCATTAACAGTATCTCTATTGGGGCAGTTATAAGGAGTATACATAGATAGAGGGTGTACATATGAGGTGACTTTGATGTGGTGATATTAAAAAAATTAACAGGTAAAAACAGGTATACTGGGAGAAGAGGAAAGGGAGAAGCAGAATAGGGTAAATTGCATCACATGAAGAGGTACAAAAGGCATATTGAAGTAGAGAGGAATAAGGGAAGGGGTGAGGATAGTGTAAACCTTATTTTCATCAGATTTGGTTCAAAGAATGAATAATATACACATTCAGTTGGGTATACAAATTCATCTTATCCTATAAGGAAGTAGAAGGGGAAAGGGGACCAAAAAGAGAAAGGGGATTCTGCTAGAAGAGAGAGCAGAAGGGAGGACAGAAGTAGGTGGGGAAGGGGAAGGAAAAGGAGGGGGTGATAGAAGGAAGGGCATATTGAGGGAGGTGGTGATCAGATACAAAACTGTTGAGGAAGGACAGCATGAAAGAAAGGAGAAAAGCATAAACAGGGAAAAATAGGATGGAGGAAAATACAGAGCTGGAAATCATACTGTAAATATAAATAGGATGAACTTTTCCATAAAATAGAGATGGGAATAGACTGATCATCACCTGAAAGAGATCCTATGAGGAAAACCTACAGGAGTATTCATACAGTCAAGTACCAAAAACCCCATCTCAAGAATAAAATATTATGATCAACAAGGAAAAAAATTTACATATGAAAGTGCCAAATTAGAATCCCACAAGACATAGCATCAGTGGCACTAAAAGACTGCAGGTCTTAGCACACCATATATCAAAGAGCAAAAGAACTGGGCTTCTGGCAGAAAATATCATACCCAGAAGAGCTAAGCATAATTCTGAATGAAAAAAATGGAAGTTTAACGAATGGTCAGACTTTCGGGACTTTGTTTAAAAAAACTGAACTTAATAGAAGATTTGACACACAAGAGCCAAGAGAAACATAAGGTACATAACAAAGACCAATTGCAAGAGACTCAATAAGGGCAGACTGTATACCTTTTACATATGTAAAATGTAAAATGTATGTCTAAGACTTTTACTAATAATTCGATAGCTCATAAGAAAAATTGGGGTAGACCTGAGCATGATATGACTTCAAAAATTAAAACTGTTTAGGAACATAAAAAAGAGTAATTATCTTATGGAAATGGGGAATGAGAGGAAGAAACAATACAGAGGAATTAAATGGGGGAGGAGGGCTGTTAGTTCTAGAAATCTACTTTCACTGGGAATGTATCAAAGAGGGACTAATACAAATACATCTAGGATATAAAAGTATTCTAAATTTAGAAAGAAATAAAAAGCTAAGGGGATCTGGAGGGGGAAAGGATCTTTAGAGGGGAGGATGAAGGAATAGGTTAAAAGTGGATATAGAGAGTGTTTACATTGATCAGAATGGGAGGAAAAGAGAGGGATCATTGGAGGAGAGATAGGTTAAGTAATAGGATGCCAAGGTAGCAGGTAAAAGTAAAGTAAAGGAGTCAGGAAGAATAGGAAATAAGAGATATGCAAAAAAAAATAAAGACTAGGAGCAGAATCTCTTCAGGAAAGTACATATTCATATATATATGTATATATGTATACATATATATGTATGTATATCTGCATATATATGTATGTATATCTGTATATATATATATATATATCAATAAATATATATCAATATATCCATGCTTAATTGTGGCCCAGGGGAGGAGGGTAAAGTAAGGGAGAAAAAACAACATAGCAAAAGGTTTGCAACAGAAAAGAAAAGAAAATCTACAATAAAGCAAGATGTACAGCTTTCAACACAATGTGTAGTATTTAATATACATGCTTTCTTGTAATGGAAATTTATTGATATATATTTTGAATCTTCTCTTACATTCTGCTCTGCAAATGTTTTCATTTTTATTTCATATTTAAGTTGTAATATTTGTTTTTATGTTTCTTTTTAGCATTGTATATTTAAGTTTTAGTGTTTCAGTGGAAAATTTTTTAAAAAGTTAAAAAAAATACAGGCAGATAGCAGAGTAGCTTAAAAACCAAAATCCTACAATATGTGGATTACAAGAGCTATGTTGAAAGCAGAGAAATACACACATAGTAATGGTGAAAGGCTGGAGCAAAATATATTATACTTCAAGTGAAGTTAAAAATAAACAAAAAGAGGGGTAGCAATCCTGGTCTCAGAAAAAGCAAAAGCAAAAATTGATTCAATGAAAAGAAATAAGGAAGTAAAATACATCTTGCTAAAAGGTACCACAGATACTAAAGTAATATCAGTACTATATATGTTTACACCATTTGGTATAGTGTTCAGATTCTTAGAGAAGTTAAGTGAGTTACAGGAAGAAATAGAGAACAAAACTATAATAGTGGGGGACTTCAGCCTCCTCTTTTCAGAACAAGATAAATTTAACCACAAAATAAATAAGAAGTTAAGGAGGTAAATAGAATTTATTTAAAAGTTAGATATGATAGACCTCTGGAGAAAAATTGAATGGTAATAGAAAGGACTATATCATTTTCTCAGGGGTATATCACACCTACACAAACACTGACCATGTGTTAGTTCATAAAAATCTAACAATCAACTGCAGAAAGGTAGAAATCTTAAATGTATCCTTTTCAGGTCATGATGCAATAAAAATTACATGTAATAAAGAGCCACGGAAAGATAGACTAAAAGTTAATTGGAAATTGAATAATCTAATCCTAAAGAATGACTTGGTCAAACAACAAATCACAGAAACAATCAATAATTTCACCAAAGAGAACAACAATGAGACAACATACCAAAACTTGTGGGATACAGCCAAAGAAGTTCTTAGGGGAAATTTTGTATCTCTAAATGCTTACAAAACTAAAATAGAGAAGGAGATCAATGAAATGGAAATGCAATGAAAAAAGATAGAAAAAGACAAATTAAAAATTCCCAACTAAATACCAAATTAGAAATTCTGAAAATCAAAGGAGCAATTAATAAAACTGAAAATTAGAAAACTATTCAACTAATGAATCAATCTAAAATATGATTTTATGAAAAAAACATTAAAATAGATAATTTGATAATAGATAATTTAATTTATTTTAAAAAAGAATTAACCAAAATACCAGTATCAAAAATGAAACCCACATCAAAAAAGGAGGAAATTAAAGAAATAATTAGAAGCTATTTTGCCAAACTCTATGTCATTAAATGTGACAAACTAAATAAGTGAAATGGACGAATATTTACAAAAATATAAATTGTCCAGATTAACAGAAGAAAAATTAAAAGGAATAACCCAATTGTAGAAAAAGAAACTGGACAAGTAATCAATGAACTCCTTAAGAAAAAACTCTCCAGCGCCACATGGATTTACAAGTGAATTCTACCAAACATTTAAAGAACAATTAATCCCAATACTACATAAATTATTTAGAAAAATGAGCAAAGAATGAGTCCTACCAAATATGGTGCTGATTCCTAAACCAGGAACAGCCAAGACAGAGAAATAAAATTATAGACCAATTGCCTTAATTAATATAGATGCAAAAATTTTAAATAAAATTTTAGCAAAGAGATTATAGCAATTTCTCACCAAAATTATACACTATGGCCAAGTGAAATTTATAGGTGGCATGCAGGTTGGTTTAATATTGGAAGAACTATCAGAATAAATGACCATATCAATAACAAAACAAATGGAAATCATATGATTATCTGAATAGATGTAGAAAAAGCTTTCGAAAAAATGCAGCACGCATTCCTATTAAAAACACTAGAGAGCATAGCAATAAGTAGAGTTTTACTTAACGTGATAAAGAGGATCTACCTAAAACCTTTAACAGGCATTATCTGAAATGAGAGTAAGCCAATAATCCAGAAACTTTACCAATAAGATCAGTAGTATACATACACACACACACACACACACACACACACACACACACAAACATACATACATACATATATATATATAAATGTATGTATGTATATATAAACAACAAAGCACAGCAGCAAGAGGTAGAAGGAGAAAGTCCATTTAAAATAACTGTAGACAATATAAAATACTTTGGAGTCTACCTGCCAAGACAAACCCAGAAACTATATAAACACAATTACAAAACACTTTTCACAGAAACAAAATCGGATCTAAACAATTGGAATAATATCTATTTCTCCTGAGTAAGCCAAGCTAATATAATAAAAATGACTATTCTACTAAATTAATTTACATATTCAGTAACATACCATTCAAAATACCAAAAATTATTTTATAGGGGGCAGAGCCAAGATGGTACTGTGAAAGGAGGAAACTACTGGAGCTCTCTCCCAAATTCTGTCAGATGTGTCTAAAAAAGTGAATCTGAGCAGATCTGAGAGAGTTAGAAGCTACTAGTAGAGTCAGGGCAAGAACAGGCCTAGGGCAGAAGTACAGACTATGGCCATGACCAAACCCCAGGCGTCTCAGCCCAGCATGGGAGTCTGTCTAAGCTACAGGAGACACTAGTGCACAGCTTGTGGCTGTGAGAGTAACTAGCCCACAGGCCTCCAGCTGGCAGTCTAAAGGTTTGAATCTTACCTTCTTGAACTTCTGGGAGCCATGATGGCCAGGCAAAATGGCTCTCATCCTCCCCTAAAATAAACCGAGAATACTACCTCAGGAGAAACAGAAGAGCCAAGTGTGGGGCTTCAGTAGAGAGACAAATTGGGGAGAGGGCCCTTCTTGGGGTTGTGGAAGGAGACTAGTGCAGGAAGAGAGGTATCCCAGCAGGCTCCACCTCAGCAAAACAATGAGAGTAACTGAGCCCCAGGGCAATGGAGCTAACAAATGTCAACATCAAGACCCCAGATATGACTTTGTATAGCCAGGGGAAGTGGCAGGCACCCGCACAGACTACCCTTCTGTAGAGCAGTCCCAGGGAAGAGGAGACTCCCAGCAGCCAGACCACCCAGCCCTCACACCTCACAAAACCAGAGGCCATAGTATACAAAGCCAGTGAGCAGGCACACAGATTCAAACACAAGAAGGTAGGGACACAGTCCCCTGAGCCCCAGAAGCAGAGATCCACTTTAGAAGACAGGAAGGAAAAATAGCTCTGCGAAAAAAAGACCACTAAAAAGCTTTCAAAGACCATTGCATCCTATTAGGGAGACAGGGAAGATGAAAATACCAATTCAGAAGAGGACAGCGTGGACACTATACTCAAACCTGAAACCTCAAAAGGGAATGTGAACTGGTCTCCAGCCCAAAAAGCATTCATGGAAGAACTCAAGGAGGACTTTAAAAACTAAATTAGAGAGGTAAAAGAAAAAGTGGAAAAAATGGAAAAAAAAATCAGTGATGAAAACAAATCTTTAAAAAGTAAAATGGGTGAAATGGTTAAGGAGATTCATAATATAAATGGAGAAAATGTGTCATCGCAAAGTAAAATCAACCAAATGGAAAAGGAGATAGAGAAGCTAAAGGAAGAAGACAATACATTAAAAATGAGAATTGGGCAAGTAGAAGCTAATGACTCTATGAGACATCAAGAATCAGTCAAACAAAATCCTAACAATGAAAATATAGAAGAAAATGTGAAATATCTGATTAGAAAAACAACTGACTCGGAATATAGATCCAGGTGAGACAATCTAAGAATTACTGGTCTACTGAAAAGCCATGATGAAAAAAAGAGCTTGGACAGTGTCTTCCAAGAAATCATTAATGATAACTTTCCTGAGCTGCTAGAACCAGAGGGTAAAATAGTCATCAAAAGAATTGATGGATCACCCTCTGAAAGAAATCCCAAACTGAAAAGTCCAAGAAATATTATAACCAAATTCCAGAATTACCACATCAAGGAGAAAATTCTGCAAGCAGCCAGAAAGAAACAATTCAAATATCGTGCAACTACAGTCAGGATCATGCAGAATCTTTTGGCTTCCGCATTAAATAATAGGAAAAATTGGAATGGGATATTCTGAAAGGCAAAGGAGCTTGGAGTAGAACTGAGAATCAACTACTAAGGAAAACTGAGCATAATTTTTCAGGCAAGGAGATGGACATTCAATGGAATAAGGGAATTCTGGACCTTCCTGATGAAAAAGACAGAGTGCGATGGGAAATTTGATCTTCAATACAAAAATCAAGAGAGACATAGAAAAGGTAAACAGGGGGGAAAAACCCTTGTTAACCAGTAAAGCAAATTATTTATATCCTTCTAGAAGATTATATTGTTTTATATATGTTTTATACACACACACACATATGTATATGTGTGTGTGTGCGTGAGTCTTGAGAATAGTACAGTTATTATGACAATTGAAAGGCATATGCATAGACTGTGGGAATCAGTATAAAATAACTGATATAATGATTATAAACCTAATTAAGAGATATAAAGGTATGGTTCTGAGAGAAAAGGTAAGGACCTAGTAGAAAAGGGTAAATTACATCACATGAAGATGCACAAAAACATACAGGCAGTAGAGGGAGAAGGGGGAAAGAAAAGGGAGGGCATGGTCAGAAGAGAGGGAAAAGTAGCAACGGGAAAAAGGAAAGATAAGGGAGGGGAATCAAGAGGGAGGGTAAACTGAGGAAGGCAGTGGTCAAAAGCAAAACCCATTTCAGGAGTGAAAGGGAGAAGGGAGAAAGAAAAAAAATAAACAAGGGGGAAATAGGATAAAGAAAAAGACACAGATAGTAATCATAATGGCGAATATGAATGGGATGAACTCTCCCATTAAACAAAAGCAGGTAGCAGAATGGATCTAAAACCATAATCCTACAATATGTCGTTTACAAGAAACACATTTGAAACAGGGGGATACACACAGGGTAAAGGTAAAAGGCAGGAGTAGAATATATTATGTTTCAGCTAAAGTAAAAAAGCAGGGGTAGCAATCCCAATCTAAGACTAAGCAAAAGCAAAGACACATCTAATTAAAAGAGATAAGGAAGGACACTATATCTTCCTAAAAGGCACCATAGACAATGAGGCAATGTCATTATTTAACATATATGCACCAAGTGGTATAGGATGCAAATTCTTAGAGGAGAAGTTAAGGGAGTTACAGGAAGAAATAGACAGCAAAACTATACTATTGGGGGACATCAACCTCCCCCTCTCTGAACTTGATAAATCTAACCTCAAAATAAGCAAGAAAGAAATTAAGGGGGTGAATAGAATTTTAGAAAAGGAAGATATGATAGACCTCTGGAGAAAACTGAATGAGGATAAAAAGAAATATATTACTTTCTCAGTGGAACATGGCACATAGTCAAAAATTGACCATGTAGTAGGACATGAAAACCTTACAATCCAGTGAAGAAAGGCAGAAGTAATCAAGGCATCGTTTTCAGATCATGATGCGATAAAAATTATATGTAATAAAGGATCATGGAAAAATAAACTAAAAATTAATTGAAAACTACATAATATAATCGTAAAGAATGAGTGGGCCAAAGAATGAATCATAGAAACAATAATTTAATTCAAGAGAAAGACGATAATGACCCAACATACCAAAACTTATAGCATGCAGCCAAAGCAGGTCATAGGAGAAGTTTTATATCTCTAAATTCTTACGTGAATAAAATAGAGAAATAAGAAATTAATGAATTGGGCATGCAACTGAAAAAGCTAGAAAAAGAATGAATTGAAAATACCCAGTTAAATACCACATTAGAAATACTGAAAGTCAAAGGAGAGATTAACAAAATTTAAGCCAAGGAAACTATTAAATTAATAAATTAAACTAAGAGCTGGTTTTATAAAAACAACCAATAAAATTGATCAACCTTTGGTCAATTCGATTTAAAATAAGAAAAAAAACACATTACCAGTATCAAAAAAGAAAATGGTGAATTTACCTCCAATGAAGAGGAAATTAAAACAATAATTAGGAATTATTTTGCCCAATTTTTTTGCCCATAAATTTCACAACCTTAGTGAAATGTATGAATATTTACAAAAATTTAAATAGCCCAGGTTAACAGAAGAGGAAATAGAATCTGAGTCCATTTTCACTGCCTGTTCATGTTCCCAATGACTGCTTGCAGAGTTGAGAGTACTTTGTCCCTAGCTTTAGGGTCTGTGCTGTTTTCAGAGCTACTTCTACTCCGCCATTACTGCAATCTCTGCCACCCTTGGGTTAAGTAAGCCAACTTTGTAGCAGCAGGATGGTTGGAGCTTCTATAGGCAATATTGTGTAGATGTGAGAGTGTGTGCATATACGTGTGTGTGTGTGTGTGAAAGGTCTTGGAGCCAGGGAATGGATGGCAAATGAAATATTGGTGAATATGATAACATGACAGCTACAAAAAACTACCTGAGCCACTTTCAATAGAGTAAAAGTAAAATAGAAGGAAATAAATGAGTTATAGTAATATTACATTAAGCTTTGCTCAAAGCAAATATGGACTGTTGTGCATCTGTTACATTATTTTTGTATTGTTATAATTGTGTATCATATTGCATATATTAGATTTGTGTTAGGTTAACAATATGACTGTATATGTTATGTATCATATTGGATGTACTATATATTAAAATCATTATCCTTTATATTACATTTATATTATGTTTATAATATGTATTATAGTTATCAGTATTTGAGTTTAATTCTCATGCTAGGCTGTATGCAAGTTTACTTAACTTCTCTGTCACTGTTTCATTAGTGGGGATATTAGCATTCATTCTACTTTCCCCAGAGTATGAGTGTACGGGAAGTGATTTTTAAATCTCAAAGTGTTAGGTTTGTCTCAAAAGCCTTTAAAAGGTGTCTCCAAAGTATTAATGAAGTTTTTAGTTGAAAAATGCCTAAAATTTGGCTGTTTTTAGTATATGATAGTGACAACAACAATGAAGATGATGCCTTATCAGTGGCAGGAAGGGGGAATGTTCAGCCTAAAGAAGAGGGGACTCAGTAGTGATATTAAAGCTATCTTGAAGTATTTGAAGGGTTGTTGTGGGGACAAGAGATTAGACCTTTTTTTCTTAGACCCAAAGATAAGAATCAGGAACAGTAGGTAGAGGTTTCAAAGAGGAAAGTTTAGGATTGTTATACATAAAATACCCATTTTTAGAGGTGCTCTGGAATGTAATCTAGAGTCTATATGGTACCCCTCATGACTCAACCCTTTCTCTCCACTATTTATGATTCTTCCTTATAATCTCAGATTGTTGTGTTTGTATGGTCAGATCATGGCTCAGCTCCCTTTAAATTCCAGGGAAATTTCTCCTCTTTCCCACCCCTGGTGTGTTTCATTTGAAGTCACTTAAAAAGGCACAACAGCACACACTTTAAAAATGAGATTAGAAATGAATAAAAACAAGCATATTGATTCACCCAGTCAATGAGCCTCTCCCCAGGTCATGTAATCTCCTGATTCCTGAATTGACATTACTTTTAACATACAAGCCCCAAACTCAGAAGCTTGATTCCTATCACCCTATGGATTGACCTCCTGTTGAGAGCTAGCTAGCCTGGGATAGGAAAGGGGAATCAAGTCATATTGTCCTTAAAGAAACACTTACAAAGGTCTTACAAACCTCAATATCTACTCTACAATGGACATTCAGAATCTAGGATGCTTCTAATGTTCTCCTGTCAGGTATGGAGGAGAGTCAAAGAATCACCAGAACTACCACAGTTTCCCATTGTTTCTCTGAATGCCTCATATTCACCATTTGTTACAAAGTAGAAGTATTCTAAGACTTTCACAGGTTACACTTTGTTCAGTCTCTCTGATCCATGGACACCTACCGTGCTCTCCTTTCCCCACTCTATTTTTTGCCACTATAACAATCTTTCTGGAATATTTTAAAATGGCATCATAGCTTTGCAATTGTAAAGCATCTTAGGAGTCATCTAATTCAACCTCCTCATTTCACATATGAGGAAACTGAAGCCAAAATGATGATGTGGTTTGCATAAGATCACACAGCTAATGAGTAACAGAGATAGGTTTTGAATAAAAGCCCTCTGATTACAATTCTATTTCATTCCACCATACTGTATCTCCTTGCACTTTTTGAAAATGTGGGGATTACATGAAAGAAACTCTAAATTTATGATACTGCTCTCATTCCTCCCTATTCTGCAAAGGTTCACAAGAAAGTAGCTTTTAAATTGTGTCTACACATTCCTAAGATGGATTTTCCCTGTAATAGTGCAATTAAAGACATTTAAAGAGATTAGAACAAAGTTGACAGACCTATGAGAAGGACTTGACAGAAAACCGGTATGTTCCTGGGAGGTATGAAGCCTTCACAGTGACCTGTGAAAATACTCATCCTAAGAGATGACAGCCATACAGATCCATTGGCAGGGTAGCTAACCAATGTTTGGAGAAGGGAATCAAGTCTCAGAAAAGCTGGAAAGTGCATGGTTTCCAGAGAATGGAAGCAACCAGAGGCAATGGTGGAACAATACAAATACCTAGATGAAGCTACTCGTAGAGAAGAGGAAAAGATTGACTTGAATTCCAAAAGCGATATTCTTTTTCTTTTATTTTTTAAATTAAAATTTATTTAAAAAAATAAACAAAATTCTATTTTCTTTCCACCCCTCTCCCATTAAGAGAAAAAACAACAAACCTTTGTACCAAATCTGCATAATCAAACAAAATGAATTTCTGCATTGGCAATGTTCCAAAAATAAATAAAATAATAATAATAAAAATATA
>CM053623.1:81829735-81846986 GCA_028646595.1 Phalanger gymnotis | reverse complement strand
AGTTAGTCTTTTATAACATGAGTATTGTGGAAAGGTTATACATAACGATATGAATGTGGCCCATGTTGAATTGCTTGACTTCTTAGGGAGGGAGGGTGGGTGAGAAGGGAAGAGGGGAGAGAATTTGGAACTCAAAGCTTTAAAAACAGATGTTCAAAACCAAAAAAAAGTTTTTTGCATGCAACTAGAAAATAAGATACACAGGCAATGGGGCGTAGAAATTTATCTTGCCCTACAAGAAAGGAAGGGAAAAGGGGATGGGAGGAGAGTGGGGTGACAGAAGGGAGGGCATACTGGGGAACAGGGCAACCAGAATATATGCCATCTTGGAGTGGGGGAGAGGATAGAAATGGGGAGAAAATTTGTAACTCAAACTCTTGTGAAAATCAATGCTGAAAACTAAATATATTAAATAATAAATAAAAGAAAAAAAAGAAAAAAAGTGATCCAAGCTGTAAAGAACCCTAGGTAGAATGACTGCCCAGTTCTTAGAAGAGAGAAACTTTTGCGGCCACATACAGCATCAACAATAATTTTCCTCATGAGCCAACTTCAGGTGAGACGGGGAGATCACAAAAGAGGTCCTTGAGGGAAATGAACAGATCAAATCTGGCATCAGATACCTACTAGCTCTATGACCGTGGGCAAGTCATTTAACAGTGTTTGCCTCAATTCCTTATTTATAACATGAGTTGGAGACAGAAATGGCAAACAATTCTACTATCTTTATAAAAAAAACAGGAAAAAAAACAAAATGTGGTCACAAAGAGTTATACACAACTGAAACAACTGAACAATAAAATCAGCTTAGACATCACTTAGAACATTGATGCATAAGGAAGTATTTCCCCTTATTTTCTTAAAATTTCAATGTCTCGTTTTTCACTTTATGGAACCAGAAGAATACTGTTTATCATTCACCCATTAGACATAACAGGGACTACTTCAGCAGGTACTACGGCAAACTGAATTGCTAGGATTAAGTATCAATTCAAAAATAAACTCATTATCTTGTTTTTTTCCTAGTGGAGCTCATGATATCAACAAGGTCCTGGTGTTCTGACCCATTTCCATGGGTTAATCAGGTATTATCTCCAGTAACCTTTCTCTTAAATGTCAGCTGCAGGCATTCCCATCATGCATGGGACATGCCCACCATGTCCTCCCCCAACCTCCACTGCAATCTGGAATCTTCTGTTCCAATCCTATATTTCCACATCCTGTCTATGTGGGCAAGTCAAAGTCTTACTGAGCGTTAGTTTCTTGAGCTATAAAAAAAGGTATAATGACCTTTGCCCTGCCTGCCATATGGGAATTTTAAAGGATCAAATGAAATAACATTGTTAAAATGCCTTGAAAAACTAAAACGTTAAACAAAAATATGTTTATGTGCTTATTATTCTCACTATTATTTTATAGGGATGATCCCTGAAATGAGAGATAGAATCATACCATTATAGAATTTAAGAATTGGAAGAGATTCACGCTAATCCCTAATTCATCATGATGATCATTCCCCTTCATAGAGCAAAGATCAACAAAATAGGAGTTGAGTAGTTTTCTTTCCTTTGACCACTGTGATTACCCCATCTACCTCTTCTTTGATCTTTCTGTTTAATCCAACATCACAAAAACATGAATGTTTGCATACATACACTCACACACACACACACACACACACTCACATAAGCTTTGCCTCAGTTCATTTTAGGATGACTTTTTCTGATTTAGCTCTTTTTTTAAGAATGTATGACTCTTCTCTCTTCATCTTTAGTGACCTATCTGGTCCTTCTTCTTCCATATATGGTCTTTAAAAATATAAATTGGAAAATGAATTCATTTTATATCTGTTAATCCTTTTGATCAGCTTCCCCTTTTCTTCCTCATCAGAACCATATTTTTATGTTTTATAATTTTATTTTTCAGAGTTTTGTATTTATTTCCAAGATATCTTTGTCAGTAGGCAGGATCATGAAACAGACCATGAGACGGATGGGTATCCCTGACCCATTATTCCACTTATTACTCAAAAGTTAAACTCTTTTTTGTGGGATATGTCATACTACCTACCAGTCTCTGCCAAAATATAGCTCTGATGACTAAGAAAAAGGGAGGCTGTCTAGAGAGACTAAAAGATATGAAAGGAATTCACTTTCCAACTTACATTTTTAAATGACATATTTTAAATAAAGTATGGAAGGTCGGTGAGGATAAAGAGAGAAGAATTACATATTCTTATCTGAGTGTTACCAAGAGAACTAAAGTCCAGAGACAACTGAGGCTGTATAGAAACTGCCATTCTCTCCATCTCTGTTTATGTTCACAGGACTCAATTATTTGGAATGCCCATGGAAATTTCTTTATCATTTAAAAGCTATTTATCTACAGAAAGGGCTAAAACCAGAACTGATAGAAGAAGGTAGGAAAGGGAAAGGTGACAGGTGTGTGGGAAGGAAGAGGAGAGGAAAGTGGTGACCTTCTGCTTTATAAACACTTTCTACTCCCCCACAAGCATATAAAAAGTTGAGGGCCTCTATCAAAAAGTCAACTAAACCCTGCCAACATGAACCCTCTTCTGATCCTGGCTTTTGTTGGAGCAGCTGGTGAGAGCCCTCCCAATCACCTTGTATCCCTTACTGCCCCTGGCTTGTAGAACATTCTGGCCCTTCTTTCAATCTATGCTTCCATCTGCTTCTTCAGTCACTGTTCTTCCACAACCCACCTTCATAACTGTCTAGTTTCTCTCTTTACCCACCCACCTTTTCTAGCTTCCCATTCCAAGTCCCCCTTCACTTTGTTCACCTCTTTCTGTCCCCAATATGCACAACTATAGGATCTTCTCATAAGCAAACCTCTGCATGCAGTGATGGAGCTAGAATTGTGCAAAGCAAACTTCTCGGGGGCACAAATAAGGAAGGAAGGAAACAAATACAGGTAGGAAAGATCAATGGGTAAACAGCAACAGGGTCTGATATCAGAGAGAACCAGTGAATGAGAAGGGTAGTCTGAATTAGGAAGGGATAGGAGAAGGGAAGGGACAGACAGGATCACATTCAAAGTAATGAAATGTGACCTTGTAAAGTGAAGTAAAGATTCAGTTTTATCTTCGGATCCTCCAGATCTGACAAGAGTAGGTACTTAATTAATGGTTATTAATTGATTCTAATGCCTGTGAAAATGACAATATTCTTCCCTGTGTTTCACCTAGGGAGGTAGAATGGAGGAGAGCCTGTTTAAAACAAGGTAGAGCCCAATGCAGAATGCAGCTTGGGGAGAAGCTACAAGAGGCTAATTTGACATGAAGGAACAGGAGGAACAATGGAGGGCAGAACAATGTCCGGGAGGATACAGGATCCTGTCACATAGATGGGGCTTAAAAAATTTCTCAAAAGAACACGGATAAGTGAAGTCATATTTATTACTTGTCATTCTTATACACATATATATGACTCTAGGGCTCCTCTCAGATTGTCCATTGCTTAGGTCTTGAAGAAACAAGGTGAGAGTAAGATAGAGAATGAAGACAGAGAGACAGAGAGAAAGAGAGAGAGAGAGAGAGAGAGAGAGAGAGAGAGAGAGAGAGAGAGAGAGAGAGAGAGAGAGAGAGAGTGAAACACATGGAAAGAAACAGGAAGAGAAACAGAGAAAGAAACAGAGACACATAGATAACATAAATAAGGAGACAGAGCTCTTGATTTTGTTAACCATGGTCTATATAGCAATGCTCTCCAGACTTTGAAGGGACTTAGTAGAAGGTAAAATTATTGAAATCAACTCTAGGGCTCAGATTTCACATGCTGCTAAATTCTCTTTTCCCAATTTTCTCTCCAAGTTGCTTTCTCCACTGATGATGATGATAAGATCATTGGGGGCTATACCTGTGAGGCTTACAGCCTCCCCTACCAGGTGTCCTTGAATTATAATGGTGGACATATCTGTGGTGGATCCCTCATCAATGAACAATGGGTGGTGTCAGCCGGCCATTGCTACAAATCGTAAGTAGTAGGAATGGTGCTGTTCTCAGGGTGGGTTCCACAGCCAGCTAGCTATGATAACTTTTGGAGACCTCCCAGAGGACAAGGGGCACAATTATGGTTGAAGAACAGAAATTCAGAAAAGTTCAACTTATTAAGGTTTTGGTTTGAGTTAAGGGTTGAGTGGAAATAGGATGATTCATAGATTAAGCTTGGTGTCACATGACTCAAAATCAGTGACACAGAGAAAACAAAACTCCAAAGAGTTAGGAAGAAGGCGTAGTTTTCAAATGTCTAGCAATAACGTTCCACTCCTGTATGGTTGATATCACTGAAGCAAGAAATGGACAGTTTTTGAAGCATCCACAGCCATCCTTTGCCTTTCCACATAGAGCAGGATTGTAGTCAATGCTATGCGCACACACACACACACACACACACACACACACAGAGAAGCATACAAAATTTCACAACACACATTATTTATATTACATTTGCTGTGATCCAAGCTGTACAGAATCCGAGGTAGAATATCTATAGAATTCTTAGAAGAGAGCACCCTTTGTGGACACATCCAGCATTGAAAATAATTTTACTCATCAGCAAACTTCAGGTGAGACTGGGAGAGCATAACATAGAGGTCCTTGAGGGAAATGAGCAGTTCATTGATGCATCAAAGATCATCCGCCACCCAAACTACAACTCATATACCTTGAATAATGACATTATGCTGCTCAAGCTGAAAACCGCAGCTGTCATCAACAGTCATGTGGCTACCGTCTCCCTGCCCAAGTCCAGTCCAAGCGCAGGCACTCAGTGCCTCATCTCCGGCTGGGGAAACACTGCTATCAATGGTGGTAAGTAACTTTGTCCTGTCCCGTACCTTAGCATCAGATCAACCACCGTGACCTTAGGGCAGCTTCTCCTTTCTCCTGTTCTCTATAGCTTGCTCCTACATTTCCTCTCTCTTTCTGATTTCAGGAAGCCCACAATAGAAATAAATATTTCTTGGATCCTCAGAAAAACCAATATAGATAACTCCAAGTCCATTTTCTATATCTAGAGGCAACTGTCAAATTTATAAAATTATGACTGTTTTAAATACACAATAATAATAACGTGCTATTTGCGGTGAGAATGAAGACAGTAGCATCTTATTGCTGCTCATAATTAAGCCTCATACTAATAGTCACTCATCAAACTTCTTCAGGGACCTATAATGTAGAAGGCGCTGTGCTGCATGCTGTGGAAAATATATGGAAATGAAAAAAAATGGCTTTTTCCCTGAAGGAGGTTACTATTAAGTAAGGATAAAGACAGAGCCTGGATCAGTGATACATAGATAGAGAGATAGATATAGATATAGATGTAGATATAGATATAGATGTAGATATAGATATAGATGTAGATATAGATGTAGACATAGACATAGATACAGATATAGATGTAGATATAGATATAGATATAGATATAGATATAGATACAGATACAGATACAGATACAGATATAGATATAGATATAGATATAGATATAGATATAGATATAGATATAGATGTAGATATAGATATAGATATAGACATAGACATAGACATAGATACAGATATAGATGTAGATGTGTATGTACATATATGTATTCATTATAAATATATTCATTATGTGTGTGTGTGTGTTTGTATTTGTGTATACCCTATACCATTGCAGAGCAGCTCTTTCTCTGCAATTAGTCTTAGAGAGAATTGCCTACAAATCTAAGAAGTTAAGTGACCTGCTGCACATCACATGGCCACATATATCAGAAACAAGATTTAAATGGAGATCTTCCTGGTTCTAAGGTCTTTCTTTATTCATTCTGCAACACTGCCTTTTTAGTCTAGTAGAAGGGACAAAACATTTACACAAATAACCATCATAGAGAGAAGTATAAGATGTGCCATGAGAAACATTTGGAAATTATTGGAATTCAGAGGAAGCAAAGATTAAACTGTTTTCTCTTTTCTGTACTAAAGTTCCCAAGTCCCTTTCTCTCACCTCTGATCTTAGGAATTAGCACTATGTTAGGTAGGCTGTGCTTCCTTCTTTACTCTGACAACTGCTCTGATCCTTCTCCAAATCTATTCTTTTCACAGCTGACTACCCAGACCTTCTGCAGTGTTTGGAAGCTCCTATTCTGTCTGATTCCGATTGCAAGAAATCCTATCCTGGTGAAATCACATCAAACATGATCTGTGTTGGCTACCTGGAGGGTGGCAAGGATTCCTGCCAGGTAAGACTCTGCCCTTCTGTAAGCAGAAGAATATACCACTTTCATCAAGCCCAACAGGGATCAGGGTTAGGGGAAATATCAAGGTCTCTAAAAAGAAAGAAAATAGAGGGGATGTCCTTAACAGCACTTTGTCAAGTACCTCTAGATGAGTTGAAGGTGGGCTGAATGGGAATAGCCATGAAGATCTGGAAGGCTAGGAATGGTAAATGGAGGGTGATGTTGGAGAAAGACTAGATGACCATAGAGGCAGGATTGGGCTCTGAGATCTCTTCCAAGTATGAGTCTATGACCCCAAGCTTCAGACTAAGATGTGGGTTGCAGTCTCTTCCTTTCTGTCTCCTCACTCTCCCATGTTGTCCATCCCCAGGGTGACTCAGGTGGCCCTGTAGTGTGTAACGGAGAACTCCAGGGTATTGTCTCCTGGGGCTATGGCTGTGCTCTGAAGAATTATCCTGGTGTCTATACCAAAGTGTACAACTATGTGGACTGGATTGAGGCAACTATTGCTGCCAACAGCTAAATGCCCGGACCTCTGTTCTGTGTGGGGACATGATGCCAATAAAATGATGCTCTATTAATTGCTCATGTCAGTGCTTGAGTTTCTTTTGAGTTTTCTTCTAAAAAATGGGAATGATTTTGGACTGATACGTGGCAATACAGCACAGCCTGAGGGATAAACTCTTCTCTCCAGAGATCAATTCATGTAACTCCTTATATCTAGACAAGAGAGTTCCTCTCTTTGAAACAGAAATATTTACCCTTGGCTAAAAAACAAAACGAAATGCAATAAACCCATTTCTCCATGTCAGTTGTACAAGGGGTGAATTTTAACAACAATCCTTCTTTATCTCCACCTACTGAGGAGTTGGTGTTTCTACCTGCCAGGTACAATAGGCAAAATGGGAGACATCCTTAAAGCTAGCATATGGAGGTATGGCTGTGGAGGGGCTATCTACCACTACTTTTACTTCCTGAAACTATTTCCCATAGTGCTGCCCTTGAGCCTCTCTCATTCATCCTCAACATCTTCTCCCTTTTCAGTCATCTATCAATTTATTCATTCAAAAACCATTTTATTGACTCCTACTAGACTTTAGACTGAGGGATAAAAATCTTAGTTAAGACATGGTCCTAGACCTGTAGAGCTTACAGTATCGTATAGAGATAAGAAACAAATGCAGGCAACTAAAATATCAAATATTATATAACTACATTAGAGAGTTGCAGAATAAACTACTCTAATGTCTGAAGCGTTGTGGCACTGAACAAGACACAGACCTCTCTCTGTCCTTTAGTTTTCTTACTTATAAAGTGGGGATCATAAAAGCACCAACATGACAGTGTTGTTGGAAGGGCAATGTGGTAAGAGTTTTACAAACCTTAAAGTGGTATAAAAGTGTTACTTATCACTATATTTCTACCACCGGTGTGGTGCAGGAAAGGCTTCATGCAAGAAGTGTTACTTAAATTATCCTTCAAAGAGCAGAAGTAATTCAGGAGGGAAAAGGAGAGAAAGAAGAGATGTTTTAGGGACCTCGTGTTTTCTCCTCCTCCTTTCCAGGTTCTGTGACTCTCATGGTATAGGACTCCAAAAAGACAATTTTCTCCTCTGAAAATAGGAATAGTGGCTGGGGTATTTTTAGGCTGGTGGTGGCAAGTTAGTAGAGCCAGGAGCTAGGAGTCATGGGAGAAAAGGTTCTGGATTTACTAAGAAGGCAATATAAAAAGAGAGGGGTATATGATGTGAGGGATTCCAGGGCATATGCATCTGGATTCCATGAAAATATAAGAAAGAAAAGAGAAAGACTGCATGCTATATCAGAGGAGTAAAATAAATATGAGACTCAGTCAGGAGAGATCTGGGTTCAATCCTGTCTCTGATATATATGTATGTATGTACATATGTATGTATGTATGTATGTATATATATGATATATATATATATGTATATAGAGAAATAAATGCACACACATGCACGTGTGTGTTTGTAAAGTGTGTGACTCTATACAGGGCATTTAAACTACCTAAACTTCAGTTTCCTAACTAATAAAAATTATGATAATGTAGTTTTGAGCAACCATTGTACAAACCTCAAAATACTACTTAAATACAAGTTGTTTCTAAGAGTGGTAGGACTCTGACAAGAAGAGATTTTTTGGGCAGCCATGAAAGGACAAATTTAACTTGAACTAAGAGAGAATACAGGCATTCCAGAGAGTCAGACCAAAGAAATCCTGGACTCAGAATGGGCTGGAGTTAGGGCATGAGCCTGGCAGAATGTATTAGGCTGAATGAAATCAGTAAGATATGTTTCCAAAGCTAGATGAAGCAAACCTCTGTGCATGTATGTTCATCTTATTTGCCAACTTACCTTGTTTGTAGTTACTTCTTCTCCATGAGTTTTTGTCATGTCGAAGACTTCCTAGATCGCATGCTTTGGGAAGGAGAGGAAGCAGGAGAGAGGGCATGTAGAAATGGCTACATTCCTAGTATCAGTGGCATGAGAAAGACCCCCAAGACCTTCACTAATGACAGTGGAGACAGATTGTTCATGATTAGCTTCATCTTTATGTCGCTAGGACTCTTCTCCCACCTGCCCACAGTGTCTATTGTTTCCCATTCCTCCCTACATGACTCTCTTCAAAACAGTCTTACTTTTGATGATATTGCAAGCATAGTTAGAAACAACCCTGATCTTCACATTTCATAAGTGCACAGTATGCTTAGGAGGAATCCCCCCATACAAGAAGAAATAAATCAGATGAACACAGCTATTTGTACTACAACAACTTCTACAAGGATGACATGGTTCTCCACCTAAGACCCCTCAGTTACATGGTTTGAGTACTATTTCTTTAAGCCTAAGAGAATATAGCATGTCACTGTATTGATTAGGTAGCAAGGGAGTTTAAAAACTGATTTGACCAACAAACAACATTCTACTTGAACTATTGGCCCAGCCTTTATTAACTCTCTAAGGGATGTAATGAGACGTCTCCCCACTGTCCACAGGGAGAACAGAAATCCTGGATTGCCAATCCCCTGGGGCCACATATAGCACAAATAACATCTTTGACTTAACTCTCCCCGCCGAGGTCCTGATTCAAGCCAGAAGATGACATTGAACCTTATTCAAACTATTCAAATATAAAATCTGCTCTTTACATTTATGTAGAAGCCTGGGCCCTGTAATGGATTACATTTTCTCATGGCATTTCCCAGTGCATTCATAGACTCAGACATTTACCATAATTGTCTTCATAGAATAAAGTGAAAAGGAAGCTGGAACAAAGACTTTTCTGTGGCTAAAGTTGCCTTGATCCATCTCCTTCTCCTTGCCTTTTGCCCATTTCCCTCCTAGATTTCTTGGTGAGGATGGGGCACAATTCATACCTCAAATGCCCATTGTTTCTATAAAAGAATGGATGCAATGAGCATGAACTACATGTTTTAAAATCACGAACCAAAAAGGAGAAAGCTGTTTTCCTTCCCTGACCCGTTCAACAGAATTCATAATACCCAGCATTCTCTGCTTCAAGATCAGAAGATCTCTCAGCTGGCCTGACTTCCCCAATACCACCTTTGACCTTACTCCTAGTGCCTCCTTTACACACATGGTAATAATGGTAACTGCCAGAATTTTGTTTATTCTTCTCTAGTTCTGGTAGCACTTTCCACGTCTCTTTGGACCATCTCCATTCAGCACATCTGACCCCAGAAGTCCAAATGCCAAAGGCATAGAAAGTACAAATATCATTGTTTTTGTCCTATTGACTAGCTTCTTCTCCAAAACATAAAACTGCTTCTGCTACCTTCTTTCCATCCCAGACACAGTTGTGGTATACTCCTCGGTGGTGATTTGTCTGACCAATGCTATTTCATCTATTTTTTTTTGTTTGTGTGTGTGTAAGATATCTTTGGCCTTAATACCTCCACAGATTTTTAAAAGGTAGTACAGAATCTCTAAGCTACAGAAAGAAGGCTTTTAAACATCTATCTACCCTTCTCATTGTAGATAAATATAGATTTTGGATTCTTTTAGTCATTCAATGAAGCATATTTGACTCTTGGTTACCTGGTATGAGACTGTCTTCGTTAAGATTGCAGAGTTGCTTGCCATTTCCTTCTCCAGTGAAGTAAGGCACACCAAGGTTAAGTGACTTGCCCAGGACTACAAAGATCATGTTTGATGTGGGATTTGAACTCAGGTCTCTCTGAGCCCAGGTCCAGAGCTCTATCCAAAGAACCTAGTGACTTTCTTTGGATACTTCATTAAAGTTAAAGTAATGGATATTATCTGTGACTATTTCTTTGATAAGTCAGCTTAGTTATAGGTAGACAGCTAGTGGTATACAGTGAACAGAGCAATGGACTTGGAATCAGGAAGATTCATCTTCCTGAGTTCAAATCTTACGTAAGACACTAGTTCAGTAGCCCTGGGCAAGTCACTTATCCCTATTTGCCTCAGTTCATCAATAAATGAATAAAATGAGTTGGAGAAGGAAATGGCAAACCATTCCAGTATCTTTACCAAAAGAAAATTGTGTCACCAAGAGTTAGACACAACTGAAACAATTAAACAACCACAAAAATCAACAGACGTCATTTGTAATATTGATGAAGAAGGATCCATTTTCCTATTATTTTCCTAAAATTTGATGGTCTACTTTCCTTACCTAATGGAACAGCTGAGTACTGTTTATCACTCACCCCTTAGACATGACAGGAACTACTTTAGCAGGTACTATGGCAAACTGAATTCCTGGGATTAAGTATCACGAGAAAAATTAACTCATTATCTTGTTTTTCCTGGTGGAACACATGATATCAACAGGGTCATGGCATTGTGAACCACTTCTATGAGTTCCTTTGGCATTGTCTCCAGTAACCTGTCTTTCCAATGTCACCTGCAGGTATCCCTGTAGTGCATTACTGCCCACTTCCCATGTCCTCCTCCAACTTCCACTGCAATCTGGAGTCTTGGGTTGTAATCCCACATTTCCACATCCTGTATGTCTGCTTAAGTCAAAGTTTTACTGAGCATTAATTTCCTGATCTATAAAAAAGGTAGAATGACATTTGTCCTGCCTGCCATAAGGGATTTTTGAAGGTTCAAATGAAATAACATTGGTAAAAGGCTTTGAAAAATTAAAATATTCAACAAAAATATGATTATATTCTCATTGTTCCCACTCTTATTTTATAGAAATGTTCCCTGAAATCAGGCATAGAATTGCACAGAGTATTTAAGAGTTGGGAAGGGATTCACTTTAATCCCTAATTCAGCATGAAGATCATTCTCCTTCGTAGAGCAAAGATCAACAAAATAGGCATTAAGGAGTTTTCTTCCCTTTGACCTCTGTGTTTATCCCATCTACCCCTTCTTTGATCTTCCTATTTAATCCAACATTACAAATGCATGAATATTTGCATGCACGTGCACACACACACACACACACACACATATACACATACATATACACACACACACACACACAACATTTGTCTCAGTTCATTTTGGGATCAAGCTCTTCTGATTTAGCTCTTTTTTAGTAATATATGACTCTTCTCTCTGTCTTCAGTGACCTTTACTTGCCTTGTCCAATACAGACATGGTCTTTTAAAATGTAATTCATTTTGTATCTGTTAATCTGTTCTACTTTTCTTTACTCATCAGAATTTTATTTTTGTGTTTTCATAATTTTATTTTTGAGAAATTTGTATTTCTTCTCAGGTTACCTTTGTCAGTAGTCAGGACCTTGAGACAGATGGCTGTCCATTACCCAGCATTCCACTTACTAGTCTTACATCTGAAACTCTTTTTTCTAGGACATGTCATTCAAAATTCGGTCCCTTCCAACTGGCCTCTGCCACAACATAATTCTGGTGACTAAGAAAAGAGGAGTATGTCAAAAGAGGCTAAAAGATATAAAAAGAATTCACCTTCCAAATTACATTTTAAAATGACATATTTAGAAGAAAGTATGGAAAGTTCAGTGAGGATAAAGAGAGAGGAATCACATATTCCTATCTCAGTGTTAGCAGGAGAACTAAAGTCCAGAATTAACTAAGGCCAAGATAGGTGAAGAAGTGGTGTGTGTGCCTGTGTATGAGGGTGTGTGTGTGTGTGTGTGTGTGTGTGTGTGTGTGTGTGTGTGTGTGTGTGTGTGTAAATCAAAGAAGGGATAGATGGGATGATCACAGTGGTCAAAGGAAAGAATACAGAGATACCCACTTACAATTTTGTTTATATTTTCTCTACAAAGGAAAATAATTTTCTGATTGAAAAATGAATTAAATCCAAGATAGGTGAGGAGTAAGTAAATGAGTACCAGACACTTCAAATGAATTTAAGTCACTAGTCCTGGATTCAATTTGGGGTTAATAAAAAATTGCGAACATGACTGCTAAATCACTGATAATAATTTTTAAAACCAAAATATAAACAAATACATACAAAACAGTGAAGAATAGGAAAGGTATCCCAGGACTAGATAAACACAAAGGTTATCCAAATTTAAAAAAGGCAGAAAGTAGATTTTTCAGTAAATAGAGCTACAAATTTGAATTCCATTCCTGACAGAATTCTAGAACCCGTACTTTAATGATTTTTCATTTAGAAACAAAAGCAGCAATCACTATAACTTGTGAAGTATCCCCTAAGAACAAAATATGGAACAGCAATGGGAAAAGTTCCAACCCAGATATGGCAGATAGATTATATTGGACCACTGTCCCAAGATGAAGGATATAAATTTGTGTTGACACCTATTCAGGTGCACTAGTGGCTTGTCCTTAAAATACAAAGTGACAATGGGTCACATTTCAAAGGTAATAACATGAAGAGATATTGTGTATTAAATAATATAGAATGGATATATCATATTCCATATTATCCACAAACATCTGGGTTGATAGAATTAATGGATTGTTGAAAGAACAGTTAAGAAAGTTAAGTTCTAATAATTCATATCAACATTGGAAGGATAATTTATTTACAGCTTTACATAATTTGAATAATAGACCATTGGGGGAAATACACCTCTAGCCAGAATGATGACTCCAAATCTGCCAGTTAGAAAACAGCAATCACATAACATCCAAAATATTGAGTATTGGACTGTGAGAGAAGATGTCCCACCACTGTATCCAGGAATACTTGTTTCTCCAGGATATAATTTACATCGTTTAGAGGACTTTTGGTTGGACAGAAAACTGATAAGAAAAATCTCTACTGGGATATATATGAGAATCCCTAAGAATCATTTTGGACAGATATTACCTAAATTAGGATTAGCAGCTCAGGGAACACATGTATTGGCTGGAGTGATAGATTCCAGTTATCTAGGAGAAATTATTGTGACACTCTAGAATTTAGGTGAAGAACCTATACAGTTGTCTAAAAATGATAGAATAATTCAACTGATTATTATTCCTTGTGGAAAAAATACCTCTTGTGAAAACTGACCCTGGTTCCAAAATAACTATCAGAAGACAGGAAGGATTTAGTTCTACTGATAGAATAAAATCAGTAGCTGAAGTATGGGGAAAGTGGAAGCTGGACCATGTTCCAAAGGTTGCAGAAAATATAGCACATGGGAAAGAAAATACTGTAACAGTGGTTTACCCAGCAGAAAATGATTATGAAATTGTACCCTTGAATGATGTATTTTATTGTGAATGAGGCTATGATAGTCTCTTTGTTTCTTTTTGGCTTTTGTCTGTTAAATTTGTTTGTGAGATTTGTTTCCTGCAGGCTTAGCAACATCCACCTGTGGATGCCTGAATGCTTAAGCCAGATGTCACCCTCTGATGTATTTGGATGTCACCCCTGGACCTGTCCATGACTGTGATTTGTCATCCTGCACCTGGCATCAACTGAGTTCCGGATCCTAGTTTGATAAAGAACTGACCTCTCTACCTCCAATTTCAGCAGGAAGAAGCTTTGGAAGACGAGACCTTCACCTCTCACCACAAGATTCTGAGCCCCATTCATTCCAGGCGGGGTGGGGGGAATGATGATATTGTTTTATATGCTTATCTTATGTTATCCTTGTTATATTGTTCTGTGAAGTTCTGTTGACACCAGTTATGCCAAAATTTCCATTGCCCTATGTAATGGATAAGAAAGATCTTGGGGCTGAATGCAATAGCAATTTAGATTTGAAGACCTTTCCCACCCATTAATAGGACATCACAGGAAGCCTAAGTCATATGTGGTAGGAGGAGCTTCCTGACAGGAAAAAATGAAGTTATGTCACAGGAAATGTTGAGAGAGACAGAGAGAGAGAGAGAGACAGAGAGACAGAGAGAGAGAGACTGAGAGAGAGCAAGCAGTTACGGCTGCTAATGACTGCCCTTGTGATTGTTAGAGCTGAACAGGCTGACTTAGCTGTACTATGAGTTTGTTTTTGGGGATACCCCAGTAGGTTCAGAGAAGTTTTGGGATGGTGAGGCTCCACATTGTGATATTGTGTTTGAAGTTCCTTGCTGTTATGATAAAGTAGGCAAACAGGCTGTGGGAGCTGAACATTTGGTTATGGGACATGGTTCTCTGGTGGCTGAATAAATGTTATGCTTCCACTATATGGAGAGTCTCTCATACTACATAGGCATATTCATCCTTATCATTGTGCTTATTGCCTTACTCATACAGCAGCACAGCCTGAGGGCAAACTCTTGCCTCCAGAGATCAATTCATGTAACTCCTTATATGTAGACAAAGAAGTGGCTCTCTCTGCAATGGGAATATTTCCCCTTGGTTAAAAAACAAAAAAAAAAAAACATAACAGATACATTTTTCCACATTAGTTATACACGGGTTAATTATAGCATCAATCCTTCTTTCTCCCCAACTACTAAAGAGTTGGTGGTATTAGAAGCCTGACAGGTTATCATAGGCTAACTAGGAGACAACTTTCCAGGAAGCCTAGGGAGGTAAGGCTGTGGAGGGGTTATCTACCCCCACTGTTTCTTCCTGAAACTATTCTCCTGACCCCAAACCTCTCTTCACCACCCCCTACATCTTCTCCCTTTTCAATCATCTATCAATGTATTCATTCAAAAATCTCTAGTGATTCCTACTAGACCTTATATAATATGACATGACATAACATAACATAACATAACATAACATAACATAACATAACATAACATAACATAACATAACATAACATAACATAATATAATATAATATAATATATATGTACATTAGAGAGTTGCAGAATAAATTGCTCCAACATCTGAATCTATCTGGCACTAGACTAGACATTGACCTCTCTCAGACCTTTAGTTTTCTGATTTGTAAAATGAGGATCAAAATAACACCAACAACACAGGGCTGTTGGAAGGGCAATATGCAAAGGTTCTTATAAACCTTAAATGCTATATAAGTATTAGGTATTATTATATAATTACTAACAGTGGTAATCAGGGAAGGCTTCATGTAAGAGGGAATATTTAAATTAGCCTTTAAAGAGTGGAAGGAATTCAGGAGGGAAAAGAACAGAGGTTTCAGGGATCTTTTGGTTTCTCCTCCCCCTCTCCAGGTACTGTGACTCCTGGGCTGTGGGCTTCCAAAAGGACAGTTCCCAACTCTGAGAATAGGAATAGTGGCTGGGATATTTTAGCCTGATAAGGAGGAGATGGTAGTCAGGGGCTAGGAAGTTCTAGAGTTTCTATAAAGGCAATCCAGAAAGAGAGGGGTACACAGTATGACTATGAGGAACCTCATGCACACACACACACACGCAAGAAGAAATAAATCAAAGGAACCCAGTTCTTTGAACTAGAATGATTTCTAGAAGGATGACATGGCTCTGTACCTAAGACCCTTCAGGTATGCAGTCTGAGTGCTATTTTCTTTAAGCCTAAGGGAATACAGCATGTCACTGTATTAATTATGTAGCAAGGGAGTTTAGTTAGCTGAAAACAACATCTGAATTGCACAACAAATGAGATGCTACTTGAACTACTAGCCCTGGTTTTGTCAGTTCTCTAGTCCATGTAATTAGTAGCTTCTCCTCTGTTCACAGAGAGAACAGAAAATCTGAGTTGCCAGTCCATCCTCTCCCCCACCCCACACGCACACATGCACGCTAAATCTTTCACTTATCTCTCCTTTGCAAGGTCCTCGTTTATCCCAGGAGATGAAATAGAATCTTGTTCAAAATATTAAAATATGAAATCTGCTTTTTATATTTAGATATAAGCCTGAGCCCTGTAATAGATTACATTTACCCATATCATTTCCCAGTGGATTCACAGACTCAGAGATTTACCATAGTTTACTCATAGAATAAAGAAAGAAAGAAGTTCAAACAAACACTTTTGTGTGGCTAAAGCTGCCTTTAACCATCTCCTTTTCTTTCCCATTTCTCCATTTCCCTCCTAGATTTCTGGGAGACGATGGACAAAAATCCATACCACTCATGGCCACTATTTCTCTAAAGAATGGATGCTACTTGGATGAACTAAATGTTTTAAAATCATGAACCAAAAAGGAGAAAGCTGTTTTCCTGTCCTCACCAGTTGAATGGAGTTCCTAATACCCAGCATTCTCTGCTTCAAGATGAGAAGGTCTCTCAGCTGTGCTGACTTCCTGATTACCACCTTTTGTACCTCACTCCTACTGCCTCCTTTAGACATATGGTCAGAATGGTAATTTCCAGAACTTTGTTTATTTTTCTCTAGTTCTGGAAGCAGTTTCCATGCCTTTTTGTACTATCTCCATTCACCCTGTCTGGCCCCAGAAGTCCTAAGGCCAAACATATAGAAAGTAGAAATACTGGTGTTTTTGTTCTATCGACTAGCTTTCACCCCACAACAAAAAAACTGCTGCTGCCTTCTCTCAGTCCTCGACATAGCTGTGGTAGACTCATTGCTGCTCATGTGTCTGACCAATTCTACATCATCTAATTTTATTTCTTTTATTGGTGGAAGATGGCATTGGCCTTAGTATCTCTACAGATTTTTTTAAAAGGCAGTGTTAGAATCTCTAGGATACAAAAGGAAA
>CM053623.1:81800079-81822579 GCA_028646595.1 Phalanger gymnotis | reverse complement strand
TGCACAGATCAAGAAGAGAAAACATAAGAATAATTGGACTATATGGAAACTATGATCAAAAAACAATCATGATACAATAATATAAGAATTAATTAAAGAAAATTGTTGCGAAACATTAGAACAAGAGAGGGAAGTAGAAAGAAAAAAAATCCAGTGACTATCACCTGAAAGAGATCCAATGAGAAAAATCTACAGAAATAGTATAGTCAAATTCCAAAACCCAGAGCTCAAGGATAAAATATTACAACCAACAAAAAAAGCCAATTTAAATATGGCAGTGCCACACAAGACCTAGTGGCAGTGACTCTGGGTCTCAGAACAATATATATCAAAGAGTAAAAAACCTGAGGTGCTGGGCCAAAAGTAGCATACCCAGAAAAGCGAAGCATAATACTGATTGGGGCAGGGTGGGGGGAACATTAAATGAATTGTCTAACTTTCAGGAATTTGTTAAAATAAAATAAACCTTAACTTAATGTAAGATTTGACATACAAGTGCCAAGAGAAATATAAGTTACATACCTAAGACTAACTACAAGGGACTCAAAAAGAACAGACCCTAAAGGCCTAATGTTATACTTTTTTCTAGGTCAGGAAATTAAAGCTCAGTAAAACTTTGACTTGCCCACACAGACAGGATGTGGCAAATGTAGGATTGTAACCTGATAATCTGGATTGCAGTAGAGGCTTTGGAGAGGACATGAGAAGTGTGCAGTAATGCACGATGGGAATACCTGCAGGTGACATTTGAGAGGAAGGTTATTGGAGATAATATTAGAGGAACCCAAAGTAATGAGTCAGAACATCACGACCTTGTCGATATCATGAGTTCCACCAGGAAAAATAAGATAACAAGTTAATTTTCTATAAGATACTTAATCCCAGCAATTCAGTTTGCCCTAGTACCTGCTGAAATAGTAGTCTCTGTCATGACTAAGGGATGAATGATAAACAATACTCTGTTCCAGAAAGTGTGGAACCTGGACAGTGGAGTATGGGGACAATCATAGGAAAATGGCTCCTTCTGCATCAATGTTGTAAATGAGTTCTAAGCTGATTTCATCGTTGTCCAACTGTTTCATTTGTGTCTCTTTGTGACCCTATTTGCATTTTGGTGTGTTTTTTTTTTGGCAATGATACTAGAGTGGCTCACCATTTCCTTCTCCAACTCATTTTACAAATGAGGAACTAATGCAAACAGGGTTAAACGACTTACCCAGGGTCACGGAGCTAGTAAGTGTCTTACACTGGATTTTGACTCATAAAGATGAGGAGTCTTCTTGATTCCAAGCCCAGTGTTCTATTCACTGTACCACCTAGCCGCCCGTAACTATAACTAAGCTGAATTATCATTAACAGATGAATTCTATCCTTGGTACTATTCATCACAGTTGAAAAGTACGAATTACTTTAACTTTCATTAAATATCCAAAAGAGACAGCTGGGTGGCTCAGTGGATAGAGCTCTGAACCTGGAGTCAGGAAAACCTGAGTTCAAATCCTGAATCAAACATGAGCTGTGTGGTCCTGGGCAAGTCACATAACCTCTGTTTTCCTTAATTTATACGAGAATAAAATCACAAACCACTCCTATGTCTTTGCCAAGAGAGCCTCATACCAGGTCACAAAGAAACAGATACAATTGACTTAATGACTAAAAGAATCCAAAATCTAGATTTATCTACAATGATAAGGGTAGATAGACTATGTGAAAGCTTCTGTACCTTAATGATTCTGCACTACGGTTTTAAAAAAGCTGTGTTTGGATCAAAGCCAAGGATATCTTCCACAAAAAAAAAAATAGGTGAAACAGAATTAGTCAGATGCATCGCCAGCAACTGGTCTATCACACCTGTGTCTAGCATGGAAAGAAGGTAGCAGAAGCAGTTTTATGTTTTGGGAAGGAAGCTAGTCAATAGGACAAAAAGAATGATATTTGTACTTTCAATGCCTTCTATGACCTTACTTCTGAGGTCATATAAGGTTACTGGAGGTAATACAAAGAGGCATGAAAACTGCTACCAGAACTAGACAAAAATAATCAAAATTCTGGCAGTTACCATTGTTGCCATGTATCTAAAGGAGGCACTAGACATGAGGTCAAAGGAGGTATTGGGGAAGTCAGCCCAGCTGAGAGACCTTCTGATCTTGAAGCAGAGAATTTCGGGTATTATGAATTCTGCTCAACTAGTGAGGGCAGGAAAACAGCTTTCTCCTTTTTGGTTCATGATTTTAAAACATGTAGTTCATGCTCATTGCATCCATTCTTTTATAGAAACAGTTGGCATGTATGGTATGGATTGTTCCCCATCCTCACCCAGAAATCTAGAAGGGAAATGGGCAAATGGCAAGGAAAAGGAGATGGATAAAGGCAGCTTTAGCCACACAAGAGTATCTGTTCTAGCTTCCTTTTCACTTTATTCTATGCATAAACTATGCTAGAGTCTATGAATGCACTGGAAAATGATATGAGCAAATGTAATCCGTTATAAGGCCCAGGCTTGTAGCTAAGTATAAACAGGAGATTTTATATTTTAATATTTTGAACAAGGTTCTATGTCATCTCCTGGGCTAAATCAAGACCTGGGCAAGGAGTGATAAATGAAAGATGTTATTTGTGCCATTGGGCCCCCAGAGGATTGGCTTTTTCTGTTTCTGTTTTCTGTTCTACCTGTGGACAGTGGAGAAGCTACTCACTATATGCACTAGTGAGTTGATCAAGCCTCGGCTAGTAGTTCAAGTAGAATGTCGTTTGTTGGGCAACTCAGATGTTGCACTCAGCTAACTAAACTCCCTTGCTGCATAATTAATACTGTGACATGCTGTATTCACTTGGGCTTAAAGAAAATAGCCCTCAAACCACATACCTGAAGAGTCTTAGGTAGAGACCCATATCATCCTTCTAGGAATCATTCTAGTTCAAAGATCTTCTTGTGTTGGGGTTCCTTATAGGAAGTATACTGCAGTTATGAAATGTGAAGGTCAGTGTTGTTTCTGACTATGCTTGCTATATCATCAAAAGTATGAGTGCTTTGAAGAGAGTCATAGAGGGAGGAATGGGAAATGATAGAGCCTGTGGGCAGGTAGGAGGAGAGTCTTAGAGACATAGGGAAGAAGCTACTCATGAGCAATCTATCTCCACTGTCATTAGTGAAGGACTTGGGAGTCCCTCTCATGACACTGGTTCCAGGATTGTAGCCATTTCTATATTCTCTTTCTCCTATTCTGCCCCCATACACACACACACACACACACACACACACACACACACACACACACACATGCACTAAGCATGCAATCTAGGCAGTCTTCAATGTGACAAAAATTCATGGAGAAGATAGAGCTACAAACAATGTAAGTTGGAAAATAAGCCAAACATAGAAGCATAGATGTTTGCTTTCCCTGGCTTTGTAAAGATATCTCACTGATTTCATTCAGGCTGAATACATTCTGCCAATCTCATGCCCTAACTCCAGTCCATTCTAAGTCCAGGATTTCTTTGGTCTGGCTCTCTGGAATGCCTATATTCTCTCTCAGTTCAAGCTGAATTTATCCTTCCTTGGCTGCCCAAAACATCTCTTGTCGGATTCCAACCTCTCCCAATGACAGCTCATATTTAAGTAGTATTTTGAAGTTTGTACAATGGTTGCTCCAAATCATGTTATCGTCATTTTACTAGTTAGAAACTGAAGTTTAGACCTTTGAAATGGCCTGTACAGATTCACACACCTTATCAAAATCATACGCAGGATTTGAACCCAGATCCCTCCTCACTATGTCCAACATTTTTTTTAATCCTGCTTATATAGTATGCAATCTTTCTGTTTTCTTTCTTATTTGTCATGGAACTGAGGTGTCTCTTCCTTTGAGTCCTTCACATTCTTTGCCCCTCTCTTTCTAAATTGCCTTCCTAGAAATTTACTTACAGAACTTATTTACACAGGCCTTCAAGCCCCTGTCTTTACTCATCACCACCAGGATAAAAATACCCCAACCACTATTCCTATTCTCAGAGGTGATAATTGTCTTTTTGGAGTCCCATAGCCTGGGAATCACAGCACCTGGCGAGTAGATGGAGAGACCATGAGATCCTGAAAGATCTTTCTTTCTCTCCCTTTTCCCTCCTGAATTCCTTCTACTCTTTAAAGCCTGTTTCAACCATCACCTCCTACACCAAACAATCCCTGATCCCCACTGGTGGTAGCAATATAATATTAGCTAGCACTTATATAGTGTTTAAGATTTATAAACCACTTTACATGTTGCCCTTCCAACAACACTGTGAGGTGGGTGCTAATTATGATCCCCACTTTAGAAACGAGAAAACTAAGGGCTGAGAGATGTCAATGTCTGCTCAGTGTCACATGGCTTTAGACATTAGAGTACCTTCTTCTGCAACTCTCTAAAGTACTATATGATATTTTATATTTTAGTTGCCTTCATTTGTTTCTTATCTCCATACTATACTGTAGCCTCTACAACGGATCATATCTTAGTTAAGATTTTTATCACCCAGTCTAGGGTCTAGTAGTAGTCACTAAGTGATTCTTGAATGAATAAATTGAAAGATGATCGAAAAGGGGGAAGATGTAGGGGATGAATCAGAGAGGCTCAAAAGCAGCAATATGGGAAATAGTTTCAAATAGAAATGGTATGTAGATAGTTTACTTCCATAGGCTTCCTTTGGGGATGTCTCCCAGTTTGCCTATAATAACCTGGCAGGGTTCTAATACCACTAACGGTAGTTGGAGATAAAGAATGATGTTAAAATTAACCTCTTGTACTTCTGGCTGGGGAAAAATGCATCTATTATGTTTGGTTTTTGTCCCAGAGAGAGCCACTCTCTTGCCCAGATATAAGGAGTAACATGAATTAATGTCTGGAGGAGTGATTATGCCCTCAGGCTGTGCTGCCTTGCTCCATATCAGGTTAAAAGCATTCCCCTGTTCTTAAAAGAACAATGAATAAAAACTGAAGCACAGACAGAGCATTTTATAGAGCATCATTTTATTGGCATCATGTCCCCACACAGAATACCAAAGGGACAGAAACAGGGGTCCAGTGCCTTTAGCTGTTGGCAGCAATAGTTGTCTCAATCCAGTCCACATAGTTGCAGACTTTGATGTAGACTCCAGGATTATTCTTCAGAGCACAGCCATAGCCCCAGGAGACAATACCCTGAAGTTCTCCGTTATGCAATACAGAGCCACCTGAGTCACCCTGGGGATGGAGAACATGGAAGAATGAGGAGATGGAAAGGGAGAGACAGCAGCCCACACCTCAGTCTGAATCTTGGGGTCATAGACTCATCTTTGGAAGAGATCCCAGAGGTCATCCAGCCTAGTCCCTGCCTCTATGATCATCTAGTCTTTCTGCAACATCACCTTCCATTTATCATTTCTGTCCCTCCAGATCTTCACGATGATTCCTATTCAGTCCACCTTCAATTCATTTGGAGGTACTTGAGAAGGTAATGGTAAGGAAATCATCTCTCTTTTCTTTCTTTTCAGAGACCTTGATATTTCTCCAAACCCTGATCCCTGATGGGCTTAATGAAAATGCTGTTTTCTTCCACTTATGACAAGGCAGGGCCTTACATGGCAAGAATCCTTGCCACCCTCCAGGAAGCCAGAGCAGACCATGTATTCTGTGATTTTACCAAGATAGGACGATGTGCACTGGACAATAGACAGAATGAGAGCATTCAAACACTGCAGAAGGTCTGGGTAGTCAGCTGTGAAGAAAATGGATTTAGAGGAAGACCAGAGTGTAGAGGGGGAGAAGAAACCCAGGGATGCAGGGATCCCAAACCAAAGTTCCCAGGAAGGGGCCACCTGGAATGAATTCACGGACACAAGCATACTTTAGGCCAAGGAGGCAAAGATTTATTACGCTTTTCCAGCAGACAAGAGTTCTTAGGGAACCTGCAACCATAAAGAGGTGCAGGAGTCGTCTTTACAGAAGCTAATAGGAGATTAAGGGGTGAAATATGTCAGTTAGGCGTTTGGGGGGTGGGATTAGGGAATGGTTTAGGTCATATTCAAGGAGTGGTTAGTTCTTAAAGGAACATGCACATTTAGTGTCTACTGCACAGGCATATTACCCAGAGTTTTCTAGGAAATGGCCCACAGGAGCATTACTGGGGGATGTGGTTTCTACTGTGAAACCTCATTGAATTCACTATCAGTTGGGGCTAAAGGGGACTAGTTTCTCATGTAGTGTCGTTAGACAAAATACTATGTCTGGGATACATGTTAGAAAGGTCAGTGAATAGTAAATATGGTTATGACTCAGTGTACAATCAGTTGTCAGCATCCGGAAATCAATCTATAATTGCGTATAGCTGCTTACAGAGGGAGAAGCAGAGATAAGTTGGGGCAGGCTGACCTTTAGCTAGAGACAGCCTGAGAGAGAATGTGTTTTGAGAACTATATGTGCTTATGAGAACTGGATGTTTTGGAATTGGGGTTCAGGCACAGGCACCCAAGTAGAGGCTGTTAGAATTTAGGGTGTAAGCACAAGCACCTCTTCAAGAGCGGCTGTCAAACTAGAGAAGGAAGCATAGCTACCTAACAGAGTGCTCATTTCCAAGATCAGAGGTGGGAGGAATGGGCTTGGGAACTTTAGTACAGGAAAGAGAAAACAGTTCCTCTGAACTCCTATATATTTCTCGTGGAACATCTCATACTTCCCTCTGTGGTGGTAATTTGTGTAGAACATAGAAAGACGGTGGTACAGAAGGGATAGAGAAGTGGCCTTGGAACCAGGAAGATCTCCATTTAAATCTTGTTTCTGACACATACAGGCTATGTGACGTGGGGCAGGTAACTTCATTTCTTAGTTTTGCTGGCAATTCTTTCTAAGACTGTTAAATTACAGAGAAGGGGCTTTTCTGGAAGGTAGAGGGGGGTCATCTCACTGAGAATGTCCCTACTGCAGTGCAATCCTTGGGCCAGGCTCTAGCTTTAGCCCTACTCCAGTGTAACCTCCTTCAGGGAAGAACCCAGTTTATTCATGTCCATATGTTTTCCATAGCACACAATGCAGCTCCTCATATATAATAGACAACTGAATATATTTGATGAATGAATATTAGTATGAGGCATAATTATGAGCTGTGAGAAGATGTTCCTGTCCTTACTCTCACTGAAAATAGCACGTCAATTATTATTGTATATTTAAAGAATTTGTAATTTCACCAGATTTAATATGTGCCTCTAGAAACAAAAAAAAATGGACTTCCAGAAACTAAAAATTGATTTCTAGGACAGTACCCTGTATGCTAGGGCAGCTAGGTGGCATAGTGGATAGAGTGCCAGGCCTTGAGTCAGAAGACTTTACTTTCTGTGTTCAAATCTGGCCTCAGACACCTATTTGACCCTGGACACATTTGGGCATTTCAATCATCTCTGACTCTTCATAACCCTATTTGTGGTTTTTTTGGCAAAGATATTGGAGTGGTTTGCCATTTTTTCTCCTGCTCATTTTACAGATGAGGAAACTGTGGCAAATTGAATTAAGTGACTTGCCCAGGGTCACACAGCTAGTAAGTGTTTGAAGCCAGTTTTGAACTCAGGAACTTGAGTCTTCTTACTGCAGGCCTGGTACTCTATTCACTGTGCCACCCAATTGCCCCTAAAATAGAGAGAATTAGATCTGTAGAAACTGACAGGTATTAGAGCATAGATCCAAATATAGAGAAGGGAGATGAATCAGCAGTGAGACTCGAGTGCCAGAGTAGATCAAACAAAACTTAGAGAATGGCTCTGTATCTTTGTAACTTGACTATTAAATGTTTCTGGAAGTCACTCTGACTAATTTCGCTCTTTCCTCAAATTCCTTCATAAAGTTTCTACTTTCCAACAATGTGACACTTAACGGGAAGTGGGGATTGATAGGAAAGTACCCTGGAGATAGACTAGTGTTAGTGGGACAATTAAAAGAAATGAAGATGTTGGAAAAGAGCCTTTAGAGTTTTTCTATATTGGTTGTTCTCAGCATCCAAGAAGTATTTATTGCTATCTTGGGCTTCCTGAGATCAGGAAGGGGGAGGAAAGGTAAGGGAATACTATAGAGAACGGGAAAAAGGGAGAAGCTGAGCTAAGGTCAGTGGGGGATTGAGGGCAAGGAATCTAATGCAAAGATATAGGACAGGGCAAAGCTCTTCACCACCAAAGCTCAGGGTGTTGCCTCAACCATAGATGAGACACTCAGTGCCTGCAGTTGCACAGGACATGGGCAGAGAGATGGTAGCTGCACGACTGTTGATGACAGCTGGGGTTTTCAGCTTGATCAGCATGACGTCATTATTTGCAGTCTTTCTGCTGTAGTCTGGGTGACAAATGATCTTTTATGCATTTCCTTCAAGTACCTCTATGTTATGCTCTCCCAGTCTCACCTGAAGGCGGCTGATGAAGACAATTATTTCCAGTGCTGGATGTGACTACGAAGAGTACTCTCTTCTAAGAACTGGGTAGACATTCTACCTAGGATTCTGTACAGCTTGGATCACTTTAAATGTAATATAAAGAATGTATCTTGTAGAATTCTGTGTGCTTGTGTGTGTGCATGTACGTGTGCGCGCGTGTGTGTGCGCGCGTTTTTTGTGTGTTCGGTAGCACTGCCTACAATCCTGCTCTATGGGGAAATGCAAGAGATGACTGTGGATATTTCAAAAAACTGCTCACTTTTTGCCTTGGAGATAGGGTCACATTGAGGAATGAAACATTACTCCTAGACATTTGAAAGCTGTGCCTTCTTCCCAATTCCCTGGGGTTTTACTTACAATGTTTTCACTCATTTTAAGCCATGTAACACCAAGCTTAATCTAGGAATTATCTTGTTTCCACTCCACCCTTAACCTTGCTCCTTTTTATCCCAGTCTGTACTGTGGATGATGAGTCTAACTTCTCTGAATATCTGCTCTTCAACCCAAATTGTACCTATTTTCTTCTATGAAGTCTCCAAGAGGTACCACGGCTAATTGGCTATGGAACCCACCCTGGCAGCACCACCAGTCTCATCACTTATGATTCATAGCAATGAGCAGCTGACACTACCCACTGGTCATTGATGAGGGCACCACAACAGATGTGTCCGCCATATTTCAGGGACACCTGGTAGGGGAGGCTGTTAGCCTTTTGATAGATATGTAACTTTTAAATGACAAAGAAATTTCCATGGGCATTCCAAATAATTGATGCCTGTGAGAATTACCTGAGATGGAGAGAATAGGAATTCCTCTACAAGGGAAGTGAGGGTTTTTGTGGTGGTCTACAATCTTTTTTCTTTTCTTTAAATCTTAAATTTATTTATTTATTTTTAGTTTATAACATTCAGTTCCACAAACTTTTAAATTTTCTCCCCTCCCCTCCTTTCCCCAAGAAAGCATGTAATCTAATATAGGCTCTACATACACATTCATATTAAGCATATTTTCACATTAGTGATGTTGTAAAGAAGAATTATAATCAATGGAATGAACCACAAGAAAGAAGATACAAAACAAAACAGAAAAGAGAAAGAGTAAGTAGTAAGCTTCAATCTGCATTCAGACTCCCTAATTCTTTCTCTGGATGCAGATAGCATTTTCCATCATGAGCCTTTTGGAGTTGTCTTAGAACCTTGCATTGCTGAGAAGATCGAAGTCCATCAAAATTAGTCATCACACAATGTGGCTGTAACTGTGTACAATGTTCTCCTGGTTCTGCTCCCCTCACTCAGCCTCAGTTCATATAAGTCTTTCCAGGTTTTTCTGAAGTCTGCCTGTTCATCATTTCTTAATGCACAATAGTATTCCATTACATTCATATTCCACAACTTGTTCAGCCTTTCACCAGTTGATGGGTATCCCTTCAATTTCCAGTTCTTGGCCATCACAAAGAGAGCTGTTATAAATATTTTCATGCATGTGAGTCCTTTCACCACTTTTACAATCTCTTTGGGATATAGCCCTGGAAGTGGTATCGCTGGTTCAAAGGGTGTGCACATTTTCATAGCCCTTTGGGCATAGTTCCAAATTGCTCTCCAGAATGGTTGGATAAGATATCCATTTTCAAGTACTTTCGAGGATAGTCATATAGAAGAAACATTAGGTTTATTCTTTTTGCCTAGGCAGAACTGGGAGCCATAGGTAAAAATTGCAAAGAGGCAGATTCTAACTCTTTATAAAGAAAAACTTGCTAATAACTAGAACTATTCAAAATTAGAATGGGCTGGCTCAGGACTTTGTTCAACCAAGTGGATGCTAGATGGTCCTATTGCTGCTTGTACTTTGCCAAACCACTATGCTGGAATGATCTCACCATCTACCTCCTCACTCCTATTCACATGCTATTGAATTGTGTTAAAGAAAGTCATACAAAATCAAGCCAAATTGATCCTCTCTCTACAAATCTGTTATGTTATGTCCCTCGACTAGGGACAAGGAATTCTTTTTTTAAAAAAATCATTATTTATTTATTTAATATTTTTAGTTTTCAGCATTGATTTCCACAAGAGTTTGAATTATACATTTTCTCCTTGTTTCTACCCCCCCCCACTATTCTGATTGCCCCATTTCCGCCCCCCCCATCCTCTTTCCTGTAGGGCAAGATAGATTTCTATGCCCCATTGCCTGTATTTCTTGTTTCCTAGTTGCATGGAAAAACGTTTTTTCGAACATCTGCTTTCAAAACTTTGAGTTCCAAATTCTCTCACCTCTTCCCTCCCCACCCACCCTCCCTAAGAAGGCAAGCAATTCCACATAGGCCACACGTGTATCATTATGCAAAACACTTCCACAATACTCATGTTGTGAGAGACTAACTATATTTTGCTCCTTCCTATCCTATTCCACTATATTCAATTTTCTCCCTTGACCCTGTCCCTTTTTGAAAGTGTTTGCTTTTGATTACCTCCTGTTTGGTTAAGTTAAGTTACATTCAGATTCGGATTCGCACTGGCAATAGGGCACATTCCCCACAGAACATAGTTTTTTATTGAAAGACAGGGGAAATACTCTAACCAACACAGTTAACACAACGAAGACAAAGACAGAGACAACATAGATTCATCACCTCTCAGGGGAACTCCAGCACTTGATCCTCTCAAAGCTGAGGGGATCCCAGTTTACACAACTCAGCTAGATCAAGGCCCTGGAAAGGAAGGTGGTCCCAGGCTAAGCGTTCTCCCCATGGGTGACATCCCAATGAGCCTGTCCCACATGGTGACTTTTATAAGGAGCTGAACAAAAAAAGCTTTTTTGTGCCAAAAAGGAGAACCACCCTGTCCCTGCCCTCATTCCTAGGAACTGGCTAGGTAATCTCAAGAGTATTTCTCCAAGAGTGGGAGGAGTTATTTCCTATCCTTTGTCTTAAGAGTTTCCTGTTTTTTGTTCAGGCCTATCAATCAGAGAGGAATGTCTAAGAGGTGCATTCTCAGAGAGGGGCTTCTCAGTCTCCTAGCCAGAAAGGAATGTCTGATTCTTTATTATAAGCCAGAGAGTTTAAAGATCTGGCAGGAGCCAGGGCATGGGAGAACCAGGCTTATATGTAATATGGAGGATCTTTTATAATGATTTATTATTCACCTCATCCCCCATCTGCCCTCCCTTATATCGTCCCCTCTTTTTTATCTCCTTCCTGCTTCTTTCCTGTGGAATAAGATACCCAATTGAGTGTGTAAGTTATTCCCTCCTCAGGTCAAATCCAATGAGAGCAAGACTCACTCATTCCCCCTTAACTTGCACCATCTTCCCTTCCAACAGAGTTGCCTTTTCTTGCCATTTTTATGTGAGATGATTTACCCCATTCTATCTCTCCTTTTCTCCTTCTCTAAATACATTTCTCTCTCATCCTTTAATTTAACTTTATTTTTTTAGAGATCATCCCTCCATATTCAACTCATCTTGTGCCCTCTGTCTCTCTGTCTCTGTCTCTCTCTCTCTCTCTCTCTGTGTCTCTCTCTACACCCACACACACGTGTGTGCGTGTGTATATATATATATATATATCTGTATGTGTTCTCTTCAGCTACCCTAATACTGAGGTCTCATGAGTTATACACATTATCTTTCCATGTAGGAATGTAAACAAAACAGTTAAACTTTAGTAAGTCCCTGTGATTTCTGTTTCTTATTTACCTTTTCATGCTTCTCTTGATTCTTGTGTTTGAAAGTCAAATTTTCTATTCAGCTCTGGTCTTTTCACTGAGAAAGCTTGAAAGTCCTCTATTTTATTGAAAATCCATATTTCGCTTTGAGCATGATACTCAGTTTTGCTGGGTATGTGATTCTTGGTTATACTCCTAGCTCCATTGACCTCCAGAATATCATATTCCAAGCCCTTCAATCTCTTAGTGTAGAAGCTGCTAGATCTTGTATTAACCTGATTTTGTTTCCACAATACTCAAATTGTTTTTTTCTGGCTGTTTGCAGTATTTTCTCCTTGATCTGGGAGCTCTGGAATTTGGCAACAATATTCCTAGGAGTTTTCTTTTGGGGATCTTTCTATTTTACCCTCTGGCTCTAGAATATCAGGGCAATTCTCCTTGATAATTTCTTGAAAGATGATATCTAAGCTCTTTTTTTGATCATGGCTTTCAGGTAGTCCAATACTTTTTAAATTATCTCTCCTGGATCTGTTTTCCAGGTCAGTGGCTTTTCCAATGAGATATTTCATATTGTCTTCCATTTTTTCATTCTTTTGATTCTGTTTTATAATATCTTGATTTCTCATAAAGTCACTAGCTTCCACTTCCACTAATTTTCAAGGTAGTATTTTCTTCAGTGGTCTTTTGGACCTCCTTTTCCATTTATGTAATTCTGCCTTTCAAGGCATTCTTCTCCTCATTGGCTTTTTGGAGCTCTTTTGCCATTTGTATTAGTCTATTTTTTAAGGTGTTATTTTCTTCAGTATATTTTGGATCTCCTTTAGCATGTCATTAAGTTGTTTTTCATGTTTTTCCCACCTCACTTTCATTTCTCTTCCCAATTTTTCCTCTACTTCTCTATCTTGCTTTTCCAAATCCTTTTTGAGCTCTTCCATGGCCTGAGAGCAATTCATGTTTTCCTTGGAGGCTTTTGATGTAGGCTCTTTGACTTTGTTGACTTCTTCTGGCTGTATGTTTTGGTCTTTTTTGTCACCAAAGAAAGATTCCAAAGCCTGAGTCTGAATATGAGTCCATTTTCCCTGCCTGGCCATGTTCCCAGCCAACTCCCTTGACCCTTGAGTTTTTCGTTGGAATATGACTGCTTGTAGAGTAGAGAGTACTTTGTCCCAAGCTTGAGGGGATGCACTGTTGTTTTCAGAGCTATTTCTACACAGCAAGCTGTGCCACACCAGCCTTCCTCCCCCCTCTAGAGCCACCAACCTGGACCATGACTCAGATCTAAGCAGGCTCTGCACTTCTGCTCTGATCCTCCACTTAATTCCTCCCACCAGGTGGACCTGGGGCCAGAAGCAACTGCAGCTGTAGCTCTCTAACCAGCCTCAGAGCCACACCACTTCCACTGCCCTTGGGGTGGTGGCCCACCGAGAACTCCTTACACTCTGTCCCCACCGTTTTTTTCCCACTATCCTTCTCTGTTGTCTTTGGTGTTTGTGGTTTGAGAAGTCCGGTAACTGCCACAGATCACGGATTCAGGGCACTAGAGCCTGTTCTGTCCGGCTCCCAGTCTGGTTGGTCCAGGTGCAGCCCACACTGGGCTCTGTTCTGCTCCCAGCACGGTGCAATAGACCTTACCCAGTGACCATCCAGTCTGTCCTTTGCTGGGGCCCCGCTTCCCTCTGCTATTTTGTGGATTCTGCAGTTCTAGAATTTTTTCAGAGCCATTTTTATAGGTGTTTGGAGGGTCCTGGGAGAGAGCTTTAGGCAAGACACTGCTTTCTAGCCACTATCTTGCAAAAACTCATTATTTAAAAAAAACTGCTGGGAAAACTGGAAAACTATGGCAGAAACTAGGAATAGACCAACATTTCACACTGTATACCAAGATAAGGTCAAAATGTGTACATGATTTGTACATAAAAGGCAACACCATGCACAAAATAAGAAAGCATGGAATAGTTTGTCAGATTTATGGATAAGGGAAGAATTTAGGATTGAACAAGATATAGAGAGCATTACAAAATGTAAACTAGATAATTTTGATTATATAAAATTAAAAAGGTTTTACACAAACAAAACCAATGTAATTAAAGTTAGGAGGAAAACAGAAAAGTGGGGAAAATATTTTTGTAACAAGTACCTCTGATAAAGGCCTCATTTCTCAAATATATAGAGAACTGAGTCAAATCTGTAAAAATACAAGCTATTCCCCAATTGATAAATGGTCCAAGGATGTGAACAGGCAGTTTTCAGACAAGGAAATCAAAGGTATTGACAGTCATATGAAAAAGTTCTCTAAATCACTATTGATTAGAGAAATGAAAATTAAAATAACTTTGAGGTACCACATCACATACGTCAAATTGGCTAATGTGATGAAAAAGGAAAATGTTGAATGTTGTAAGCGATATGGGAAAACTGGGACACTAATATACTGGTGGTGGAGGTGGGCATTGATCCAACCATTCTGGAGAGCAATTTGGAAGTTTCCCCAAAGGGCAACCAAACTGCATACCTTCTGATTTGTCAATACCACTGTTAGGTCTATATCCCAAAGAAATCCAAAAAAAGGGAAAAGGATCTACTTGTACAAAAATATTTATAGCAGCTCTTTTCGTCATGGCTATGAATTGGAAATCAAAGGGGTGCCCATCAATTGCGGAATGGCAAAACAAGCTATGGTACATTATTGTAATGAAATTAAGAACTGACAAGCATGATGATTTCAGAAAAACCTAGAAAGACTTCATGAACTGTTGCATAGTGAACTGAACAAAACCAAGAGAATATTGTACATAGTAACATCAATATTGTCTGAAGAAAAATTGTGAATGAATTAGCTATTCTCAGCAATACAAGGATCCAAGACAATCCCAAAGAACTGATTATTAAGCATACTATCTGCCTCCAGAGAAAGAACTGGTATTATTTGAGTACAGACTGAAACATGTTATTTTTCATTTACTTTCTTTCTCTTCTTTTATTAGAGCCTTCTATAAAATGACTAGCCTGGAAATGTTTAGCATAATTGCACTTGTCTAACCGATATCTGATTGCTTACTGTCTCAAAAAGGGGGAAAGGGAAGGGAGGTAGTTAGGGATGGAGGGATAGAATTTGAAACTCAAAATTTTAAATAAAAATGTAAAAAAAGACATGTGATCTTAAAGGAAAAGACAGAGAGGAATGAATGGCAAGAAGAATCAATCACTTAAAATATTATAGGGAGCCAAACAGAAAGCAATGGCTCCATGAAAAATTATTAAATACTAAAATACTAACAACATAATATTACTATATTAATAAATATTAAAATAAAATAATGAATTAAAATACTGAAGAAAATAAAAGTATATATATTATCAAAAACAACTGGTTGGAAAGCAGGTCGAGGAGAGAACACATAAAACTCATCAGACTGTGTGAAAATCATGACACCTCCCCCCCCCCCAAAAAAAAGTTTACACACCAAATCTAAAGAAACCATAAATAAAAACTGCCCAGGGAAGAATGAAAAAAAGAAGGAACCCACTAATTGACTCCTGAAAGAAACACCAAAATAAATACTCCTAAAGGTGTCATAATCAAAAATCCAGAGCTTCCAGATCAAAGGAAAAAAATATTGGAAGCAAGCAAAAAAAAAGAGTTCTTTTACCAAGAATCTGGTGTCAGTATCACACAAGATCTGACAGCTACCAGATAAAGGAGAAGAGAGCTTGGCATATAAAGGAAAAGGCTTGCAGCCAAGAATCATCTATGCAGAGAAATTAAATATAATCCTGCAAAAGGAAAAAAAATTAGATTTAAAAAATGTAATAAAGACCTTCCAGGGATTCCTAAAGAAAAGGCAAGCTCAGCAGAAACTTTGAAATGCCTACATAGATGTTGAGAAATATAGAAATGTAAATACACTTGTGATTATATGACAATGAGTTATTTACATTCTCATAGGAGGAGGAAAAAACAAGCACCTTCTCAGAACCCTAAGGTTTTGAAGACTCAAAGATAAAATGACTGGTAAAGGCCTAAGGGTTGGCATTATTTTTTAGATGGTCTTAGGAGAGGAAGAAAATAGGTTGAATATGAAAATAAACTGGGAGAAACGAAGAAGGAGATGGACCTTGTCTCGTATAGTAGCAGTACATGAGATGATGACTATTCAAACATAGGGAAGAAGCAAATGAATGGACATCCCATGAATTTAATTTTCTTCTGAGCTAGATGTGAAAGTTGAACATACGCAAACACACACAAACACATGCAATAAGAAATGTACATAGAAAAAGCATAGTATGGGAACAAATTAATATCCATCAACAGGGAAGTAGGAGGGAAGAGGGAGAGGAGAGTTTAAGAGGTAATGAAAGGTAGGTGAGGGAGTAATAATAAGCAAAACAGTATCAGAAAGTGGAGTGTAAAGTAGGAATTAAAATGAAAGAAAGAATAAAACCTATGACTGGGAGGGAGGAATGAGAAGAAAAGATGAGAAACATACCATTAATGATAAACTCCTTTTACTACCTTATTTTTACAGGATGATGGTAAAGGACAAAGAAAGGAAAAGAGAATGCATGTCAGAGTACTGGTAGGGGCTTGGATGTCTGTCTTACAGCTATTAGAAGGAAGGGTTTAAAGGTGGCTCAGAATATTGGGAAGTGAATATAATGTAAACCTTAAAAATCATTAATAAAACTTTTTTTTAAAAGAAAGAATAAAGGTGGATTTTCAAAACTGCCAATCAAGGAGATGTTGGTTACTAACAAAATTCTACAACACATTAATTACTAAAGAGATGATTTGTGAGCCTTTAGAAAAGAATGCGTGATTGTTAGGAACAAACGAAGGACAAATTATGGCAAATTGTACCTCTCCTTTCTTTCCCTCCCCTCCTCCCCTCCCCTCCCCTCCCCTCCCTTCCCTTTCCCTCCCCCTCTCCTCAATTATCTGAACATCATAGCTATAATATACCTTAATTAAGGAAAGCTATTGAAAAAGTCTCCAAGTTAGTTTTTTTAATAAGATTCTGGGATTTGAAATAGTAAAGGATAATTGGATGGATCTTCAGCTGGTTAAATTAGCAACAGTTACAACAAATTAGCAACTCCTACTCAGGGGCTTCCTCACTTCTTGAAATCCCAATAAAAAGGACTAAATACACTCCTATGATTACAGCTGGTTTCTTGTGTCTTAGTCCTCTGCTGTCTCCCCAGCGTTCCCCAGGGTTCCCCAGGTTGTGCCATGACTCTGCATCCAGACAACCACATGCCACTCCTTTGTTTTCTGTACTGGGTTTGTGCATTGAAAGGAGGAGACTGTGTCATACTGTGCCTTTGCGACTGGCACAGAGATACACAGCCAAGTCTTCCACTTCAGTGAAACCAATCTTGATAAAGGGGGATGAGTACTTGGGCCATCTAGCTGTAAACCTAGACTTATCCACCTTTGATTCCACTAGTTCATTATCTCGAAAGTCATACAGGAACTGCATTCTTTGCTCCGATTTCTGTCTGTACCAGTAGAGGACATCATGACTGGGCACTGGCTTGCACTGCAGGGTTACTTCCTGGCCAGTCCTTGTGATCAGGTATTTGGGGGTCTGGGTGACTCTGGCATTCATAAGGCCTGTGAGGGAAGGAAACAAACACCAGAAGTGAGATGTTTCAGACAGGTTGGAGCTGAAGCTGGTGTGAACTAGCAATGAGATTTTGCATCCGTGACCAGAGCTCACCTGCACCTAAGAGACAAAACATTGTGCAGCAGAGGCAGTGGATGTCCATTGAGAGTTTAGAGGATGAATGAAGCATGTGTCTAGCTCAGGCTCTGCCCCAGTTGGAGGAAGGTCTAGCACTCTGACAATAAGCCAGCTCTTCTAAGCAAGATCTGTTGGTGACATCACTCATGTCATGAGCACACACAGCCACTGGATGATCCCTCCAGAGAGGGCCAGATTCTGTGTTCCCAGTATATAATCAGATGCAGCATGTTATAATGGCTAGGGTCCTGAACTCCATGAAGGTCAGGAAGACCTGGGTTCAAATCCCCACTCCAAACACTTACTCCCTGGCCAAGTCACTTAATGTTTCTGTGCCTCAGTTTCTCAACCAGTAAAATTGAGATAAGACTAACAGCTACCTAATAGGATTGTTGCGAGGATCAAATGAGATAACATATGGAAAGTGTTTTGCAGACCTTAAAGTGTTACATAAATATTACTATTGTTATCCTTGTTCTTAAAATATACCCCTTTTCTAATGATTCAGGCCCATCATGCATGTCTGAGTTCAGGTTAATTCAATAAAGCTTTAGATAAGCATTTCCTCTGAAAAAGTTATGGGCTATGTGCTCCAGGAATCTGCCTGATAGAGTAGGAAATACACTGGATTTAGAACTAGAAGATCTGAGGTCTAGTTTTGCCTTGGCTATTTTCTAGCCATGGAATTGTAAGTCGCTAATGTCATTTCTAAGTCTCAGTTTGTTCATCTGCAAAACAAGGTGGTAATAATTGTTCCACAGACCTGAGAGGGGGGAACATATTTTTCAAACTCTAAATCTAAACTCTTAATGTATTATAATTGTTGTCATGAGGAGTTTTTTTTTTCATCATTCATCCTTTGATTGACTTAGTTGAAATTCACTTTATTCAGCCGTGTCTTAAATGCAATCATTTAAGGGTCCTGGAGTGAAGAATGTGAGGAAAAAAAAAAACAATTCAGAAGATGCCACTGCCACCTAGTGGAAAACTAGCTAGAAGGAGAAACCCTCAAAAAAGAAGAGCGGTGAAAAAGGCTGGGGATTGGAAATAGGTAGGGAGAGTGAAGGTGCTGCCATATGGAAGACTGAAAGGCAGACTGGGTCAGTCAATCAATCAATCTATTAATCATACAGCCATTTATTCGGCGTCTAGTGTCCAAGGCACTGTGCTAAATAATGAGGATTAAAAGACAAAAATGAAACAATCCTTGTCTTTAGGGAGCTTAATTTCTTTAATGGACCATAATTCACATACTGGTGGATCTTGTTCCTGAGTAATGTTAGCCAATCAGATTTACAGATTTCTTTCTTCATGGAGGAATCACTTACTTTATTGTGAAGGACATCCGATACGGTAGTCTTTGTTACTGTTATGTATGGCATGTTTTGTTTCTGGCAGACTGTATTGCTTTGTTTTTAATAAAATAAATTTGAATGAAAAAGCTTAATTTCTATTTTGAAGAATAACATATACATATATTAATAAACACAATATATGCATATAAGGTAATTATTAGAAGGAGGAAGTATTTGCTTCTGGGGGTGGGGTGGGGTGCTTTAAGAAAGTTTTCATGAACAGGTAACTGGGGGAAAAATCTTTGCAATGAGTTTCTCTGATAAGGGTCTCATTCCCAAGACAGGTAAGGAACTGATTCAAATTTATAAGAATAAGATCCATCCCCAATTGATAAATTGTCAAAGGATATGAACAAGAAACTTTCTAAGGAAGTAATAAAAGTTATCAATAGCCATATAAAAAGGTATCCAAATAAATAAATAAATAGAGAAATAAAATTAAAGCATCTCTCTTGAGAAAGGCAAAATTGACAAAAAAAGGAAAATAACACAGGAGAACGGGCATAGTAATATACTGTTGGTGGAGCTGTGATGTGGTCTGGAAAATAATTTGTTACTATGCCCCCAAATTTCTAAGCTGTCCCAGCAATACTACTATCAGGCCTACCACCAGAAAGAGATTTTGAAAAGAGGAAAAAGGTCCTATAGGCACAAAAATATTTATGGCAGCTCTTTTTGTGATGACAAAGAACTAGAAACTAAAGGGGTGCCCATCATTTGGGGAATGGTAGAATAAATTATCATATGAATATTGTGGGTTGCTATTGTGCTATAAGAAATGATAAATGGGACCATTTCAGAGAAATCTGGGAAGACTTGTATAAACTGATGCATACAACACATTGTAACAACAAAGAACTTTGAGAGATTTAAAAACTCTTATCAATGCAATGCCCAATCATTACTTCAAAGCACTAATGAAGAAGCATGTTTACTCATCTCTGGACAGAGAAATGATGGACTCAGGTGTAGAAAGAGACATATTTTTTGGATATGGCCAATTCAGGAATTTGTTTTATTTGACTATACATATTTGTTGCAAGTGTTTTATTTATTTATTTTTTGTTTTGTTTTTCCCACCCTTTCTAATGGGGAGGAGGAAGAGAGAGAAAGTAAATTAGTGTTAAGTAAAAAATGATAATAATTAATTAAAAAAGGCTTGATGTAGAAGTGACGCTTGAAGTAAATTTTGAAGAAAAAGTAGAGACTATAAGGAGAAGAGGTGAGGAGGTATACATTGCCTAATGGATACCTATTGCAAAAGCAAGGAGATAGATAAAACTTATCAAGACTTACAGCACAGAGGAGAAGTGTACCTGGGACTCTAGGCATTGCACACTGAAGCCTCCCCTGTGACATTTCTAATCTGGCAGGGCTGGGGGTGGGGGTGGGGGGATAACTGGAAGCAATGGAGTGATTTGAAAATTACAAGGTCCCATTAAGTGATTTGTAAGATTTTTCTATCCCTGAATATATGATCTTCTGGAATTATGCATTAGAACTTTGTAACAGTAAGGCAATGATAATAACATAGATGATAATTGTCAAAATGCCTATATAGTTCTGAAACTCAAAGTAAACAAGAACCTCCACATAGAAGATAGAAGTAAACAATTTATTCAGACACCAGAGAAGCATATCCCACGTGCCATTTATCCAGTCAGTCCACTTCATCATAACAGCAAGGAACCCCAAACATTCAATGCACAAGATAACCTGGAGCCTCACCATCCCAAAACCCCTCTGACACCCTGCTGGGGTCTTCCCCTAAATAAACTCACAGTACAGCTAAGTCAGCCTGTTCAATTCTAACAATCACAAGGGAGGCCATTAGCAGCCACATCATCTCTCTCTCTCTCTGTCTCTCCCTCTCTCTCAGCATTTCCTGTGGCATAACTTCCTTTTCCTGTCAGGAAGCTCCTCCTACCACATGTGTCTTAGGCTTTCTGTGACATAAGCAGGTCACATGGCCCATTAATGAGTGTGAAAGATCTTCAAACCTAAATTGCTACTGTAAACTTTCTTTTTTTATTTTTAGTTTACAACACTCAGTTCTACATAATTTTGAGTTTCAGATTTTCTTCCCTCCCTCTCCACCTCCCTCCCCAAGACAGCATGGAATCCCATATAACTTCCACGTATAACTTTGCATTGAATTAATTTACACACTAGTCAAGTTGTGGAGAAGAATTATGACCAATGGAACGAATCATGAGAAAGAAGAAACAAAACTAAAAAAACCTCAAAAACAAAAACAAAAGAGAGAAAAAAGGGGGAACAAGGTGAGCATGAAGTATGCCCCAATCTGCATTCATACTTCATAGTTCTTTCTCTGGATGTAGATAATATTCTCCAATGTGAGTCCTTTGGAGTTATCTTTGCACCTTGTGTTGCTGAGAAGAGCAAAGTCTGTCAGGGTTAGTCCTCACAGAATCCATATATTGTGGTTGTGTATAATGTTCTCCTGGCTCTGCTCTGCTCACTCAGTATTATGTCATGTAGGTTTTTCCAGGTTGTTATGAAGTCTGTATCATCCCCATTTCTTACAGCAAAATAGTATACCACAGCTTGTTCAGCGATTCCCCAATTGATTCCCCCTTTGAGTTCCAATTCTTAGCTACATGGTTTGGGTATTAGTACCATATTTGTGTCATAAAAAGAATTTGGTAGGACTCCTTCTTCAACTATTTTCCCAAATAGTCTACAAAGTATAGGAATTAATTGTTCTTTAAATGTTTGATAGAATTGACATGTAAAACCATCTGGTCCTGGAGATTTTTTCCAAGAGAGTTCATTGAGGGCTTGCTCAATTTCTTTTTCTGAGATGGGGTTATTTAGAAATTTTACGTCCTTTTCTGTTAACCTGGGCAATTTATGTTTTTGTAGATATTAATCCATATCTCAAATGTTGTCAAATTTATGGGCATACAATTGGGCAAAAAAATTCCTAATTATTGTTTTGATTTCCTCTTCATTAGAGGTGAACTCACCCTTTTCATTTTTGATACTGGTAATTTGATTTTCTTCTTTCTTTTTTTTAATCAAATTGACCAAAGGTTTGTCAATTTTGTTGATTTTTTAATAAAATCAGCTCTTTGTCTTATTTATTAATTTAATAGTTTTCTTGGTTTCAATTTTATTAATCTCTCCTTTGATTTTCAGTATTTCCAATTTGGTATTTAATTGGGGATTTTCAATTTGCTCTTTTTCTAGCTTTTTCAGTTGTATGCCCAAATCATTGATCTCCTTTTTCCTTATTTTATTCATGTAAGCATTTAGTGATATAAAACTTCCCCTAAGAACTGCTTT
>CM053623.1:81772270-81799579 GCA_028646595.1 Phalanger gymnotis | reverse complement strand
ATTTCCCACCTCCTACTTCTCCCCTCCCTTCTGACACCCCCTCCCTTTTTCCCCCCTTTCCCCTCCTACTTCCTGTAGGACAAGTTAGATTTCTATGCTTATCAGGGTATGTTATTCCCTTCTTGAACCAGATCAGATGACAATAAAGCTCAAATACTGCTCTTCTCCCTCCCTTCTTTCCCTCTACTAAAATTTGTGCCTCTTCATTTGTTGTAATTTACCCTTTTCTCCTACCTCCTTACCTCTTCTCTCATAGCCCACCCTTTACATCTCTAATTATGTTTTTTATCCTTATATCAGTTATTTTATACAGGCATTCACAGTCTATGTGTATCCTTTTCAATTGTCATAATAGCTGTACTATTCTCAAGATTGATATATATATATATATATATATATATATATATATATATAACATACATAAGATGATATAATCCTATATAAAGATGCAAATAATTTGCCCTTATTGATTAATAAGGTTTGTGGGGGTTTTCCCCCTGTTTACCTTTTTATGTCTCTCTTGAGTTTTGTATTTGGAGGTAAAATTTTGTATTGAGTTCTGGCCTTTTCATCAGGAAGATCTGGAATTCCCTTATTTCATTGAATGTCCATCTCCTTGCCTGAAAAATTATGCTTAGTTTTGCTGGGTAGTTGATCCTTGGTTGTAGACCCAGCTTCTTTGCCCTTCGGAATATCATATTCTAGTTTCTCCTGTCTTTTAATGTAGAAGCTGAGAGACCCTGTGTGATCCTGACTGTAGTTCCATGATATTTGAATTGTTTCTTTTTGGCTGCTTGCAGTATTTTCTCCTTGATTTTGTAATTCTGAAATTTGGCTATAATATTTCTTCGTGTTTTCAGTTTGGGATCTCTTTCAGGGGGTGATCAGTGAATTCTTTCAATGACTATTTTGCCCTCTGGTTCTAAAACCTCTGGGCAGTTGTCTTTGATAATTCTTCAAAGATATTGTCAAGGCTCCTTTTTTCATTGTGGATTTCCAGGAGACCAATAACTCTTAAATTGTCTCTCTGAGATCTATTTTCCAGGCCAGTTGTTTTCCCAATCAGATATTTCACATTTTTTTCTATTTTTTCATTCTTTACATTTTGTTTTACTACTTCTTAATGCCTCATAGAGTCATTAGCTTCCACTTGCTCAACTCTAATTTTTAATGAGTTACTGTCTTCATTTTGCTTTTGAGTCTCCTTTTCCAATTTGTTGATTTTACCTGTCATGGTGTCATTTTCTCTATTTAGATTCTGAATCTCCATAGCCATTTCACCAATCTTATTCTTTAGGGACTTGTTTTCATCAGTGGATATTTTTTCCCATTTTTTCCATTTTTTCTTTTACCTCCCTAATTTGGTTTTTTAAAATCCTCCTTTAGGTCTTCCAATAATGCTTTTTGGGCTTGAGAGCAGTTCATATTCCCTTTTGAGGTATCAGATGTGGGTATAATGTCATTGTTATCCTCTTCCAAATTGGTATTTTGATCATGCCTGTCTCCATAAAAAGAATCAATGGTCCTCGGTTTTTTTGTGTTCTTCATGTTGGTTAGCCTTTTCCTGGCTTTACAATAAATTTCTGCTTTTGGGGCTCAGGGTTCTCTGTCCCAGCTTTCTTATTCTGGGGATTGTGAGTCTAGTTGTTGGCTCTGTGAATTATAGCCTTCAGTTTCCTGAGGTGTGGGGGAGGGGTCTGGCTGTCTGAAGTCTCTTCCCCTAGGGTTGCTCTCTAGCACTGTTGCTCTTCAGCAATGGTCTCAGCTCTTTGTTGTTTGAGCTGGTGTCTGACACTTCCCCTGTGGGAGCAAGAGTAGGTCTGGGCTCCTGGTGTTGACCCCTGCTGGCTCTGCCCCTCTGGGACTCAGGAACTCCTACTACTTGGCCACCAAAGCCCCACTTCTGTCTCCTCTATTCCAGTGTTCTTTTTTTCCGAGGAATTCTCTGGGTGAAGGGGGGAGAGATTATAGCCATTTACCTGGCCATTATGTCTCCTGGAATTTCAAGAAAACGTGTTTCATACCTTTGTGCTGCAAGCCTCAGGAGTTGTTGTTTCATGGCCGGTGGTGTTGCGATACCTCTCATCGCTTCCACAGACTGCCATCCTCTTTTGGGAGGCCTGGGGATCTCTGCTGGTTTTGGACATCCAGTTTTCTCCCAGCCTGTCTCCCACATGGGTTTCCCAGCTGGCCGCTTCCACTTTGGTGCTGACTGGAGCAGCTCTGCATGCCGAATGCTCTCCAAGCTTACAGATTCATTCCTTCGGCCTTTCAGACTCTCCTGGCTTGGAAATTTGCCCCACTCAGACCGCTGGCAGTTTCTAACTCTCTCAAATCTGCTCAAATTCACTTTTTTATAGGAATCTGACAGAACTTGTGAGAGAGCTCTGATAAGACGCTGTTTTCATGCAGCCATCTTGGCTCTGCCCCCTACTACTGCAAACTTTCATCCAGGTTTGCAGTTAATAACAGCATCTATATGGGTCATATAAAAGACATAGAGTAGCTAAATCATTAATTAAATTACTCTATACATGGCAGCTTGGTGGTGCAATAGATAGAATGGTGAACTTGGAGTCAATAAGAACTGAGTTCAAATCTATTTTAACTATCTGGCTAGCAGCTTTGGTGGGAGTGTAAGATCCACTCACAGCCAGCACCCAGAAAGCTGCCAGCATGCCACAAAAACACAGGTTCTTTTGATCTGCCTTAATAAGGAGAGCAAGGTGAAAGGGTTGGCAAGCTTACTTTAACTCAGCACACAAATATCATTCATTTAGTTCAGGGGAAAAAGCCAGCACCCTGAACTTCAGAGCAAAATACAAGCAAATTACAAACATCAGCAGACAGACTTTATCTGATTCAAATCATAATACATAGTTGCCAGTACCAATATCTAAGTTTCAAAGCTGGGGGGCAGTTTGAGCTTGCCCAGAGTCTCAACACTCCTTCCATGAGCGTGCCCCAAAAATCAAATGCCAAGCTCTCATCAGTTATATCCAGTTTGGAGCTTTGAAGGCTTTGACCTCACCCAGGCTGGGTCTGGGAAAGTTCTCCATCCCCAGGATCACATCATATACAAATCAGTGACTCCTACTTGTCTCAGTGCTGAGAAATACTCCAAGACAAAAAGATCCCACTTTATCTGCCCCATTCAAACAAAGACCAGAATCATTAAAGGCACTTAAGAGAAGAAAAGCAAGATGTCCCACTTTAATTACTGTTACAAAATCTCAGCTCAGACATCTGTTAGCTGTGAGAGTCTTGGCAGGAATTTTACCTTTGTCTGCCTCAGTTTCCCCATCTGTAAAATAGGAATAATAAAAGCACCTACCTCCAAGGAGTTGTTGTGAGGATAAAATTAGATATCTGTAAAACACTTTGTAAAGCTTAAAAAACTGTGCTAGATATCTCCACCACCACCATCATCTTTGTTATTGGAATACTGTAATTATAGGTTCTAGGTAAAGAGTTTGTTGTAATTGGGCAGCAGGGACTCAGCCACTGAATTCTGAGCACATCCTTCCTGCGTGGTTTCCCACTTTCATGAAAGCAAAAGAGAACCACCCATTAGGTGATGTTGTGTGTTTTTAGACATGTTGACCTGTGTTTGGTTCAGTATGACTGCTAGGGGTGGAGGGCAGGGGAGAGGTAATGGAGACAGTAATAATAAAATGTGGCTAGGATATTTATCACTCAGAATATTTTAAGGCCATTTCTTGCTCTAAGAGTCTGTCTGGATCCTGAATCAGGGATGTGCTGATAAATGTTTAATAAGTGGCTCTCCAGGAAAAAAAAAATTCATGTTTGACACATTTCAAAATTTAACTTGCATTGTTAACCTTTTCTCCATCATTTTCTTAAATCCATACAGTCAACAAAAACAATGAGTCAAAACGTGATTTGTAGCATCTGATTTCCTGAGGTGTAAATGTTCATATGAAAAATTTTAATAATTGGCTCTCTGTATTGTGGATTGACAAAGATTCAGCACCCAGATAATAGGGGCTATGATGTTTAGAGAGAGAAGTGACTTGAGTGTATTTGAAAAAAAGTAAGATATCTTTACTTCCAAGAGCTAATAATATAAGTAATAATATAACATAATATAAGTCACTCTACTTAGGACAATTTCTCCTCAATTATCAAATCCCTAAGAGCTGAGGAAACCCATCTAGAAATAGAAATAGAGAGTACATTGAAGAGATGACAGAATTAGCACAAACCTTTCTGTTAGTTCACCACCTAGCTATCATGTGAGAGGCACTCATGACAGATATCCATTCATTGTGAGCTTAACAGTATAGATAGGTTATGGGAAGATTTTTAGGAACAATAATGCTAAGTTGCTACTTGTCTCTGAAATGACATTTCTTTCTCTCTCTCTCTCTCTCTCTCTCTCTCTCTCTTTCCCTCTCCCTTGCTCCCTCCCTCCTCCCCCACCCCTGTCTTTCTCTCTCTCCAAGATCTCTCTCTTTTTTTTTATTTTAGAGTCAGGCTAGGTACATCTCAGCCATATTGTCTCTTATGATGGCCATTTTTGTTTAGGAAGGAAGATAATCTGCTATACTGTGGTTAAACTGCTGGCACAGAAATACTCAGATGTCTGGTTTATGTTCGTAGACTCCAGGGTCAGAAGAAAAAAATGCTGCTCTGTCCTAGAGGCACTGTAGCCATCTGAGACTTCTCCTTTGTCCATAAGGCCCACATCAATAGAATAGTAGATAATCCTTAGCCCCAGCCCTGGGTCTTTTCTATACCAGTACATAGAGTCATGTCTCAGATCCTGGTCACATCTCAGTGTCACCTTATGTCCTATCCCTTTAACCAAATACCTCAAGTTCTGAGTGACTCCAGCATCCATGGGATCTGTGAAGAAAGGAAAAAAGTTGCTGAGGAACAGTTGAAGAAGAAGCTAGGTGTTAGAAACACAAGGAAAAAGGTTCAGAGTTAGATTTGGAAATTTTGAGAAAAGCATTTCTCATCTATATCAGGACTCGCCTACTCCCAGGAGGAAAAAGCCCATGTAGTAGAGGAGCATGGTGCCCATTAGGGTAGAAATGAGTGAGAGGTCTTCTCACACAGCCCTGGATGTTTCTGCAACACTTAAAGACCCTAGGGTAAGAGGAAATAGCTCTAGAAAGAAGTGGCCCCACCCATCTCCTAAATAGTGTCTCATCAATAGCAAAATTTCAGAACCTTAGATTACTGGAACTAGAGTGGATGACAAAAAAAAATCACAAATCAGAAGGAAGAAATTGAAGCTTAGGTAAGGGGGCTTGCCTATGTTCCCATAGCTAGTTAATGATGAAGCCAATTCTACATCTACCTTTTTTTCTAGTGCACTCCTGTTTCTATCCATGTTGCGGACTTATATAGATTTGGAAAACAATATGCTATTCTGTGTTTCTACATGATCCAACATGTTGTACATATTATTTCCCTATACTTTTGCAGAAGTCATTTTGTGCCTCTTTTAATCTGCTATTGTGATATTGCTTCACCTGTGTGCTCAATTTAAATTTTTCCAAATATCTGTATGTTTTGCCTCTGTCATACACACAGGTGGTCTTCTAGAGGTCTTTTAAGACTTTGTTCCCCAAACTTGGTTTCTAATCCCTAACCCTCAAATTGGATCCTTAACAGTCCCCTGTGTGGGCTTGCACTTCTGTTGGATGTTTATGTACATGCTCCATGAAAGTCCTCTTCTGATACTTTATCATGACATGGAGGTAACCATGGTCTTAAGTCCTATGCCAGAAGAGAACAAAGTTCAGTGGTTCCTTATTAGCTAGAAAGCTTTTGAATTTGGTTCATGGACTATATGTTTGTCATTAAAAAAATTCTTGCTAATGTTGTATAGATTTATTCCCAGATATTGGTCACCAGGGGATATATTTCTTTTTTGTTCACAGTAATTTGTAAAGGCTGTCAACTGAGGGAGAAGCCATAACTACATGTAACCAACAGATGTCACTCTCTGGAAAGGTTTGGAGTTTTAGGGTGGAATGAAAAAGCAAACAGAAGAGAAAGTCACTTTTTTGGTTCTTCCTCCCAACATATGAATCTAGTCAGGGATGATTTTATCCAGACAACCGGCTGTCCCAGGAGGCATAGAACATGTCTCTACTTTACTTCCTTGTTTTGAAGACTGGAAATTTCCTGAAGTGTCTATACTTTAAGCCAGGGGTGTCAAAGCCAAATAGAAATGGCAATCCATACATAAGGATTCCTGTGGGATGCATATTGACTTAGCTTTAAAATATAGTGCTATCTAGATTTTGTTGGATTTTTATTTATTTTGTTAAATACTTCTCAATTGCATTTTAATCTGGTTGAGGCTGCATTCACAAGTATTATGGGCTGCATGTGCATATTTGGCATCTCTACTTAAAGCCACTAGAATAAATCTCACTAAAGACTTTACTCGTTATTAACACAATCAAAACAATAAACTCCTCTTACAACTGGTTTAGCCCAAACTAAGGAAATACTAGCCTTAGTATTTTGTTTAGAAGCTCAAACCTCTGATTTGTTTTAATTCTGTGTATGTACCAACCTTTTCAACCACAATCATGCTGGAGTCACCACTCTTTTTGCTCCTATAAAATGAAACTCCTAAAAGTGTAGGCTGCTACCACCGCCCTACCAGTGGTGGTGACTTGCAGAGGGTCGCACAGCTAGTAAGTGTCTGAGGCCAGACTTGAACTCATAAAGATGAGTCTCCTTGACTCCAAGCCTGCCACCCTATCCACTGCACTACCTAGCTTGAGTGACATAGAAGAAACTGGCAAACGATCTCCCAGCATAGCGGGCCCACATCAAAGAAGGTGCTACATATACTCTATGAGCAAAGCTCAAAAGAAATGTGAGATATGCAAATTTAGAGATATCTCCCCTCCAAATGTTCTTGAAAACTACTTGTGCCTGATCTGTGAACCAAGCTGTATTGGTTTCATTGGCCACAGTCAGACATACTGTAACCTCGACTCCAAATTAGTGATGTCATTTTGGTCCTCTTTGAGAATGAAGGACGACAACCACCGACAACCACTTGTGGCATGCGTCACCATAGACCAGTGGCTAGTACTTCTACTCACATCACAATTGTCACAGCTACTATTCCAGCGGAGAGCATCTTGGCGGATAATGCCAATATTCAAATTTTGTACCTAACCACTCTAGCTCACAACACTTCTCCCCACTGGAGTCACAAACCTTAAGCTCATTGTAACGATTCACAAAGATTCTTGTTTCAACATATGTAGTTTTACCTTTCATCATATATTCCTTTATTTCTTCAAAGCAAAGGCACTCAGATTACATATGAAACCTCATATTTAAAAGTGAAATTCAGAAACTGCTAAATGAAAAACAAGAACTCCACAAAGTTTACCAGCAGGAGAGTCATTCATCTCTAAGAAGGAAGTATTTAACTCTATCAAAAGTAAAGTACAAATAAAGATTAGAGAGATGGAGCATTCTTGGCTGAGTAAGAAGGCAGATGAAATTCAGTTCTGTGCTGATAGTAACAATACAAAGTGCTTTCATGTTGCCCTGAAGGCTATTTATGGGCCAAAAACACATGTTGCAACTCAACTACTCAGCGCTGATGGAGTCACATAGATTAGCGATAAGGAAATGATCCTGGAAAGATGGGCTGAACATTTCCATGGTGTTCTCCACAGATCATCATCAATCCATGCTGAAGCCAGTGACTGTTTACCTCCGGTTGAAGTCAATCCCTCTCTAGAAAACTTGAACTGAAAAAGAGGTTTTGAATTCCATTAGGCTTCTCTCACATGGCAAAGCACCTGGTGTTAATTCCATTCCAGCTAAAATTTAGAAGATGGGGGGTTGTCTGTTGCTCATACCAAAGCTGACTGAACTTTTCTGGGTTATATGGCAAGAAGACATTATCCCCCAGGAATTCAAGGATGCCTCCATTGTTCAACTTTATAAAGGTAAAGGAAATAGATAGTCCTGCAACAATCACAAGGGATTCTCTCTCCACCACTACTGGGAAGATTCTTGTCAGAGTCCTCCCTAATAAGCTGATCCTTCACCTGGAAGATGGTCATCTACCTGAAGCCACCGTGGTTTCAAAAAGGGCCAAGGAACGGCCAATATAGTGTTTTCTGCCCAACAACTCCAGGACAAACGCCAAGAGCAAAGCAGAGGTCTATACACAACGCTTGCAGATCTGACCAAGGCCTTTGATTCTGTCAGTCATGGGGGCTTATGGAAAATTATGTCAAAATTTAGCTGCCTGGAGAAGTTCATTGGTATTGTACATCAATTTCCTGATGGCATGCTTGCCTGGATTCTGGATAATGGACAAGGCTCTTGCACTTTCCCAGTCACCAGTGGAGTGAAACAAGGCTGTGTTCCCATGCTCTTTAGCATGATGTTTTCAGCCATGCTGTCAAATTCCTTTAATGAAGATGAACATAGCTTCAAGGTCAGCTACCACACGGATGGTAAATTCTCCAACTTGAAAAGGCTACAAGGCAAGACCAACACGGAGGGATCATTGGTGCATGATTTTCTGTTTGCAGATGATTATGCACTAAATGTAGCCTCTGAAGCTGAGATGCAGCAAATAATGGATCAGCTCTCTGCTGCTTGTGCTAATTTTGGCGTAACAATTAACACTGAGAAAACATCAGCCACCACCACACCATCCATGCATGGAAATATCAGGTACAGAAAATGGAGAAGTTTTGAATGCTGTGGATAAGTTCACTTACCTTAGTAGTGTACTTCCCAGGGATGCACACATTGATAATGAGGTTGATGCATGCATTTCCAGGTTAAATTCAGTGTTTGAGAGGCTCCGAAGGAAAGTGTGGGAGAGAAGCAGTACATGACTACCAATACCTCTTCTGTTGTGTGACCTCATTGTTGTATGCCTATGAAACCTAGATGGTATACTAGCACCTAGCCATAAAACTGAATTGCTTCCTTTGAATTATCTTAGAAAGATTCTGAAGATCACTTGGCGGGATAAGATACCAGACACTGAGGTCCTTTCTAGAACTAAACTGCCAAGCATTCAAATTCTACTGCAGAGAGCACAACTCTTATGGGCTAGCCATGTTGTTCAAATACCAAACATATGCTTGCTAAAAGACTTTTAGGGAGAACTCACACGGGGCAAGGACTCACATGGTAGTCAGAGAAAAGAAATACAAGGACACCCTCAAGGTCTCTCTTAAGAATCTTAGAACTGATTATGTGGCGTGGAAGACTTTGGCACAGGTCTGCCCAGCTCAGCATGCCCTCATCAGAGAAGATGCCATGTTCTGTGAACAAAGCAGAATTGAAGTAGCTCAAAAGAAATGCGAGATTAGCAAATTGAGAGAATCCATCCAAATGTTCATATGGACTATTTGTGCCCAACCTGTGGTAAAGCATTCCAAACTCATATTGGTCCAATCAGCCACAGTTGGACACACTGTAACTTGACTCTAACGTAGGATGTCATTTGAGTCCTCATCAAGAATGAAGGGCAACTCTATCTACGTTCAGAGATTATCTTTTAATACCTGTCATATTTTGGTCCGAACAAATGATTCCCAAAGGTTCCACTAAGGAAAAGTGCAAAGCAGTTGCATCAAACTGTAGTGGGAAAACTCTTCTTGGCCCTCTCCTTTAACCTTGACCATCATCAGGCCCTTCATCTTCTATACAGATCCCAGGTCCTGTTGCAGGTGGAAAAGAATGGAGAGGGTTGATGACATCTGACTTACTCTTAAATCACTATCAGAATTCCTGCCCTCCTTACGTTAAATATAAAAAAAGCTTTAATGTAAGCATCTGTAATATAGTGTAAAGTGAACTGGTTAGGAAAATTTCTCCTCAAGGTCTTAACATGTAAGAGCTCTTTAAGATCCACTGGACCAAGAACAAAGGCCAAGCACTTGGGAGATGATGGAGTCAGCACAATCTCTACTGTTGGAGTTACCTACTGGTTGGCACCAGATATGGGTGTAGGGTAAAAATACTTCAGATAGAGATTCACAGTATAGATATCCTGTGAGATTTGTAACCATCAACAACACTCAAAAAGGTATCTGGATGTGTTCCTAAGCTGACATTTTCCTCCCTGGTTTTGGAGTTGGGTAGAGCTAGGACACCTCACCTTTTCTCATTGTTTTTTTTTTTCAGAAAGGAGTTGATTTTATGGTGCTGTGGTTGAACTACTGTGTTTAATCTACAAACACAAATCAGGTAGCATTATATTTCTGTGTACATAGCTGTCTGGTTTATATTAGTAAATTCCAGGGTTAAGAGAAAGAATATCTTATACTGCTGAAAGACATTGTAATTATTAGGGACTTTTCCTCTGTCAGTGATACCAATATTAACAGAATAATAGATCGGCTGTACCCTCAACCTTAGGTCTTGTACAGTACCAGTACAATATTTATGCCCCAGATCTTGGTCACATCTCAGTATCACCTCATGTCCTGTCAATGTTACCAAGTATATCAAGTTCTGGGTGATTCCAGTATCAATGGTGGTTTGTGGAAAAAGGAAACAGGACCTGAAAGTCAGGAGAAGAAGGAGCCAGATGCTACAGCCACCTGGAAAAGGTGTAGAGCTGCTGTTTTCAAACTCAGTAAAGGGATTTCTCAGGACTCATCTGCTCCCAGGAGAAAAGTGGTCACATCGTTAAGGAACTTGGTGTCCATGGAAGGGTCAAGGCAGAAAGGAGTAGAGTGTCCTCTCAGCTCTGAGCTCCAACATCTGAGATATGGGGAATTAGAAAGGCTTCAAATGGAGTTTTTCAGTAATAGCATTGTCCCTTCCAGATTCCACAGACCATGATGTTTCTGTTGTGCTGAAGGACTTCAGAAAAAGAACAAAGATCTCTGGAAAAATGTGGCTGTGCTCACCTGCCCCTTGTTGTCTGATCAAGTGGAGAATTACAGGAATTTTGAGGGTTGAAATGGAGAAGCCAGGGCTAGAAAGCATTTCTCTTGACTCCTTATCAACTGTTCTACCCATTACACTATTGCACTTCTCTATACTGCCCCCTGGGTCATTAGTTATGTGTGTTGTTTCTCTATTACATTCATTCTGAATATGTCTCTTCTGATGTCCATAAATGATATATAATTCTTATGTATTGGATTTAAATTGATCTGGTATCTATATATTCCTTTTCTTTGTAATAAACATTAGTGAACTTCCTGGAGTCTTCTGAGACTAACTTCATGTGTTCATTGCTATTTCTATTGATTTGCCTTTCTGAAGATGCCATGGAGTATATCAAATCTACCTAAAACTCCTCAGAGGATAATACAGGGCAGCTTAAAGCCTGGGAGGTTCGTGGCTGTCCATATTTGCATGTGAAAGGCAGAAATTTAGACCAAAGGAGTTGAAATGGAGACTGATTGTCTCATAGTGGCTCCAACTATCTTTTTCTGGTTTCATCCCTCTTTTTTCTCATGGCAGACCCAGGGAATTTTAGAGTTTGAGGATCTTAGTGGTGTAGTCCCAGGTAGCCCTTTGCAATACACTAGAATGAAACATCACAAATTGGGTTAAGGGGAAATGTAGGTTGACAGCTTTATAAAAAAATCAGGAATTGATGGAACATTCAAGGGTACTTTGAAACTCTAAAGTAGATAGGGACTTGGGATAGACACTTTGATCCTGCTAGCAGGATGAAGCAAGTTCAAAAGACTGAGAAAATGCCTATGGATTCTCATTAGCTGGCTGTCAGGTTTTGGTTCCCAAAAAAGCTAAGCCCTTAGGCCTTAGACTCTAGGAAGTGACAGATCTTTCTTTATGGAAAGAAAGCTACAATGTAGATAAGGTGTTTTTTTTTCTCTAGCCTTATAACAGAATTATAAAAAGCTGACTTTCTTAGTAAAAAAAAAAAGCTCAATCTCTGGGCTATAAATTAAAAAAAAGAGATGTCAGAATTGTCTCTTCCTCAAATGGGGAAGAAGTAAAAGTACTGATGAAGACAAGAGACAAAGACCTAGTATATGGCAATGATGACAGCAACCTAAAGGAAAAAAATAGTGGTACAAAGAATTCCCAAATACAACACTCAGGAGAGAATAGCCCCCATCCACCATCTTGGAGAAACACAATGTCATCATGTAAAGACATAGGTGTAACATAAGAAGCACGTGTTGCCCTTCCAGGCATATTCCTCAGTCACAATTCTTCCCCATATAATACTCTCTCCTTGTGTGCATCGACCACATGATTTCCCTTTCTGTACCAACCTCTTTTCTTTATGTATAATTCTTATTCATTTACTCTGAAAGAGGGATGTTTTCCCATAAGATTGTGACCCAGATGCGTAGGCAAAACATTCTATTTCTACTCTTCTCACTATGCTAATTTATTCAGCAGATGTGCTTTGAAATAATGGTTCCCTCTAAATGATTGTTTAAAGTTGGTGAACTAGTGTTTTGAGTGGATGTGGACCCATTACATTTTGCAAAAGTCTAAGAGTGGAAGAAGTCACTTGTTATAGTTTCTCACTGAATTTCTTGACACTTATTCAGCCTAGCACAAATTTAATATTTTTGCTAGAGTAAGTATATGGGATTGAATGCTTTCAGACTAGATAAGCTTTTCTTGGGGACCAAGGGAAAGGAAAACCCAGGTATGTTGTAAATAAATACTTTTAGAAACCTACAATCTTGTAGTCGTTAGAGTCCTCAGAGATAACAATAGCTAGTGTTTACATATTTCATTTTATCCTCACAATATCTCTGGGAAGAAGATGTCATTATTTTCCTTCTTTATTGATGAGAAAACTGAGGCAGGCAGAAATTAAGTGACTTACCCTGTGTCATGCAGTAAGTCTCTGAAGCCAGATTTGAACTCTGTTCTCCCAGACTCCAGGTCCCACCACTATCCATTGTGCAACCTATCTACTCATTGGTCTCCTAGTTCAGATGATTCGACTCACACCCATTAGGAAAAATAACTCATTCTAAGCCACAGAGCTATTTAATGGAAGAGTTGGCATTAATAATAAAGTATAGTAATTCCCTTTTCACTACTCCACATTATTTTACATCAAGCTTAAATTTTCATCTCTGAAACTTTAATCTCTAGTTCCTAGTTCTATCATTTGAGACTACATATAACAAACCTAATCCCTTTTGTACATAAGAACTCTTTAAATACTTGAAAAAAATTCTATCATAGCCCATCTAATATCTGGCCTTAAGTATGGTACCCAGATCTAACCATAGTCCATTAAAGGTTCCAACATTCCTATTCCAGGACACAGTGTATTTTTAATGCAGCTTACCATTTGCTATTCTCTTCCACTCGATTCATATGAAGCTTCTAGTCTATTAAATCATATTTCTTTTTCAGAGGAGCTACTCTCTAATTCTGCCTCCTTCATTAAATACTTTGAATTTAGTTATTTATTGTCCCCTTGTGTTAACTATCATTACATTCATAGAAGGCAATTTGTCCAGCCATTCCCAAATTGATGGGCACTCCACTGGATTCTAGGTCTTTGCTCTAATTTCTTTATTTCCTTTTAATTCCCCCTTCAGGATAAAGATGTGTCTTGTGCTTGGGGCTGTTTGCTCCCTCGTAGTATCTTCCCTCCTAAAACAACTCTCTCTATCTGGACTTGTTTGATATATGTCTGAATGAAATCATGTGTGAGTGTGTGTGAAATTCTGCAACCATTTCAGATAAAAGTGAAGTTTATCTGATGATTCCTCTATCTCTTCACCTTTTCTCTTGCTCCTCCTAGATATGGAACTCTGAATGCTATAAATGTCTGGCAAATTTTGAACTGTGGTGGATCATATCTCTGGTTCATCAGGAATGGATGGGTAATTTTCTTATTTCTCATGGACTGAATTACATTTTGTAAAGTTCTAAGGGTGGAAGAAGTCAATTATTAGTTTCTCATTGAATTTCTTGCTTGCTATTCAATATGACACAAATTTAATGCTTTTTGTTGGAGTAAGTATATGGGAGCTGAGTGGTTTGCCTCCACTGGGGCAGCCATCCTGGCTAAAATCTCCCTGCTTGTTTTTTAAGATGTTCATTTGCCAGCAGCGGCACAGTGTAGGATGAAGTAATTAACACACGCACACACACACACACACATGTACACGTGGGGCTGGGCAAGTCATATAGTCTTATAGACTGACTTTAATGGGGATATTGACAATCTTTTATACAGGTTAAACAGGATATAGCTGGCTCTCCACGTTCACTAAGCATTCCTTTAGTAATAGATCCTACATTTTTTTCTCCAGGAATAGAAGTCCAACTCTCTGGACTATAACTTGCATGCTCATGTGTATTCCTTTTTTTTTTAATCAGTCAGCTTTAAGGAATGGCAATACAAAAGCAAGTCAGCTATATAGGCTGTCCCTAAAGTCTGGAAAGGTAGGAAAATTGAGAGCAATGTTGAGTTGCATCAAGTTCACGTGACTCTTGCAAAGCACATCACATTCATCACAAATGATGAAAATCATATTGAAGATATTATTTGTTAATATTCCAATTAAATAAATTATGGTTGAAAACTTCATTCATTTCATTTTTAGAAAATATGCATTTTTGCCTATTTGTCCAGACCCTGGGAGTATCCTGTAGATTCAAGAGAGCTAGGGAGTTGAACAGCTCAGGGAAATGCAGGCCAAGTGTTGGTTGTGGAGGATAGCCCTGCTTTTTTTGTTAGGTGACTATCTTTCCACATCTATGTCTATTTGGAATGTTTGTCTCTGCTCCCTACTACATGCTGCATCTCTTGCTGTTCGAGTAGCTTTCTCCAAAGAGGGTATAGGGTAGTGAAAGACAGGCGAAGAGAGAAAAATCCCTTCACTTTCCCTGCAGATATCTCCATTAGGTGGTTTTGATCTGCCCTTGCAAACTGCTAAACCCTTCTATGACTCAGATATTTAAAGCATGGTAAAGGGATGGTCTTTTTAGTTCCTTCAGTGAGGTCACTGCCACTCTCTTCTGCTCACAAAGGAAAGGAATCGCAGTATATTAACGCCTTGTTAAAAGATTGTAACTATCACCTGTGAGTAAATCTCAACTATTACCTTACATATTTATTATTAGAGTTATTGTTATTATTATTAGAAGGTAAGTACTCTAAAAGACAGAGGCAAAGGGTGGGGGGTTACATTCTCAAAATGGAATTTTGGGACAGCTTGTTCAACTACACAGAGATAGGAGATACAATATTATGTATGAAAGACAATGAGGGGCGTTTCAGTTAGAACTAAGAGGGAGTGAAAAGGAATGATGTTTAATAAGCCTAGAAAGTTAGGTTAGAAGCAAACTCCAAATAGGACATTGTGGGTTGTTTTTCTTAAAGCAGTAGCTTTCTTAAAGCATTGCAGCTTATTCAATGTGGGAGTGACATAGTTCTATATCACTTTTACTTTTGGAGTACTGTTTTGGCAGCTGTATGGAGAAGGGATCAGAGAGGGGAGAAGCTGGAAGCAGGAAAATCAACATGAAACTATTTCAATACTCAGAGTGAGAAGTTTGAAAAAGAGTGAACTTTTTTTAACTCAGTAAGTGTATGGAAAGAATTCAAGCAAGAGATATTCTGGATGGATGTGGAACTGACAGGGCTTGTCAAGTGATTGGAAGTGTTGAATTAGGAAACCCGAGGCGGCACCTAGGTTTCTTCTTCCTTCATAGGAGGACAGTTCTGATAGGTCTTCAGTTTGATATCTCCAGGGATCATGTTTCACTCTTTTTTGAAACACTTAGACATCTTTAATATGTTTTTTTGAACTCTCTCGGGGTCATATGTGAGTTTGAAATCAGAAAATTCATTTTATTATCTGTTATACCCCTATGATTCCCAGGGCTTCCTAGGAAAACTGCAAGGACATCAGTGAATGTTTAGTGTGGAGAATAAATCCCCTCTCTCAAATCTAATTGCTCCTGAGTCCCTTAACATTTCATGCAAATTCTGAGATAGAGAAGAATAGCCCTTTCCATTCTCCCCACACTTACTGGTAACCAGAATTCCTATCCTCCTTACACTACATATCTATCAAAGTTTGTACCTGTAATAAAAAGTTGTTGTTGTTGGTGTTCAGTCTTTTTAGTCATGTCTGAATCTTCATGACCCCCATTTGGGTTTTCTTGGCAAAGTTTCTGGAGTGGTTTGCCATATTCCTTTAGCTTATTCTACAGATGAAGAAACTGAGGCAAACAGTGACTTGTCCAGCGTCGCATAGCCAGTAAGGGTCTGAGGCCAGATTTGGCCCCATTGGGGGTTTTCTTTGCAAAGATACTGGAATGATTTGCCATTTCGTTCTCCAGATTGTTTTTTAATAATTTTTCAGTCATGTCTAACTCTTCATGACCCCATTTGGAGTTTTCTTGGCAAAGATAAGGGAGTGGTTTGCCATTTGCTTCTCATGCTCATTTTACGGATGAGGAAATTGAGGCAAACACAATTTAGTGACTTGCATTACTAGTACATATCTGAGGCTGGATTTGAACTCAGGTCTTCTTCACTCCTGGCCTGGTCCTCTAACCACTATGCCACCAAGCTGCCCAGTAATGGAAATTAAGGCAAACTAATTAGGATCGTTTCTTTCCAAGGGCCAAATGTCTAAAAGCTGAGCAAGCCCAGCGGAATAAAAACAGTTTTTATTGCTATTTGCTGCATTGCAGCAGGGGTTCTTAATCTATCTTATGTCATAGACCCTTTGGCAATCTGTTGAAATCTATAAACCCTTTTCAGAATCATGTTTTTAAGTGGATGAAATAAAATGCATACGAATACAAATGAACAAAAAGGAAACCATTATATTGAAATACAGTTATCAATTTTTTTTATAAAGTTCGCAGAACCCAGGTTGATAACTTCTTTATATGACAGTCAGCATGAGTCCTTTTGTTGCTACTACCTGGCTGGCACCAGACAGAGACAAGAGGTAGATATCCATTCGGAGACTTATAATCCAGAAAGAAACTTTGATAATGAGTCTAAAGATCAACAGTGCTGAAAAGAGTGTCTGTGTGCATCCTGAAATAATATTTCCTTCTCTTATTTTGGAGTAGGGTCAGGTCAGGCTGAACCACTTCACTTTTTCTATTGCCATTTTTGCGTAAGGCTGAGGAGACAATGTCATGATGAGGTTATGCATCTGGCTTGTCTGTATTTGTAGACTCTAGTGTTAGGAGAAAGAATTTTTGCTCTTTCTGAAAGACGTATCTGTCAGAGACATCCTCCATCTGAGCTGCTGATATTAACTGAGTAATGAATATGTTCAGTTTTAACCCCAACCTTGGGTCTTGTTGATACCATGTAGTAGCAATTCAATTTGAAGATCTTTCCCACCCATTAATAGGCCGGGTGACGTGCTTATGTCATGGGAGGCTTAAGAAATATGTGGTGGGAGGAGCTTCCTGACAGAAAAAGGAAGTTATGTCACAGGAAAATGCAGAGAGAGAGAGAGAAAAAGATGTTATGGCTGCTAATGGCTGCTAATGGCTACCCTCGTGATTGTTAGAACTGAACAGACTGACTTAGTTGTCCTGTGAGTTTGTTTTGGGGAAGACCCCAGCAGGGGGTCAGAGAGGTTTTGGGATGGTGAGGTTCCAGGTTGTTATATTGTGTGTGGAATGTTTTACTGCTGTGGTAGACTGAAAAAATGGCTTATGGGATCTGGTTCTCTGGAATATGAATAGATGGTTTACTTCTACCTTCTGTGTGGAGAGTCTCGTATACTTTGCGATGCAGAGCCACATAGGCATATTGACAATTATCATCTACATTGTTATTATTGTTTTATTACTGTTTTATACCAGTACATTTTGTCATGTCCCAGATCCTGTTTTTAGTGTCACTTTATATTGTGTCCCTATGACCAGGCATTTCAAGTTCTAGGTGATTCCAGAATCCATGTGGTCCATGGGGAAAGGAAAAAGAAGCTAGTCTTGAGAGATAGTGATTCTCACTTCAATGGAAATGTGGGAACAGAATCTAGATAATCAGATATCAGGGATGAGAAAGACAGAGTTCCAACAGGTTCTGGCATTGGATAGGGAGTCAGTCTAGATGTGCTGTAAGAACACAGAATCACAGAACCTCAGAACTGCAAGGTACCTCAAACACTATCTATTTCAACTCACACATGAAAAAGAGACCTAGATATGGTCTTTGAGGGTCCATAGTACGGCAAGACCTTTGCTTCTTTTGTCCCATACTCCATGCCTTTTTTAATGGAGCGAAGTGTCCAGTAACTTTCTTGGCTATTATATATAACATATATTGAGACACACCAAACTTCTAGTCCATTAAAACCCCAGAGCTTTTTACACAGGAACTACTGTCTGTCTCATTATACCTCTCTTGTATTTTATGTTTACAGTCATTTTTTTTTGCTCTTGTTCTTTTTTCTTAATGAAATTTCACATTATTATATGTATCCCAGTAGTCTAGCCTGTTAGGATATTTTGGATCGTGATTTTATCATGCAATATTTTATTTCTCCCAGTTTTGTATTATTTGTATGTTAATTTTGGTTTTTATCAAAATATCTCTTAAATATGATTACTGAAGTCAGTGAGTCAATAAACATTTATTACATGCTTACTACATGCCAGATACTGTGGTAATCACTGACGACACAAAGGAAGGCTGAAAGATAATCCCTGCCCTCAAGAAGTTCACAGTCTATGGGTAGAGGTAACATGCATGCAACTGTGTACATGCAAAGTATAGATAGGAAAAATGGGAGGTAACTTCCAAGGAACGGCACTAGCACTGAAGGCATTTGGAGTGAGATATGAAAGGAAACAATTCTAATATGCCATCGTCCCCAGAGGGAAGCAGAAAATGGAGGAGAGACCTTGGATAAGAGAGAACATTTGTGATGACAGTGACCTGGGAGGATTTGAAACGGGCAAGCAGAGCAGGTGCAGGGCATTCTTGTTGAAGGCTGGAATGAGTGATAGTGTGTGAGCAAAGCTCAAAAGGACTTGGGGACAGAAAGAAGTAAGGCCAAATTTGCAGGGAATAGACACTAGAAACAATTTTGCCCTGTCAGGGATGGAGGGAGGAGGAGAAAGAGGGAAAGAAGAATAAATGGGGCTGTGGTGTGGGCTGATTGTATTAGCTCTTCTACTCTGCATCCCAGTTAGCCCAGTCATCAGTCAGTGTGAATGAAAGAGAAGGTTAAGGAGCTAGTGAACCATTGATCAATCCATTCTATACATGGCATGGAGTAGTAAAAGTATGTGTGGGGGGCATTATTATATAATATATCATATATATTATAGTTATTATAATAATAGGCACAGAAGCCAGGTAAAATTTGGGTGTGGCTGGATATTACGGACCTAGTTGTCATATTCTGGATGAAAAGTTGTGTTTGGTGCCTACCTTTGGGACTAATACAATGAAGGTGAAGGCTTTTATACTCAATATTTGGATATGTTATCCTCTGCTTGTAAGCAGGTATACCTGCAGGGGAGTAAAGCAATGATGAGAAGATGTGATCAGATCAGTCTTTAGGGCACTTTCTCTCTGGCACTGTTCTCTAAGTGTGCTTTGGGGCCTTGGGCTCTACATCCTGATCTCTAAGGGATCAGATGATCTGATGGTCAGGGCTGTGGTGTCTGTGGAGAGAGAAATGGTGGAGACTTATCCACATATTATTCCTAGTATTCATCACATGGCCAGTACATCTTCTCTTTCCCACAAACACATTTTAATGACATTCTTTACCCCTGTTCTTCTTCAGAATTCCTTTCAGCCTGCTCACACCCATCAGGCATATTTCCATTGCTTCCTTTAATCCTTTACCAGAAGTGGTGTTCTACACGAAAGAATATAATTTTAGTTGAAGGCGGGAATGGAGATGAGGAAAACCTCTTGTAGGAGATGGTGCTTGAGCTGGGTTTTGGCAGAAAGCAGGGATTCTGAGAGAATTCTAAGGTGAGAAAGGAGAGCATTGCAGACTTGTGGGACAGCCTGAGCAGCAACGGAAAGACAGGAGATAGACTATCATGAGTGAAGAACAGCAAAGAGACCAGTTTGGCTTGACGGAAGAAAGCATGAAGGGCAGTAATGTAGAACAAGTCTAGAAAGGTAAGTTAGGGCCACGATGGGAAGGGCTTCAAATAGCCAACAGCGAAGTTTGGATTTGATCTACAGGAAGTAGAGTTTCACTGGAGCTTATCAAGCAGGGTAGTGACCTGGTCCTACCAGTACTTTAAGAATCTCAGTAGTGTGGCTGATGGATTAGAGAGGAGAGATAGCTGAGGCAGGGAGATTTGAGGCTAGTTTGGATGTTCTTGAAGTCATGCAGGTAAGAAACATACGAAGTCTGAAATTAGATGGTGTCCATATAAATGGAGAGAATGATATAAAAGATTGCAGAGGGAGTACAATCTACAAGACATGGCAATTAGATACATGGGTGGAGGAGAATGAGAAGTCCATGATGATTTCTAGGCTCCTTGTTCCCCTGTAGAAGAAGGGATAATATGACTCTTTAATTTGTTTTCTTAAAGCTACATGTCCTTAACTTTTTTAATGGAGCTCCCCCCACCCAATCTTCTCTCGTCTCCTATCACCTAGCTAGACTATCCTTTGTTGTTGTCGTTGTTGTTGTTGAGTTGTTTCAGTCATGTTCAACTCTTTGTGTCCCCATTTGGAGTTTTTTTGGCAAAGATTCCAGAGTGGGTTGTCATTTCCTTTTCTACCTCATTTTATAGATGAGGAAACTGAGACAAACCAGGTTAAGTGACTTGTCCAAGGTCACACAACTAGTAAATGTCTGAAGCTAGATTTGAATTCATGAAGATGAGTTTTCCTGACTTCCAACCCAACATGCTATGCACTGCATCATCTCATTTCTAATCAATCTTTTTAACTTACATTTTTTCCCTAGCGATGTGCTGCAACTGGGTTGTACTGGCTTCAGAGAGTTGGTTATTAAATTTTCATTGTGAGCATTTACATCTTGGAAATTAGCAAACACTACAAATCAGGGCTTAATTTGTTGTTTTGTTAATTATCTAGATTTAGGAAAGTGATGAAGAAAGTAGTAATAACAACTCTTGATTAAATCTAAAAGTGGGTCATAATTTTTAGAAACCTGATTGTTAAACATTTATTAGCATACTTCCTAATGTTCCTTTTATTTTGGACTCCCTTAGGCTCCTCTATGAGTGCATATTCAGAAAATCCTTTTTTATGCAGTCTAGAAAGATTGTACGGAATTCATGAGTATTAGCAATACTTGAAAGGGTGTCTGCAGAGGTTTTCCTAAAGTGGCATTTTTTCCTGATTTTATGTTTGGACCAAGTAAGGCTGGGTTGCCTCACATCTTCTGATAGGTCTTTTTCTTGTGAAGGGAGGAGATGAGTCTGCTGTGCTGTCTCACCACTGGCACAGAAGTACCCAGCATTCTTGCCTGTATTTGTAGACTCAGGATTAGCAGAAATAATTTTTTTCTCTTTCTGAGAGACACTATTCCCATTAGGGACTTCTCCTTTGTCAGTGATGCCAACATCCATCAAATGTATCCTTGACCCTGATTCTTGTCAATACAAGTCCATAACATCATGTCCCATATCGTGGTCACATTCCAGTGTCACCTTATGTTCTATCACTGTTACCAGGAATCTGAAGTTCTGGGTGGCTCCAGTATCCATGGGGTCTGTGAGGAAAGGAAATAGAAACTGTGACAAAAAAATGAGGAAGGAGCACTATGTTACAGGCATGGGAGAGAAATTCGTATCTAGAAATAGCAAACTGAAATGAAGAATTTCCTATCTGCATGCAGCACTCACCTGCTCCTGAAAGAAAAATGGACACATAGTGGAGGAGACTGGCACCCATGGTAGAGTCAAGAAAGAAATGATCAGTGTAGCCTTTGTTCTGGCCTTATATGCTGGGAGATTCATAAGACTCTAGATGGAATCTATGAGATTATTGTCCTTACAAGTGCACACAGCCCCAAATTTTTGCATGGTACTCAAAGTCTCTAGACTTCTGATAGAAGTGTCCATGCCTCCTGCCACTCAGTGTCTCATTCAGTTTAGAACTATAGAATTATAGAAGCTTGCAACAAGAATGGATCCTAGAAACAGTACTTCATTTTGTAGAAAAAGAAATTGAAGGCCATAAAAGTAAATCACTTGCCCATGAATACACAATGGAGAAGACAGAACTACAATCTAACTAGAAGAAAGAACTAGAAACTCATCTATTTCTTTTTCTAATATGCAACTCTGTATGTGTATGTATTTATATATGTATGTACATGTGCACATATATGTGTATATGGATGTTAATATATGTATGGTATATATGTATATATAATATATGTGTACATATGTAAACATGTGTGTTATATACACACATCAGTGTATGTATATATGTATGTATATGTAGAGACATACCAATCAACAAGCATTCATTAACTGCCTGCTATGTTCTAGTTGCTGTGATAAGAACTTGAGATTCAAAGACAAATGTGAAATACTCACTGCCCTCAAAGTGTTTCCATTCAAACAAGGAAAGCTTCATATAATAGGACAGATAGAATGTGTATCAAAAAATAAAAGGATACAAGTTGGAGTGATGACAGAAGACTACTCTGAGGTTGCAAATATGTGTAAATGGAAGAATGTTGGTGGTCTCAACAGAAATAGAGAAATTAAAAGAGGAGGAGGCAAAGAAATGGTTACCGTGTTTGTGATGTCCAATAAGAAGGTAATGATGAGTAAATGGAGCTCGAGAGGAAAAACTAGGGCTGGATATGTGGTTTTCCCACATTTAACAATCACAGAGAGTAGTCTAGGGCATTGATAAGTTAAGTGACTTGTCTAGTGTCCCATAATCATTATATAACAGAGGCTGGTCTTGAAACCAGGTCTTCCCAACTCAAAGGCATTTTTCCAGTTACTATGCCAAGTTGTCATTCCACTAAACTGAAAAGAATTTAACCAAAAGGATTGTCCCCTTGTCACAGGAATATCCTTTCCCGCAGACTGTCATACCACCAGGAGGGAAAGGGACTTATGCAGGTAATATCTGAGACAAGGAATAGGAAGGATGGGCAAGGCATATATGTAGGGAATATCTGATGCTTAGACATACATATCACATGAGTATTGAATAAAAAAATTAGGTAAAAGACTTGGGAAACCTTACAGTGCTATAAAAATCTGACCTATTTTTGTGCAATCCAGCAGAAAAGGAGGTTATCGCTTTAAGAATTAATTAACCATCAAAGAGTGGGGAATCTTTAATTACACATCTGCCAGGATGTGATCCTCTCAAGTGAACAGCTAGGTGGTTTCATGGACACCCTTTCACGTCTCTTCAAAACCTATAGGACCCTCAATGCCCGGCTGAGGCTGGTCAGCATATAAGTTTTTATCCTATCTCCTTCTCCTATTACTCTTGTTTAAGGATGTTCTCCTGGTTAAAAGCAGAATTGCTGTTGATCTGGGAATATGAATATGAAAAATGAGACAAACTAAATGTTTAGAGTCCCCACTGCTGACATGGGGGGAAATCACCTTATCTCTGTTAATCAACCTCATTGAAATGACCCAGACAAATAACTTCTGAGCTACATGTTTAATTAAAGTACAGCCAGGTAAAAGTGTGAAGTGTAAAGAAGCTGTCTAGAATTCCTCTCCTGTGATTCATTTAACTCAACCATACCTCCAAACCTCCGCCTGTACATACAAGTTATGAGAAAAATTAAGAGAAGGGACTCCCCCCGACCCCATATTTGGAATCTACTCCGATTGCCCCTATGAACAGTAGGGAGAGCGTGGGATTAAGTGCCTGAGGTTAGGATTAGTCTCCTGGGCCACTCCCAGCTAGGATGCTAGGAGTTTTCAAAGAATCTGCTTCTGCCTGCTGGTGTGTCTCTACAACACTTTGGCCTTGTCTCCATAACAGCTTGGCCTATTCCAGGGTCTTATGCAAGCCACATAACTTCCCCGGGCACCAGTTAAATTGCTTTAATCTTGATGCTTTTAATATTTTATCCTTGAGCTGGAGATTTCAGAATTTGACTATGACATTCCTTTGAGTTTTCTTCATCGGATCTCTTGTAAGTGGTGATTGGTGGAGTTTTCCTATTTCTACTTCCCTGCCTTGTTCTAATGTTCAGGATAATTTTGTTTAATTATTTCTTATGTTATTGTATCAAGATTCATTTTTTGATCGTAACTTTCAGTTAGTCTGAAGTTTCTCTTCTTGATCTATTCTCCAAATCTGTTGTTTTCCCATAAGATGTTTCACTTTCTCTTCTATTGTTTTCATTATTCATATTTTGTTTAATTATTTCTTGATCTCTTATACTTTTGGTAGCTTCATTTTCGCCAATTCTAATTTTCAAGGTGTCATTTTCCTCCTTGAGATTCTGGATCTCCTTTTCTAATTGGTTGACTTTCATTTTATAACCTTCTTGGTTTTTTGGATTATTTTTGTTTTTTTTTTTAATTTTTTTCTCCAACTCTGTCATTTGATTTTTAAAGTCTTTTTTATAGATCTTCTATAAATTATTTTTGGTGACCATTTGACATTGTTCTTTGGGGGTTTCTTTGCTTCAATATCCTCCCCTTAAAACGAAGCCAGGTCACTTCTAGTCCCTAATAGCTGTCTATGGCTGGATTCTTTCTCCTTTGCCTATGCATTTTTTTGTGGTAATAGCTTGATATTTGTAATCACTTCTAGCCCTGGGGTATGGGAAATTGAGTTCTCCCTTCCAGCCTGGAACCAAACCAAACCTCCAACCTCTTGTAAATGCCCAGGGGCTTCTGCCCCACTGTTTCTGCACTCCCCGGCCTGGTTCCTTCTCCCCCCACCAAAAACCACTCTTCACACAGATGGGTCTGGTTTCCTCATCAACAGAGGTCCCCTCCATCTACCTGGGTTCAAACCCCAATTCCCTTCACTATCCCGGGGTAAAAAGTACCTGTGGCTGGGGCCCAGGCAGCCTCTCAAACAAACTAACCCCAACCCTCTCCTCTGGTTAAAACTAAACCTAGCCTGGAGGTGTTTATTCTTCTCAGGGACTAAACCTCTATCCTGGGGACTTTCTTCTAATCTTCTCCAACTGTGCCAGGAAGACACAGTTGGGCCCCCTTCTTCTTTGCCTCCACCCACACTTTATTATCCTTAAGGAGCTGTTTTAACTCTTTAGTGGGAGAATATCTTGAGAGCTTAGAATTTTCTGACATAGCCAGCTGTCTTCCCAAAATCCTCTCCATTATCTTTATTCTACAGAGTAGAGGAGAGAGCTGGCAGACTGTCATTGGTCACGTGGTCACCACAGGCTGCTTGCTTCTCTTGTTTCAGAGCCACTGCAGCCCAAGCAAGAACAGGAGATGGGAGGTCTGGATCAGATACTAGAGGTTTGTGCTGCAGAGATGAAGAACCTGAAGAAGGGTCTTCTACATGTGTTCCTCAGATAATAACTCCCTGCCTATTTTTAAGGTGGGGCCTGGTGAGGCCAAGTCATCTCACTTCTTCTGATGGCCTTTTTGTGCAAGGAAGAGGTGACTCTGTTCTGCTGTGGTTAAACTGCTAGCACAGAAGTACTCAGATGTCTGGTTTGTGTGTGTAGACTGGAGAGTTAGCAGGAAGAATGGGTTTTCTCTCCTAGAGGACTTGTATCCATGAGGGACTTCCAATTCATTGGATCCAACATTAAGAGAATAAGAGATTAGCTGTAGCCCTGACCCTGGGTCCTGTCGATACCAGTACATATAATCATGTCCAAGATCCTGGTCACATCTCAGTGTCACCTCACGTCCTGTGGCTGTTATCAGGTATCTCCAGTTCTGGGTGACTCCAGTATCCACAGGGACTGTGGGGGAAGGAGATTGAAGTTAGGAGTCAGTTGAAGGAGGAGTCCACATGTTACAGACCAAAATTAACCCTGGAAGTAGCCAACATAGGAGAGAGATTCACCATTTTTATTGAAGACTCCAGTGGTATATATCATATAGTGGATATAGGACTGGCCTTGCCATGAAATCCTGAGTTGAAGTTGGGGAAGACCTGAGTTTGAGTCTTGCTTCTGACATACTGACTCTGCAATCTGGCCAAGTCACTTAGCCACTCAATGGCAAGGCTACTTTCTAAGGCTATAGTGACAGAGGAACAACAATTTGCATTGGTGGAGTTTCTTCACCTGAAGTCAATGAAATCACAATTCAAAATAAAATAGACTAGAATAAAAAGATTGAATACTTACCTGCTAGGAGAAGTAAAATGGTTCCCCAACGAGGGAGTGACATGGCCATGACAGCTCTGGCCTTTGGTCCTTTGAGATGCTGGATGGAATCAGTAGTAGACTCTGCCAGCTCCCTTGCTTCTAGGTATGCATGGTGCTCAGAACTCCAGGGTAAGAGGGAGGAACTCTAGAAAGCAGGGGCCACATCCTCCTGCCTCTCTGCAAAGCATTTCAACAAAGACAGAAAGAAGAAAAACATTTTGCCTCTAGAAAGATCATAGAAATTATGTTTCACTTTACATAAAAGTAAATGGAAGCTCAGAGAGCTGAAATGTTATAGCTCCCATACATTTCGAGGTCACTGGCAAAGCCTTAAAGAGAATCTACATCTCCCTATATTTCTGCCCATTTTCTCCTAGAGCACGCTGCCTCTATATACTGCTAATCTACTCAGGATCTCAATTCAGTATGAAATAGTTTGATGTCTCTATGGATTTCCTCATCTTTATATGTGTTATTTCCTTATTAGTGTACAGGGCTTGAATTTTCAAGTAACTGTATACTTTGCGTCTTTGTAATAAATGTTAATGATCTCTTTGGAATCCTTTGAGACTTGTCCCTTCAAATGACTGTAGGAAGCCCTTCTCAATTTACCCACAGGTCTAAATGCAAAATTGAATTCTATGCAGTCCCCTACATTCACTTTTTACCTGTCACTATGTGACATAGTGACATATGTGCTTTCCCCTAACATCTTGTTGTACGTTTTCATTGCTTGAAGGAATTGGTTATATTTAACCTGGTACAGTGGCTAGAGCACTGGACCTGGAGTGAAGAAGACCCAAGTTCAAATCAGGCCTCAGACACTTGCCTGCTATGTGACCCCTGGAAAATCGCCTAACCCTGTTTCCCTCAGTTTGCCCATCTGTAAAATGAGCTGAGAAAGCAAATGACAAACCACTCAGTATCTTTGCCTACAACATCCCAAAATAGGGTCGGAAGGAGTCAGACACCACTGCAAAGATTGAACAAAACAAAAGTTATGGGAATAACAGGAAAGATAAGGAGCTCATATATCATTAATTCAGCCACTCTCTACATT
>CM053623.1:81741755-81771770 GCA_028646595.1 Phalanger gymnotis | reverse complement strand
CTCAGCAACACAATATGCAGAGACAGCTCCAAAGGACTCATGATGGAGAGTGCTATCTACATACAGAGAAAGAATATGAAGTATGAATGCAGATCGAGGCACACTTCATGCTCGCCTTTTTCTCTCCCTTTTTTTTCTCTCTTTTGTATTTGATGTTGGATTGTGTTTGTTTTTTTTTAGTTCTGTTTCTTCTTTCTCATGATTCATTCCATTGATCATAATTCTTCTTCTCTACAACTTGACTAGTGTGTAAATTAACTCAATGCCAAGTCATACATGGAAGTTATATGGGATTCCATGCCGTCTTGAGGAGGTGGGGGGGAGGGAGGGAAGAAAATCTGGAACTCAAAATTATGTAGAACCATGTGTTGCAAACTAAAACTAAAACTAAATATATATATATATATATATATATATATATATATATATATATATATATATATATATATACATATAATATATATATATAGAGAGAGAGAGAACAATTAATTCCAATACTACATAAACTATTTGGAAAAATAGGTGAAGAAGTCTTACCAAATTCTTTTTAGGATACAAATATGGTGCTGATTCCTAAACTGGAAAAAGCTAAAAGAGAGAAAAATTATAGACCAACCTCCATAATGACTATAGATGCAAAAATTTTAAATAAAATATTAGCAAAGAGATCACAGCAACTTATCACAAAGATAATACACTATGACCACGTGGGATTTGTACCAGGAATGTAGGACTGGCTCAATACTGAAAACTATAGCATAATTAACCATATCAATAACAAAATTCACAGAAATCATATGATTATCTCAATAGATGCAGAAAAAGCTTTTGTCAAAATAAAACACCCATTCCTATTAAAAGCACTAGAGAGCACAGGAATGAATGGAGTATTCCTTTAAATGCTAAGTAGCATCTACCTAAAACCATTGGCAAGCCTTATATGTTAAGGGGATAAGTTGGAAGCATTCCCAATAAAATCAGGTATGAAACAAGGATGTCCATTATCACCACTGTTAATATTGTACTAGAAATGTTAGCTTTAGCAATAAAAGAAAAAGAAATTGAAGGAACTAGAATAGGCAGTGAAGAAACAAAGCTATCACTCTTTGCAGATGTTGCAACAATCTGGCTAGCAGCTGCTGTGGGGGGTGTAAAATCAACAACAACCAGCTCACAGAATGCTGCAAAAGCCCAGGTTCTTTTGGTCTGCTTTACTAAGGAAAGCAATATTAAGGGGTTAACAAGCTTACTTTAATTCAGCATACAAATACCATTCACTTAGTTCAGTGGAAAAAGTCAGCACCCTGAACTTCGGAGCAAATACAAACAAATTACAAACATTGACAGACAGGCCAAACACAATTCACAGTTACCAACATCTAAGTTCAGCCTGGCAGCTCATAACAAGGGCTGGCCCAGAATCATGCACACCACCATGGCTGTGCATCAGAGCTCTGAAAAAGAGAAAGCTAACCCTTGGTTTTACATCTTTTTCAGGGTCAAGGTTGAGTCACAGATGCGACTCACCCACGCAATCTAAAATTGTCACAAAGAGATGACTTAAACCCACATGGTCTAAAAGCCTCTGATGTCACAAACATGTCATTCAAACCCATGTAAACTACCCTTTCCCTTGAGGCAAGAAGGTCATCAAGGACTCCTAATTTGATCAAGGAAATAAAGGCTGAACTCTTCAAGGGCACTTGGTTGAACTAAGTGCTAAGAGCCTATTTTGATTGCCAATGCAGCAGATGATATAATAGTATACTTAGAGATCCTAGAGAATCAAGTAAAAAACTACTTGAAATAATAAACAAATTTAGCAAACTTGCAGGATATAAAATAAACTCACATAAATCATTAGCATTTCTATATATTACTAATGAAGCCCCAAAACAAGAGACAGAAAGAGAAATTCTATTCGAAATAACTGCAGTCAATATAAAATATTTGGGAGTCTACCCACCAAGACAAACTCATGAACTATGTGAATACAATTATAATACACTTTTCACACAAATAAAGTCAGATCTAAATAATTGGGAAAACATCAGTTGCTCATGGGTAGGCCGAACTAATATAAATAAAATGACACTTCTGCCTAAATTAATTTACTTATTTAGTGTCATATCAATTAAATGACCAAAAAATATTTTCTCCTCTTAACAATTATTTTATTATTTAATATTTAATTTTAAACAATGATTTCCACAAGATTTTGAGTTACAAATTTTCTCCCCATTTCTACCCTCCCCCCACTCCAAGATAGCGTATATTCTGATTGCCCCATTCCCCAGTCAGTCCTCCCTTCTGTCACCCCACTCCACCCCCCATCCCCTTCCCCCTTACTGTCTTGTAGGGCAGGATAGATTTCTGTGCCCCATTCTTTGTATATCTTATTTCTCAGTTGCATGCAAAAACAACTTTTTTGAAGCATCTGCTTTAAAAACTTTGAGTTCCAAATTCTCTCCCCTCCTCCCTTCCCACCCACCTTCCCTAAGAAGGCAAGCAATTCAACATAGGCCACACATGTATCATTATGTAAAACACTTCCATAATACCAGTGCTGTGAAAGTTTAACTATATTTCCCTCCATCCTATCCTGTCCCCCTTCATTCAATTTTCTCACTTGACCCTGTCCCTTTTCAAAAGTGTTTGCTTTTAATTACCTCCTCCTTCTATCTTCCCTCCCTTCTAGCATACCCCCTTTTTTATCCCCTTCCCCCTACTTTCCTGTGGGGTTAGATACCCACTTGAGTGTGTATATTATTCCCTCCTCATGTCAAATCTGATGAGAGCAAAATTCACTCATTCCCCCTCATCTGCCACCTTCAACAGAACTGCTTTTTCTTGCCACTTTTATGTGAGATAATTTACCCCATTCTATCTCTCCCTTTCTCTCTCTCTCTCTCAATATGTTCCTCTCTCATCCCCTAATTTGATTTTATTGTTTTCGATGTCATCCCTTCACATTCAACTCACTCTGTGCCCCCTGTGTGTGTGTGTATATATATATATATATATATTTATATATACATATATGTATGTATGTATGTATGTATGTATGTATGTATTCCCTTCAACTACCCTAATACTGAGAAAGGTCTCATGAATTATGCACATCATCTTTCCATGTAGGAATGTAAACAAAACAGATCAACTTTAGTAAGCCCCTTATGATTTCTCTTTCTTGTTTACCTTTTCATGCTTCTCTTGATTCTTGTGTTTGAAAGTCAAATTTTCTATTCAGCTCTGATCTTTTTCACTGAGAAAGCTTGAAAGTCCTCTATTTTATTGAAAATTCATATTTTGCCTTGGAGCATGACACTCATTTTTTCTGGGTAGGTGATTCTTGGTTTTAATCCTAGCTCCATTGACTTCCAGAATATCATATTACAAGACCTTCAATCCCTTAATGTAGAAGCTGCTAGATTTTGTGTTATCCTGATTGTGTTTCCACAATACTCAAATTGTGTCTTTCTGGCTGCCTGTAGTATTTTCTCATTGACCTGGGAACTCTGGAATTTGGTGACAACATTCCTAGGAGATTTCTTTTTGTGATCTTTTTCAAGAAGTAATCAGTGGATTCTTTCAATTTCTATTTTACCCTCTGGCTCTAGAATATCAGGGCAACTTTCCTTGATAATTTCTTGAAAGATGATATCTAGGCTCTTTTTTTGGTCATGGCTTTCAGGTAGTCTAATAATTTTTAAATTATCTCTCCTGGATCTATTCTAGGTCAGTTGCTTTTCCAATGACATATTTCACATTGTCTTCCATTTTTTCATTCCTTTGATTCTGTTTTATAATATCTTGGTTTCTCATAAAGTCACTAACTTCCACTTGCTCCAATCTAATTTTTAAGGTGGTATTTTCTTCAGTGGTCTTTTGGACCTCCTTTTCCATTTGGCTAATTCTGCCTTTCAAGGCATTCTCCTCCTCATTGGCTTTTTGGAGCTCTTTTGCCATTTGGGTTAGTCTATTCTTTAAGGTGTTATTTTCTTCATTATTTTTGGGGTCTCCTTTAGCAAGTCATTGACTTGTTTTTCATGGTTTTCTTGCATCACTCTCATTTCTCTTCTCAATTTTTCCTCTACTTCTCTTACTTGCTTTTCCAAATGCTTTTTGAGCTATTCCATGGCCTGAGCTCAATTCATATCTTTCTTGGAGGCTTTTGGTATAGGCTCTTTGACTTTGTTGACTTTTTCTGGCTGTATGATTTCATCTTCTTTGTCACCAAAAAAGGAATCCAGAGTTTGACTTTGAGTCTGCATTTGAGTCTGAGCTCATTTTCACTGCCTGTTCATGTTCCCAGACAAGTACTTGACCCTTGAGCTTTTTGTCAGGATATGACTGCTTGTAGGGTAGAGAATGCTTTGTCCCAAGCTTTAAGGGGCTGCACTGCTGTTTTCAGAGCTACTTCTACTCCACTGTCACCGCAAGCTCTGCCACAGAAGCACTCCTCTTCCCCCAAGAACCACCAGCCAGGATTGCAACCCAGATCCAAGCAGGGCAAAGCAAACCCTGCACTCCTGCTCTGGTCTGCCACTTGATTCCTCCCACTGTGTGAGCCAGGGACTCCAGAAGCAGCTGACACTGGAGCTCCACTGCCGCACCACTTCCACCACTCCCAGGTCTGGTGGCCAGACCACTCTCTAACTGATCTAGCAGTTTACCCACTAACCTGCTCTGTGGTCTTTGGTATTTGTGGGTTGAGAAGTCTGGTAACTGTCACAGCTCAATGATTCATGGCCTGAAGGCCTGCTTCAGGCTGACTCTTGGTCTGGTCTGTCCTGGCACAGCCCACATGGGTCTGAGCTCCACTCCCAGTACCATGCAATAGACCCTTCCTAGTGACCATCCAGGCTCCCCTGAACTGTTGACCTGCTTCCCTCTGCTATTTTGTGCATTCTGCAACTCTAGAATTTGTTCAGAGCCATTTTTACAGGGATTTGGAGGGATTTGGGGGAAAGCTTAAGCAAGTCCTTCCTTTCCAGATGCCATCTTGGCTCTGCCCCCCAAAAAATATTTTATAGAACTAGAAAAAATTATAATAAAATTTATCTGGAAAAACAAAAGGTCCAGAATATCAAGGGAACTAAGAAAAGAAATATAAGAAAAGGTAGCCTAGCTGTACCAGATCTAAATTTGTATTATAAAGCAGGAGTCATCAAAACTACTTCATACTGGCTAAGAAATAGAGTGATGGATCAGTGGAATAGGCTAGGTACATAAGACACAGTAGTCAATGACTATAGCAATCTGCTGTTTGATAAATCCAAAGACTCCAGCTTCTGGGATAAGAACTCAGTACTTGATAAAAACTGCTGGGAAAACAGTATGGCAGAAAGTAGGCAGAGACTAACATCGTAAATCATATACCAGGATAAAATCAAAATGGGTATATGAGTTACACATAAAGGGTGATATTATAAACAAATTAAGAGAGCAAGGAAGGGTTTCCCTGTCAGATCTATGAAGAATGAAAGAATTTATGACCAAACAAAAATGGACTTTCTGAAATGCAAAATGGATAATTTTGATTACATTAAATTGAAAAGTTTTCTGCAGAAACAAAGACAATGCAACCAAGATGAGAAGGGAATCAGCAAGCTGAGAGAGATTATAGGCTTTCCAAACAGCCAGACAAAAGAAATTCTGGACTTAGAATAGGTGGAGTGAGGGCATGAGGCTGGAAGAATATATCCAGCCTGAATGAAATCAGTAAAATGTGTTTCTAAAGCCAAACAAAGCAAAAATCTATGCATCTATGTTCATCTTATTTGCAACTTATATTATTTGTAATTCTTTCTTCCCCATGAATTTTTTCATGTTGAATACTGCTGAGATTACATGCCTTGGGTGTGGGGAGGAAGCAAGAGAGAGAGGGCATAAAGAAATGGCCACATTCCTGGAAACAATAGCATGAGAGGGACCCCCAAGTCCTTCACTAATGACAGTGGAGATAGATTGCTCATGAGTAGCTTCTTCCCTATTTATTTAGGACTCTCCTCCTACCTGCCCACAATGTCTATTGTTTCCCATTCCTCCCCACATGACTGTCTTCAAAGCATTCATACTTTTGATAATATAGGAAGCATAGTCAAAAACAACCCTGACCTTCACATTTCGTAACTGCAAAGTATGCTTCCTATAAGGAACCCCCCACACAAGAAGAAATAAATCAGAGAAACACAGTTTTTTGAACTAAAATGACTTCTAGAAGGATGACTCTACCCGACACTTCAATAAGGTGGTTTGAGTACTATTTTCTTCAAGCCTAAGGGCTATATATCGATGATGTAGCAAATGAGTTTAGTTACCAGAGAGCAACATTGCCCAGCAAATGACATTCCACTTGAACTAGTAGCCCAAGGTTGGACAGCTCTCAGGTGCATATAATAAGGAGTTTCCCCATTGTTTACAGAGAGAACAGAAAACCTAGGTTGCCAATCCCCTGGGACCACAATGGCACAAAAACTTCTTTGACTTACCTCTCCCTGGCAAAGTCCTGATTTAACCCAGGAGATGACATGGAACCTTGTTCAAAATATCAAAGTATGAAATATGCTGTTTATAGTTGGCTATAAGCCTAGGCACACTAATGGATTACATTTTCGAAGCTAGACCAAACATTCTTGTATAGCTAAAGTTGCCTTTAACCATCTCCTTTTCCTTGCCCTCTGCCTGTTTCCCTCCTAGATTTTTGGGTGAGGATAGAGAAAAATCCTTACCATACAGGCCCACTATTTCTCTAAAAGAATGGATGAAACAGGTATGAGTTACATGTTTTAAAATCACAAACCAAAAAAGGAGAAAGTTATTTTCCTGTCCTCACCACCTGAGCAGAATTCATAATTCCCAGCATTCTCCACTTCAAGATCAGAAGGTCTCTCAGCTGTGCTGACTTCTTGATTACCACCTTTTACCTCACATCCTCCTTTAGACACATAATAATAATGGTAACTGCCAGAACTTTGTTTCTTTTTCTCTGGCTTTGGTAGCAGCTTCCATGCATCCTTGTATTATCCTCATTCACTCCATCTGACCCCAGAAATCCAAATGCATAAAAATGTCATTCTTTTTGTGATATTGATTAGCTTCTTCCCCAAAACTTCTGCTACCTTCTCTCCATCCTAGACACAGTTGTGGTGGACTAATTGCTGGTGATTTGTCTGACAAATTCTATTTCATCTATTTTCTTAGGTGGAAGATATCCTTGGCCTTAGTATCCCCACATTTTTCTAAAAGGTAATACAGAATCACTAGGCTACAGAAGGAAGGTTTTTAAATGGTCTACCTACCCCTTGTAGATAAGTATACAATTTGGATACCTTTAGTCATTTAGTCAATTTTATCTGACTCTTTGTGACCTGGTATGGGGCTTTCTTGGCAAAGATACCAGAGTTGTTTCCCATTTCCTTCTCCAGTAAATTAAGACAAATGGAGTTTAAGCAACTTACCCAGGGGCACACAGCTCATATTTGAGGTGGGATTTGCACTCAGGTCTTCATGATTCCAGTCCTAGAGCTCTATTCACTGAGCCACCTAGCTGCCTTCTTTGGATATGATAATTCAGCTTAGTTATAATTATGGGCAGCTGAGTGGTACAGTGAACAGAGCACTGAATTGGAATCAGGAAGATTCATCTTCCTGAGTTCAAATCTGGTCTCAGATACTAGATTTGTCACCTGGGCAAGTCACTTAATCCTGTTTGCCTCAGCTCCTCATTTGTAAAATAAGTTAGAGAAGGAAATTGCAAACGATTATAGTATCTTTGCAAAGAAAAAATACACCAAATGGGGTCATGAAAAGTTGGACACAACTGAAACAGATGAACAATTATAAAATTCAGCTCAAACATCATTTACAATGTTGATTCTTAAGGAACAATTATCCTATTATTTTCTTAAAACTCCACTGTCTAATTTCCAAACTTTATGAAAAAAGCAGAGTGTTATATATAATTCACCACTTAGACATAACAGGCACTGCTTCAGCAGGTACTAGCGCAAGCTGAAGTGCTGGGGTTAAGTATCATGTAAAAAATTAACTCATTATCTTGTTTTTCCTGGTGGAGCACATAATATCAATAGGGTCATGGCATTGTGAACCACTTCTATGGGTTCCACTGGCATTATCTCCCATAACCTTTTTCTCAAATGTCACCTGCAGGTATTCCCACATTGTATTACTTCCCACTTCCCATGTCTTCCCCCAAACTCCATTGCAATCTAGAGTCTTGGGTTACAATCCTACATTTGCCAAATCCTCTCTGCTTGGATGAGTCAAAGCCTTATTGAGCATTAGTTTTCTAATCTGCAAAAAGGCATAATAGCATTTGCCCTGCCTAGCATATGGAATTTTAAAAGATTCAAATGAAACAACATTAGTAAAAGTGCTTTGAAAAACTAAAACATTAAACAAAAAAGTGGTTATACTCCTATTACTCTCACTGTTATTTTACAGGGAATCCTACTGAATTCCTTTTATGAAGCAATATAGATATAGTGCTAAACCAGGAAGAGACAAAACAGACAAAGAAAATTATAGAACAATTTCCCTGATGAATATTGATGCAAAAATTTTAAATACAATATTAGCAAAGAAATTACAGCAACTTATTGCCAAGATAATACACTATGATCAAGTGCGATTTATACCAGGGATGCGGGGGGTTCAATATTAGGAAAATTATGAATATAATTGACTATTTCAATAAGAAAACTAACAGAAATCACATGATTATCTCACTAGATACAGAAAAAGTTTTTGACAAAATACAGCACCCGTTCATATTAAAAAACACTAGAGAGCATTGGAATAAGTTGAATTTTCCCAATAAAATTGGGGGGTGAAAAAGGATGTCCTTGATCTAAGACAATTCCAAAAGATTCATGATGTTATCCACTTCCAGAGAAAGAACTATGGAGTATGAATGCAGATAGAAGCATACTATTTTCTATTTTTTGTTTGTCTAATTTTTTCTTTCTTGGGGCTTTTCCATTTTGTTCTGATTCTTCTTTCGCAACATGACTAATGTGGAAATATATTTGTACATGAAAAAAAGGAATTTAAACAAAGGTATTAAATTGTGGAAGCTTAAAAGTTGTTAGAGAATGCTAATAACTTGGGTAAATAAGCAGGGGATCCAAAAATGTCTCAAGATGGTAGAACAATGGTCAACAAACAAAATTTGTAATAAATAAAAAGTCTGCCCATGGGTTAAGTAAGCTAACTTTGCAACTGTAGGATTGATGAAGCATATAGGCAACATTGTGTGTGTGTGTGTGTGTGTGTATGTGTGTGTGTGTGTGTGTGTGTGTGTGTGTGTGTAAGTAAAGATATTGGAGCCAAGGAATAGATGGCAAATGAAATATTAATGAATATTGTGACATGACAACTACAAAAACCTTCTTAGGCTCTATCAATAAAGTGAAAAACAACAGAAGGAAGAAAAAGGGTGTATCAACAATCTGCTAGAAGCTGCTATAGAGGTATAAGACCCACCAACAACCAAAACACAGAAAGCTGCCAACACAGATTCTTTGACCTGCTTTACTAAGGAAAGTAACTTTGAGGGATTAACAATCTCAGTTTAATCAAACATACAAATATCATTCATAGATCAGGGGGAAAAGATCAGCCCCCTTAACTTCAAGACAAATACAAACAGAAATTGTAAACATCAACAGACAGACCTTGTCTGATTCAAAACACAATTCATAGTTACCAGAGAAACACCAATATCTGGGTTGTGAAGCTGGCGGGGGGGCAGGGCAGTTACAGTTTGCCCAGAGTCTCAACACTCCTTCCATGAGGGTGCCCCAAAAGTCAAATGCCAAGATCCCCTCAATTATTTCCTGTTCAGAGCCCTGAGGGATCTGACATCACCTAGGCTGGGTGTGTGAAAGTTCCTTATCCTTCCTTAGTATCACATCATATACAATGCAATGACTCTCTAATTGTCTTAATGCTGAGAAATGCTCCAAGGCAAAATCCCACTTTATCTGCTCCATTCAAACAAAGGCCAGAATCCTTAAAGGCACTTAAGAGAAGAACAGCAAAAAATTTCCACCTTAATTACTATTACAAAAGGTTATATTAATGTTACATTCTTCTTTGGCCAAAGCAAATTGTGACTATTGTACATATATTATGTTATTTTTGTATCATTATAATTGAATATTATACATTATATATCATATTGTATATATTGTATTTATGTCAACATTATAATTGTATATATGTTATATATTCTATGTATAATTTTATATTAACATTATAATTAAGTATATTATAAATCTATATCATTTTATAGTTATCTATATCTATATAAATCTATATCATTTATAGTTATAAAATTGAGTTTAATTACCATGCTACACCATATGAGAATTTACTTATCTGTCCCAGTTTCCTCCTTCCAAAAATGGAGATATTAACATCCATGCTACTTAGCCCAGAGTGTGGTTCTAAGGAAAGTGATTTAGAAATTTTGAAGTGTTAGGTGTGTCTCAAGAGCTTCAAAAAGGTGTCTCCAAAGTCTTAATGAAATTCTAAGTTTTAAATGCTTAAAATTTGGCTGTTTTAAATATATGAAAGTGACAACAACATGAAGATGATGAAGGAAGGGGGAATGTTCATCCTAAGGAAGAAGAGACTCAGGAGAGATATTATAGTTATCTTTAAGTATCTTTAAGTATTTGAAAGGTTGCTGTGGGGACAAGGGATTAGATCTTTTCTTCTTAGACCCAAAGGTAAGAATCAGGAAAAATAGGAAGATGTTTCAAAGAGGAAAGTTTAGTATTGCTACATATACCACCTATTTCTAGAAATGTTCTGTAATATTATCTAGAAACTATGACTCATCCCTTTCACTCTGCTCCTCATGATGTTTCCTTATAGTCTGAGGTTGGTGTGTTTGTATGGTCAGATCATGGCTTAGCCCCCATTAAATTCCAGAGAAATTTCTCCTCTTTCCTACCACTGATATATTTCATTTGAAGTGACTTAAAAAGGAGAAATTATGTATACTTTTAAAATAAGATAAGAAATGAATAAAAACAATTATATTGATTCAACCAGCCAAAAAGCCTCTCCCCAGCTCATGTAATCTCTTGATTCCTGGATTGATCTTATTCTTAATATACAAGCCTCAAACTCAGAAGCTCAATTCTATATCACCCTATGGATTGTACTCTCATTGAAAGCTAGCAAATGCCTGGGACAGGAGAGGGGAATCAAGACGTTTTTTGCTTAGAAAAAAACCTCTTACTAACCTCAATATCCAGTTTATAATGGACATTCAGAATCTAGGATGTTTCTAATATTCTCTCTCTCAAGGAATTAGGGATTCCTCAGGTAGAGTGCATCCTGGCAAGCCTCATCTCCACTCCTCAGGCCTCAGCTCTTTTCACTTGTATTCATTTGATCAAATGTTTAAATTTAACTGTGATGTAGTAAATATTTTGAACCTCTTCTCATGTATTCTTCTGTCTTCTGCAAATTACAAGAAGCCTGAGCTTGTAAATTTAATTTTAGAGTACACCAAATATTTTTCCCACGCATAACAGACTGCCTGCCAGCCTTGGTTCTACCATTGAGATCAGAGGGAGACTAGAACCAGCCTCCTGTGAGACAGCTGCCATACTACTCTTTCTCTCTATCCATATTAAAAAATCACTATGTGCAAAGGAGAAGCAACACAACACCTCTTCTGAATCCCCAGACTGCAGATCACCATTCTATAAGCTGGCAGGAGGAGGAGACAAGAATAATCCCACGCCCACAACTCAAAGTACTATTTATTTGACATTTACTCTATATTGTCCTGAGGTTTCATTTATAGTATTATTTCATTTTTGTTGCCTGTACGTATTTTGAGTAATATTTCTTTATATCTCTTGTAGAGTCTGGATTAGTAACTTAATCATGATAAAAGCTTAATAAATATTTGTTTGTCAATTGGTATTGAAGAGGAGCAGAAGATGAAACCCACAGGTTCTTATTGTGATGCCAGTTGCAAATAGGGGGAAACCTACATTACCTAGATATTCATGGATTCCCCACTACCTGAGTGAATACTTGGCTCTCTTTCTTGGGAATTGAAACTCTTATTTGAAATGATTCAAGGAATGGCAATTTCCCTTCTTCATCTACTCAACTTCATCTACAATTTCATTTTTCTTGACTGTGGACTAAAGTTCCCCTATTGCCTCTCTCTAATCAGGCCCATGTTCTGGTCATAGACATAGAGTACTAAAAGCTGAGAATTGGAAGGAACCTTAGAAGTCATCTAGTCCAACCCCCTCCCCCCGAAGTATGAAACTCCTCTGTGACCTTCCCAAGAATTGGTGATCCAACTTCTAGTTGAACACCTCAGCAGTAATGTCCTTAGGTCTTCTTTCTCATCTTCTTACTCCCTCATGTGGCCGCAGAAGGAAGGGAACACTCCACAGGCTGATAAATGGGGAAAGGTTTCCCCCTGCTGCATGCATATGTGAATGATGCCAGTTCCCAAGCTCTCTGAATGCACTCTCCCCCATTAGCACCAGCACCCTTGGATAATCCTAGTACAAAGTCAATCAGTTTGAACTAATCGTAGAATTTAGTAGTTGAACAGTATGTCAGATCTCACGTTCCCCATCCCTTCCAAAAATCATAAATCCACCTCAACAATTGGTAATGTTGTAATAAATTCCACCTTGAATTGAGACAACACAACCAAATAATGGTACTGTATTTTACAAAGCCAGGGCTTTATAGTACATTTGGGCTATAGGTCTTTATAGTAAATCTTTTTTTGAGGTGAACAAATGGTAATTTTATGATAATGAATGAGCAAAGTGTTGCTAGTTTACTGGTATAATTGTAAAGAAGCCACAAGATTGGGAAACTGAAATACAAAAGAATCAGCATGATACATTGGGAGAATACTGGATTTAGGATTATAGGACAAGGAGCTCTAAAGCTGGTTTTGCCATTTGTTATCTGTGTCCTTGGGCAGGTCACTTAACTTTCCTGGGTCTCAAATACCTTCCTGTGTAAAATAAGGAAGTTGTACTAAATGATTTAGAAAGTCTCTTTCTAGATATAAATCTCCAGTCGTCATCAGAATCCATCAAATTGTGGATCATGAGCTTAGTGTATAAACAGAAAAAAAAAAGTCAGCAACATACCATTCAACCAAATTAAATGAAATTGACTTTTGCCATTTTAATGAGAAAATTGAACTTGTATCTGTTACTGTATATGAGTTAATTTAGCAATGACAGCTCTCTTTTTTATCCTTTGTTTGATTTATAAGGGTCATGTGCTTGCCATTTGCTTAAGTTACCACTAGACAGCACTCTTTCATACGTGGTCACTTAGTTTAGCAAGCTGTTTTCTTCTGTTGAGTCTACTTTTAAAGCCACGCATTGGCTATAACCAACTTATTTTGCCAAGTTCTCTATTGGCACAATAAAATGTCATGGCTTACCTCAATAGATAAGAGAATTCTAAGCGGCATAGTACAGTGGAAAGATGGAAGAAGAAGAAGAAGAAGAAGAAGAAGAAGAAGAAGAAGAAGAAGAAGAAGAAGAAGAAGAAGAAGAAGAAGAAGAAGAAGAAGAAGAAGAAGAAGAAGAAGAAAGATGAGAAATAGGTAGCACAAGGGATAGAGTCCTGGACCTGGAGTCAAGAAGACTCATCTTCCTGAGTTCAAATCTGGCCTCAGATACTTTCCAGCTGTGTGACCCTGGGCAAGTCATTTAACTGTGTTTGTCTCAGTTTCCTCATCTGTAAAATGAACTGGAGAAGGAAATGGCAAATCACTCCAGTACCTTTGCCAAGGAAACCCCAAATGGCGTCACAAAGAATCAGACACAACTGAAACAACTGAACAACATTAATAATAATAATAAAAAATAATGGCAATAGTCAAATGATGAGTTCACAATCCTGATTATGCTACTTACACACTTATGTGACCTTCAGTGAATTTCTTAATCTCTAATGGCCTCAGTTTCTCCATCTACAAAACAAATGAGCCGGACTAGATGATTCTGACTCATTGTAGCCAAATAAATACTTTTACTTAAGTCAAATTGAGTGTCAATAATACTAAGGATAGTCTTGAAGTAAAGAAAAGTCACCAAAATGACACTGGAGGGATCATATGTAGAAATGAAATTGGACAATCCCATTTTTTTTGGCCTTAGTGATAATGACATGATTTATGGACTGATTGTAGATATGATTCTTATTTTATTTTAATGTCACATTTAGATGATCCAATTACCCATGGAACTCCAGAAAGTCATCCCATGTTCTAAGTATTTTGTGGATCAAAATCCCCCTTAAAATATAGGTAATGAGCCCTTTCCATATTTCTATCTTTATTAGCGAGTTATAGGACACATTATAGTTCAAAGCAAAGACACTTAATAAAATAGCATATTTTAAAAATCACATGAAAACATTTCCCCCATAAACCTTAAAGTGATTCTCCCACAAATGTATACACATTCAGTGGGAAGGGGAGGTAGATATCAACGGGAATCACATGTAGTGTGTGCACACATCAGAAGCATATGTAACTATGGTACAGATGGGAAGGGGCAACTTATTCCTCCCACCTGACAGAGCTATCTGTATCTTCTGATGATGTCATTATGTTTCTTAGTGCTAGGGTTCCTCCTCATAAGTAGTTTCTGCTTTTCCTTATGGGGCATCACATCTGCTCTCTCTGATCTTTAAACATTTTCAAGATTATTTATGATATGCTATCACCCAGAAGATGCTGTAATTAATAAGCCTCTCTGCAGGAAGGGAGAGCTATAATTTTTTTTCAGTAATTTCTTTCAACTTCCCTACATACTTTATCTATAGTCTTCAACTGAGGTGCAGTCTTTAGAACGACCTGCTACCCATTCTCCTCTCCTCTGGGGGTTCTGTGCATAGAAAGCCTCTCCTTGGCAAGTAAGGGTTACTGATGTATTCCACTAGCTTTCTCGTACAACCGTTCTATCTAGGGATTGGGAAGGTCTTCTCCTGATCAAGGCTACCCATAATACTCAAGTTAAAAATCATATTTGCTCTATCTGACCCCAGATCTGTTGCTTTATCTACTATGCCACTTAGCTGAAAAGATAGACAGGAGATGCATCCGCTTAGAAGCCCGTGGTTCCCTCTTCACAAGTTATACTCTTAATGACAGTATTTATTTTTTTATTTACAAGTATGTCATCTCTGGTACCTAAGCCTATGATTCATTTGTGTTGAATCAACAGAACAAAACCTGAAATTCAATTGTCTTGGATAGATACAAAAACATTTACTCCTGCTTGCTTGACCCCTTTTACTTTGGGATATAGGAGCTATGGACAAACCTCATGGTGAAGCTCTGCTCTGTTATTATTTATTTATTTATTTCATTAAGCTCCTCAAGGATATCATTTTTTGTTGTTGTTAAGGAGCATCACATAAAGAGTGGCTTGCTTGTTACACAGCTTTTTTTTGTAACTATGTTATGCCTGGGCACAAAAATATCATGATTCACTTAGCTATTTTCCCCCAGAGCACAATTATATTTTGTTTCTGATTTTGTCCATCAACCTGATGTTATTCACACAGTCCTATACCCCCTCCAGTTATGAGGTCTCAAGAGTTTATCTTCAACACTCCTTCAATTTGATTAAATGATTACAAACACTGGCAGAGAACGATGTTCTTGTTTTCAAAATGGTTGCATGATTTCATATTATAAGTTCTGAACAACAGGAAATTTGTGTTTCCCACAGTTAGGCTTCTAGGCTGTAGTTTATGCTTAATAAATTTAATAATAGTAGTTGTGGTAAAAGGATATGAGCCAGCTGTTCACAAAAGAAGGAGAAAATGTTACCAATAACTATAAGGAAATGAATGGTCCAAATCATTACTAAAAATGGAAATGCAAATTAAAACAACTCTGTACTTCTACTTCACACCATTAGTCTGGCAAAAATAACCAAAGAGAAAATGACAATTATCGTAGGAAATGAGGTGGTGTACTAAATCTCTGTTGGTAGAGATATAAATTGATCCAGTTCTGAAAAGCGATTTGGAATTGTACCCAAAAAGTCACTGAATTATACAGACCCTTTGATTCAGGGATACCACTACTAAGCCTGTATTCGAAGAAATTAATGATTGAGGGGAAAATATCCATATCACAAAAAATATTTATATTAGCTCTTTTTTAAATAGTTTAAAAAACTGGGGGTAGGTTAAAGGGTACATATCAAATGGGGTATGACTAAACTAATGTGAGATATGAATACAATGCAATATTATCATGCCATAAGAAATTATGAAGGGGGATTTAGAGAGATTTGGGAAATTTTACGTTAATTGATAGAAACCAGGAGAACAATTTATATAAAATGACCACAATATTATAAAGAAAAACAACCTTAAAAGACTTAAGAACTCTGCTAATTTCAATGACCTGCCATACTCCAGAAGACAGATGATGAAGCATGCTTTCTAACCTTTTGGCAGAGAGTTAATAGTCTGTAGGGGCAAAATGAGATATGTTTTTAGATGCAACCAATATGTGAATTTGTTTTGTTTGACTGTATTTATTTGATCGAAGGAGAGCTTTTTTGTGGTGGGGTGGAATTGTTGAGAGGATGTGAATATGGTTGTTCAGGGGTAAAAAAAAAAAAAGAAAAGAAAAATAGTCAATGAAACATCTCGAAAGACAGAAGAAGGAAATCCAGAGGAAGATATAGACATACAGGATAGTATTGGTATTATGACCCTCTTAAAGTTAATGTGTGCCTTTAAAAAAAAAAGCTATAATAGAGATTCACAGTTCCCTGTATATTTCTCTATTCATGCTTTCTTTGTATATAAAAAGGTTTGTGTTTGTTAATACTTACCTTTGTGCCAATTGTTTCCTCTCAATAGAATATAAGCTTTGTATATTACTAACTTTGCAGCCTGGTGCCTGCTACTATCAATCAACAAACATTTATTGTTTACTTTACAAAGACAAAAAGGCAAATAGTTGCTGCCTTCAAAGGGCTTATATTTTAAAGGGAAAGACCATGGATAGTAATAGATGACCGATGAAATGGATTTTAAAAAGAATAGAAATCATGAAAAGGAAGACCATTTTGACAGCTGAGTAGAGGATGGATTGGAGTGGGGAGAGACTTGAGGCAGGGAGACCAACTAGCCAACTAATGCAATAGTCCAGGCATGAGATGATAAGAGTCTGTACCAAAGTGGTAGTGGTGTCAGGGGAGGGAAGGGGGCATATATGAGAGATATTACAAAGGGAAAATCAACAGTCCTTGGCAAATATTTGTATATGAAGGGCGGGAGAGAGAGGGTGAGAAATAAAGGATGATACCTAGGTTGCAAGCCTGAAGGAGTAGGAGAATGGTGTCTTCAGAGGAAAGTTAAAAAAAGGAGAGGCTTTGGGAAGAAATATAATGAGTTCTGTTTTATATATATTGAGTTTAAGATGCCTTCAAGTCATCCAGTTTGAGATGTCTGAAAGGCAGGTAGAGATGTGAGGCTGGAGGTCAGCAGAGACATTAGAGTTGGATAAGTAGATCTGAGAATCATCAGACATGTACATCGTTTCTATGTGTACATATATATTATGATTAATAAATTATATTTTTGCCTTTACCTTTTAAATGATGCCTACCCATCCTCCAAAATATATTAACTCATAATTTAGGTAAACTTCTAACAAGGTATTTTCTTAAAAGAGTTGAACTTAAGTCCCTCTGCCTTTGAACTCTTTCTTGGTTTCTTCGATTTCTCTCCTTGTTCTTCTCTTACCTCTCTTAGAATTCCTTCACTATCTTCTCTAATGATTCAGTTTTTCTTCATGATTCCTAAATGTGGGCACCCCTCCAGACTATAGGTTCAGTATCCTTCTCCTTTCTTTCTTTATGTTTCATCCCTTAGCTATCTTCAAATGACCCCTAAATCTGTATGTATAGTCCTGACCCTGTCCTTGAACTCTAGTTCCCCTTTTCCACTGCCTATGATAGCTCCACCTGAAGGATTTATGGTCAATTTCAAACTCAATGTGTCCAAAATAGAACTTACCATCTTATTTCACAAACTTATCCTTCCTTCTAACTTCCTTACTTCGTTTAATGCTATCACTATCTATAATCCCAGTCTCTCAGGCTCAACAACTAAGGATATTCCTTTACCTCACTGCCTTTCTTCCAAAGACAATCAGTTGTCAAGTTCTGTTGATTTTATTCTGATCATGTAACCCTCTCATTCTAACTCTAGCCCCACTCCCACTCAATCAACTTCAGTTGTTCCCTATCACATCAAGGGTCAAATATAAAATCCTCTGTCCAGCATTCAAAGCCCTTCATAACCCGTCCTCTACCTGCACTTTCCATTCTTAAACTTTACACACACACGCACGCACACACACACACAAGTACACATGCACCCCATCCTGTAGGCTGTAATCTAGAGAAACTGGATGTTCCTAGACAGTGCTCCATCTCCCTGATCCAGGCATTTTCCCTGGCTGTTCACCATATCTAGAATACTCTCCCTCCTCATCTCTACCTCCTGGCCTTCCAGGTTTCCTTCAAGTCCCAGCTAAAATTTCACTTTCTACAGGAAGCCTTCCCCCAACCCTCTTAACTCTAGCACCTTCTCTTTGTTGATTATCTCCAAATTAATTCTGTATATAGTTTGTTCATGGTTGTTTGTTTGTTAGGTTACAAGCATAGATTGTATTTTATCATTCTTTATATCCCCAGCGCTCCACACAGTGTATTACATACTAAGTGGTTAACTGCATATTTATTAGCTGATTCCACCAGTTCTCCACATCGATGGCATATGCTATTAGCACAAGCTAATCCTGTTCACCTCTTAACCTGTGACTGCAAACCAGAAAGCAAAGAGATATGGGAAATGAACATCCAAGTAACTGGTATTTGCTTCTAATATCTCACCAGCCCCCACCCAACTTCTGTGAGACACAATCAGGGCCACAGCTGACTAGGTTCTTGGGCTACAAGACCCTGCTTGAGCTGGCTCTGGGGAAACCAAATGTCCTTTTGAAGTAGCTTGGAAACAATTGTCCAATGACCTCATCATTATCCTTCCTTGGGACTTGAATATGGGGCATTGCTGTTTCCTGCAAAAATTAAAGTCAAAGGATCATAGAATATTCCCTTGGCTGGTAGAGATGAATCGACTTGCCCAGCGTCACTCATATTAAGTAGTAGAGCTGACTTCTCTGACTCTGAATCCATTGGGTTTTCCACTGTGTACATCCCGGGTGTTGGAGCATCTGGATCCAAAGTAGAATCTATCAAGCTTTTATTGTTTTATTTTATTATTATTTTGTGAAAGAGAGAAAAGATATAGCTGGTCTCGAAGCTTAGGAACCCAGAGAATCTGGAGGAAGAAGGGGGAGGGAAGAGGGGATAGGGAGGAGCAAAAGACTTATTGAAAAATCAGCGTCCTCTGTAGGGAGCTCAACATAGCACTCAGCACTACTATGAGTATACTATGAATGATGGCAAGAGTGAGGAAGAGGCTCCCTGGCCCAGCCCACATACACCAATATATTTACATTCACTTGCAATGCCACCCACGAGCACAGAAGCAGCTGTTTCTGTGGTTTCTTCCCAGCTCTGAGGGGTGACCCTGAGGGAGGAGCTGTTTATGTATAAGACTGTAACATTGTGTGGACAGGGGGCCACAGTGATGCAAATCTATGGTGTGCCTTTACAAAATCCTCCCTAGGGAGAACAGATAGGTCTGCATCTCAGTTGTCCCCATTCTTACCTATGGCAGATGTCTCCAACTTGAAGAGCACCTGGACATAAGATGTAGAGCAAGGCCCCTCTACCAGAGCATATACATGTGGCACTGTTGAACCCAGAGAGCCCAGCAATGCCACAGAAAAATTTCCCATAGCTCTGTACAGGTCTCAAGTGGAGTCAGTTAGATTAAGCCTGAATTGAGACCCAGCCTTCTTCAGAAGAAAGAATGGGACCCTTAAGAAGATCTCATCTATTAGGTCACAATTGAAGAAGAGAAGGTAATTGCAGTTCAACCCAAATCCTCACTGAGATCTGGAGAGTCTATCAAGTGGATTATTTGCCTTATAAAATGGGTCATTCCTTGAACACAGAGAGGAAGAAACTAATGATATCTCTGCTCTGAAAGGATTCATCTCCATTTCCAATGACATGAGCCTTCTGTTCCTGTCCTGTTTCATTAGAGAAGGAATATGTACATATGGCACAATAGGAAGGGATAACAGTGCCTTTCCTCCCTGGAGACCACCTCAAGGATGGACTCTGATGAAATGGGTGATAAAATTCTTAAAACTATAATAGCCACTGACAGATCCAAGGAGTAGGAGAACTTAGAGATTTTTGGGGCCACTCTTGAGAAGTACAGGACAGAAAGAGGTCCCTGTCCTCACCTTGTCTAGACAAGGGGGTTCCATCCTTCTGTCCAAGGGTAAACAGCTCCAGGATCCTGGATTAACTTTCATCCTCACCCTGTATCACTGTGACAAACACAGATCTTCACTTTGGAACAGGCACCAGACTCATAGTTTTGGGTAAGATAACCTCTCAGTTTGTCCCTGTGGCCATTCTGTGGTGGGGCTGGTCTCAGATTCCCTTTTTAGAATTGTTGTGTCTTGGTGTGCCAACTATGAAGCTTTCTTTGGGCCAGGGACCAAGCTTACTGTTGTAGGTAAGATTCTGAGGGTCTTTGAATGAGGCTGGAGGGGGATGGAGAAAAGACCACCAGATGGACTTTGAAAAGAAGGAAAGGTATAGCCTCTATGATCTAATTCATCTATGGGGCTCAGTGTCATATCGAATGAGTCTCATGAAAACTTAACATCCTCGGAAGTCTCCTTGTTCAACATGAGGCTTGAACAGTTTGTATTAGGGTCGGGAAAAGAAATGAGTCTATTTTGACCCTCTAAGGAATCAGAGGAAACCTGGGGAAAGGAAAATTTCCTGACAATGAGAACTACCCCAAAGTGGAATAAGCTGCCTTAGGAGATCATGAGTTGGGTTTCCTCTCCTTAGAAGTCTTCGTGCCAAGGCTAGAGGATCACTTGTTTAGTGTGTGGATTCTTTTACTGGCATAAGTTAGATTGGATAGCATCTAAGGTACCTTACAACTTTAAAATGACATGATTCTGTGAAGTATTTAAGACTTGGGGCAATTTGAAGGGAACATCCTGAAAATTCTTCATTCACACCCACTGTCAATGGATTTTCTGCAGGAAGACTTTATGTGTCTATTCTAACTTGAATTTTACAGGAGACAAGTATAAGTCCCCTTTCTCCTAACTTTCTCAAGTCCTGAGCTAATCTTGGAAGTGTGTGTGTGTGTGTGTGTGTGCATGCATTGAAGAGAGGGAGACCAGAGGTCTGTGGATATTGCTAAGTCTTCCCTCTAAATCCCAGGTATGGTTCAGTGTATACCGGAGACATTGGGGTGGGATATAAGCAAGGGGAGATTTGAAATGAAGGTCAGAGACTGTGTACTGGAAACACACAGTACTTTGGTATGGGGACCCAGCTTGTCATTGTTGGTAAGTATAAACCTACACTGGAGATGTTATAAGACTGTGAAGAGGAGCACAGTATAGACAGATGGGGGGGACTCAGGCTAAAGAATGGGGTAGGGGTTCTGGGGTTTTTTTTGCTTGCTTTTTCTGAGCAGATACAAATGCCTATCTCTAGTGATCAGGAGCAAAAGGGGGATTTTAGCAATGAATGGACAGGGTGCTGCTTGCTTTGAGACAGACCACTAGACTAGAAGGGATCATCTTATTAATCCTGAAGTCATCACAGTGGATTTCCTCTATTTTCTCTCAGACTGATAAGGACTGAATCTGGAGAAAGTGTAGTATAGTGGAAGAGAGCTAGATTTGGAGGTAAAGGGACTGGGTTCAAATCCTGACTCTGTTATTTAATAACCTTTGGCAAATTTCACAAAAAGTGTTTGGAATAGATGGTTTCTGAGATCCTAAGTCTATGACTCTATGAACTTGTTCTTACAAATGCTCAGGGAAAACTATTTCATGGGCTCCCTTCTCAACAATCTCAATATCTCAGTGACTACCATGGGCCAAAGTCATAAGAGAAGGAGATGAGGGTTGTACAAATCATATCTTCATGGCCATAAAGACATCAACAATGAAAAGGGTATTTTACCTCCAAATTGAAAATATCCTTAAGGAACGGTAGCAGGATACACAGGAGGAGACTTGAGTTGAGGAGAGTAGAGCAGGCATGTGTAGTTTTTCTTCCAGTCTCTATTGGTGTGCAAGCAATGAAAGACAGTACTTTGGCAGTGGCACTAGGCTGTTTGTTGCAGGTAAGCAAAGCAATTTTTCCTTTTCTATAGATTCCAGTGGGCAGACAGGTATCAGGGTTAGGTCCCAAGAGACTGACAGAGGCGGAATGAGAAACTGAGGAACATCGGCAAAGAAAAGGGGAAAAAGAAAAGGGAAAATGACTGCTTGAGGGATAAAATGGAAGCTAGGCCCCTCTCCCTTGTCTAGACAATCTAGAAGGGACACAATTTGATAGGATAGACCCCTGCTCAAGACGTGCTAGGTTTTGCCACAATCCTGTCTTGATGTGTAACAACCAGCAGCAGTACTTTGGAAAGGGGTCTCAGCTAACAGTAGTGGGTAAGTAATGGGGTCTAGAGTGGTAGGGGTTGGCACTGTACCTTAGGCCTTCTTCTCCTCCCTTCCTCAGACTCCACAAGGGACTTTAACCCTTTCACTATCGAGATCTTTGGTCACTGCTTCTGTATAACATTGGGTGATGCTCACCCAGTGCAATTATCCTTATCCAGTCCAGGAGACATTGTTCCTTCAGCATCTCTTTGATCCTGTAGCCCACTTTCTGATGGACCTCTCAGTTTGTCCTTTTTTATGCTTCTCTTTCTCTTCTTCTTCTTGAATATCTGTCAAGTCCATTCCATTCAGTAAATATTTATTCTCTATGTACAAGGTCCCATGATGTGTATCCCTCTCTTCTGTCTTCTGATTTCTCTATAGTGTGCTCTGAAATTTTCCCTTCTTCCATCCTGATCTTCTTCTGGCCAGATGCTTTTGTCCACAGAGAGTACATCTAGGCCCAGGAACTCATCACTATTCCCACCAGAGCTCAAATGGGACCTCATTTCAGAAAGGGAAGAAAGTGAAAGAGATATAGTGCTGGTTTTGCAGCAGCAATCTAGGGCTGTGTAACAACTCACCCCTCACTTTTGGAGATGGAACCATGCTGGTAGTGACAGGTATGGGAATTCCACATCGAAGCAGGGGGGCATCTGACTTTATTTCACCTTGGCCAGTTCTTTGAATTGGTGGTAGGAGAAAAGATGGGGTCTGAAACAACTCTGCACTTCTGGATCTGCAGTGCTCCTCTCTGCCTTCCTGAGGACAACTCTGGCTCAGTTTTCTTGATCTATTCTGTCTGCCTTTCCTCCATAATGCTGAGCTCTTTACCACAAACACCATTTTTTGAACTTGTAGGTCATGTTGTAGCTCCCTTTCTTCCCGGATTAGCTTCAGTTTCTTACTTAGTTTGTGTCGTTACATCTGTTTCTCTTCTCCTTTTTCTCCTCTTTTCATTCATTCCCTTAATTCTGCATCCATGCCTCCTTCTTTGGAACTCTCTCTCTCTTCCCAGACTTGGTTTCTCTTTCTACTTCCATCTCTATCTCATCTGCAATCCTAGTCAGTCATCTATTTCTTCATCTCCTCTCTGTTTCAGTCTTTCACAGTCTCTATGAGTCTCCTTCAGTCTGCTTGAGCTAATTTTAAGGAGACAAGAGATAATGTCTATTGAGATCAGCAAGGTCAAAGCAGGGAAAGGGAGTGGTGCAGGAGAAAAGGGGGAACCTACGGCTGCCTGTACCTGTGAACTTCAGGAGACTAAATGAGAGCAGAATCGCATCTGGCTTCAGTGGGTACTGGGTTCCAAGCGAGAAAACCAAGACTAGGTGAGCAGTTCAGTTTAGAAATACTGACTGCCTCAGTAGAAAGCCCTAGAGATGAGGAAAGTGATCCTCCCTCTCCAGACCTCAGGACTTATGCTTGGAAGAGACAAGATATCTGCCAGGGGTAAGTACAGAGAATTCCCTAAATAGGAATGGAGCAAATCTTTAAGTAACATGCTCTGAGAAAATATTGAAGAGGGTAGTGGGGAGTGGATGGAGGAGAGGGAGATAGAGAGGAGATAATAACAGGGCTAAGTCTGTGTCAGAAGGTGAATACAGGCATTATATTCCTTTGAAGTGTCTGACCATAGAATCATAGATTTAGAACTGGAGACCTTAGAGATCATCAAACAAGTTCTCATTTTACATATGCAGAAACTGGGTTCCAGAGAGACTTGGCTGGTCATAAAGTAATAAGTTGCAGAGGCAAGATTTGAACCCAGGTCCTCTGTTTCCGTATCCAACATTCTTTACACCATACCGTAGAAATCTGATGCCTATCCAGAGAGGTGAGCTCACACAATCTTCTCTGGCCAAAGGCCTTGTTAGCTGAGCTCCCTTCCCCACTTCTATTTCCAATCCATATTTATCCCTTTCCCTCAGTTTCCTCAGCAGAAACGTTGAAAGATATTCAATACTGAGACTTTTCAGGAAAACTTGTTGATAGGACACCTTCCAAATCCCAAAGCACCAAGTAAATAGCCTTCATGAAATCTGGGCAATTACCAAGATTCCTCCATCTTGGTAATGGAGGAAACCATTACGTGGAGTCCTAGACTATATTAAGGGAACACTCTAATGGCAAGAGTAATAGTAGGGGACATTCTGGCATGAAGGATCAAGAAAACCTCAGTTTTTTATGTATATTCAAATGAGTTAGCAACTCCAGACAGCTGGAAATTCATTTCATGGATTGTTCCCAGCTCCTAGCCCCAGTGCTTTCCACATAGCAGGCAATAGATAAGTTTTGGATTTTTATTTGCTAAATCCCCAAGTTCCTCATTCCCCAGGAATAAATAATATGCTAAAGGTTTGAAAGGGAGGTTTCAAACCTACTGACATAAGTATAAATAATCACTTTGCAGGGACCGTAGATAATGACATGGTGTGGACAGCACTACTTTTTGCAAGTGTTTGGCAAATACCCCATTACACTTGGATAGTGTGCCCACAGTTAATTCTTGGGATCATGCCCCAAGAGAAACCTCAATATCTGATCCCAGGGGCCATTCTTCACAAAGAGTTGAAGGAGAGTACCCACACTCATAGTCCAAGTAGGACCCTGCAGGAAGTCCTTCTGATATCCTCCCGAGACTAGGAAAGATAAAACAATAACTCAGTTTTCTCTGATCATTCTAAATTCATCGGTCAAGGCTAAAAATATCCTTCTGAGGTGGAAGTTAGGCTAGAGAAAAGCGTAATCACTGCTATCTAGAGCTAGAAAACATCTTAAAATCCTTTATTTATTTTACCAATAGGGAATATATGATGATTTCAAAGATAGTGTCAAAACTCAAACACTTTTCATCTTTTTTTAACTACTTCACCATGCCTCTGATAACTTACTTCCTCTCTACAACACATTTCCTCTCCTAGAAGCAAGATTTAAAGGGTGGCTCACAAAAGCCTAGCCTCATAGTCTGTACAATGGTTTCTCCTTAGGAAATAGCATATTGTTCCTTTAATTGGAGACATCATCTGTGTCTGACTATCCCCCTTATTAGACAATCTCATCTCTGAATACGCATATGTCAGGGGCCAAGTTTTCAACACTATTCTTCTCTCAACTCATTCCTCTAAGTTTTCTATGACATCTATTGGACATTAGACTAGGCAAAAGGAGAGGGTAAGGTTTGGACCCTCAATGCTTCCTTCAAAAAAAATAAGCAAATAATACACAACGACAATAGATACACAGCAACATTTATTGACTTAAAAAGTTAAATAATCATGTTACTTTGTATTTTAAACTACCTGGGAATCCTAAGGTAGGTTAACCTGTAGATCTGTAAAGTGAGCATTGAATAAGCAAATAAATATACCTTTTTTAACACAAGAAGAAAAACTCTTACTAGCCTGAGTAACACAAATACAGAAAACATACAGAGTTATCATTTTCTCCTCAGGATAGTACTGAGTGAGTCAAGTTTATTAGGCACTTACTATATCCTGGGCATTACACAAAATCCTAAGGCTATGAAGAAAGGCAAAATCATGGTCCCTAACTGAAGGACTCTACATTCTTATTGGGGAGACAACATCCAAACATTTATATGTATACAAGAGGTAGTTAGATAGATAGATAGACAGACAGACAGACAGACAGATAGATAGATAGATAGACAGACAGACACATAGTAATTAGAAAGTAATCCTAGAGGGAAGGTGTGGGGTGGGGGGAGTGGGGACAGGGTATCAAGTAAAGATCTCTTGCAGAAGGGCATATATAAGCTGAGTCTGAAAGGAAGTCAAGGAAACTAGAAGGTAGAAGGGAGGAGGGAGAGCATTCCAAATAAAGATGACAACCAATAAAAAGGAACAGAGCAGGGAGATTAAGTGTTGTGTCTGAGGTACAACAAGAAGGTTGGTGTCATTGGATTATAGTATTTGTGGAGGGAAGTCAAGTGTAAGAATACTCAAAAGGTAGAAAGGGCTTTAAAAGCCAAATGTAGCATTTTATATTTGATCCTAGAGGCAATAGGGAGCCATTGGAGTGTGCTGAGTGTGGGGGAGAGGGTGAGAGTGGTATTGGTGCCAAGTCAGACCTTCAACTGAGCAAGATGGCTTTGGAAGGGATTGGACTGGGGAGAGACTTGAGGCAAGGAGATGGTCCAGAAAGTTGTTGAAGTAGTCCAGGTGTGAGGTAATGAGGTATTACACTAGGGTGGCAGTTATGTGAGTGGAGAGAAGGGGAAGTATATGAGACATTGCAAAGGTAGAAAAAAAAGACTTGGCAACAAGGTGGATATTTGCAATGAATGAGAAGGAAGAATACAGGATGACTCTGAGATTGAAAGCCTGGGTACTATGAGGTATGGTGGTAACTTTGGGAGTAATAGGAAAGATTAGAAGAAGGGAAGAATGGAGGAGGGCGGAATAGAAAAATGAGTTCTGATTTTGATTTTGAGAGGCCTATGGAACGTCTAGTGAGATATCTAAAAGTTAACATGTGATGCTAGACTGGATAAGTGATGTTAGACTAACACTCTTTCTCCTTCCATTCCCTAAGAAGGCAGCTCTGTGACCAATCCTGGATCCCAACCTCTTTCCATTTTTCAGATGACCTGACCAGAGTGACTCCTCCAAAGGTGACTATATTTCAGCCATCTGAGGAAGAGATGGAGGAGAAGGGTAAGGCCACACTGGTCTGTCTGGCCACAGGCTTCTACCCTGACCTCGTGGAGCTGAGATGGTGGGTGAATGGGCAGGAGACACAAGTTGGGGTCAGCACAGATCCTCAACCCTCCAAGGAGCAGCCCCATAACAACTTCTCCACCTACTCACTGAGCAGTCGCCTGCGGGTTTCTGCTCCCTTCTGGCGCAATCCCAAGAACAGCTTCCGTTGCCAAGTACTGTTTAATGGGATCTCAGAGAATGAGCCCTGGACAAGTAACCGGAGCAAACCCATCACCCAGAATGTCAGTGACCAGATATGGGGAAAAGCAGGTGAGAATACCATAGGGTAAACCAGGATAGAAATGATATGGGTATGGAAAAAGATAGATCCAAAGAAGGAAACCAGGAAACCGAGGTGGGGGGAGAGAGAGAGAGAGAGAAAGAAAGAGAGAGAGAGAGAGGGGGGGGGGGAGAGAGAGAGAGAGAGAGAGAGAGAGAGAGAGAGAGAGAGAGAGAGAGAAACCTTTTCTTGAAACTGTCAAAGAGAGCCAAGGAAAGGATAGAAGATAATCCAGAGTCAAAGACAGAGTAGAAGGAAGAGAGATAATCACATAAACAGAGAACCAAAATAGTCTGTCTCTAAGGATCTCCCCAGGTTTCAGGTATTCAGAGAGAGGGAGAATCATTAACCTGGAGGTAACCAAGGCCACTTCCTGGGTGAATAAGATATCAACCCAGATGCACCCTTCCTGCTCAGTCATAATTAGCCTTACAGAGAGCCTCCTCCCACCCCAGCCTGTCAACCTGTGTAGCTCAGCAATTCACAGCATCCATTGACTTTGCATCCTTTCATTTTCCTAAGATCACAGGGATTTTTTTTAGTGATGATATCAAGGGGAAAAATACAGGACAAGAGTTAAGTTAGAATATATCTGAATTTATATTTTATTTGAATTATGAATACTTGTTTCATGATGTATTTGGGGCCCTAGTTCTATAAGTTTATATTAACCTATGTGGCCTACCTGTAAGACAACATCCTTGGGAAACTCAAGGCTTCTCATGTATGTCCTCGATTTTCTCTTTCAGATTGTGGTGTTACTTCTGGTAAGTGAAGCTCTTTTCTTCCTGTCTCATACCCCTGTGCCAGCAACCGTAGCCCAGGTCGGCCAGCTGGTTAGTCAGTGAATAAATATTTCTTAATTAACTACTGCATGCAATGCTTAGGATCCAAAAAATCTAAAAGTCACTCCCCGCCCTTGAGAAGCTTACAATCTAACGGAAGAGGCAATATATAAATAACTATGTATATGTATAACAAGTCCTTACCACCTTATCAAGTAGTAAGAATATGGGACTGGGAGGGCTAGAGATGCTTTCTTATAGATATGGGGTTTCAACTCTCACAGAGTCCTATCAACGAAGTATCCAGTCTGCCACCTTCTTCTATGAGATTCTCCTGGGGAAAGCCATGCTGTATGGCCTGCTGGTCAGTGCCTTGGTGTGGAGAACCATGGTAAGGGCTTGAAAAGGGTGGAAGGCAAATGAGACATGTCTGTTATCTAGAAGCAGCCCTTGGGAGTCTTCTTGGTTTACTAAGGGGAGAAAAAGGAGGAGGAGGGAGGGAGGGAGGAGGGGAATAATCCCAAGAACTCCAGAGAATATGCCCAAATGACTTGAATTTTTTAACTTACAAATGGGATTAGGGAGAGTGGAAAATTCATATTGAAACAAATATGGGGTTTGCTAGAGTCAGAGAACTCCAACGAGAGTCCGGTCTTCTACAGAGGTGCCATTTATGTATTTCCACCTTCTGAGTTTTTCCTTCTACAACATGTCTCTTCCTTCAGCTCCATTCCTCACCATGTTATCTGGAAAACCTAGAAAGTGGTAATTATGTCTCTTCCTTAGGCCAAGAAAAAACATTCCTGAGGCTACCTGTGGAGATAACAACATGGAGGAGAAAGCAGGAGAATTCAGTACCCTATCTTGGCTACTGCTTTCTCTATTCCTATCCTGTGTTCCAGAAGAACTATTATTTCCTCAGTTCCCATCTTCGTGTTTCGTAGGTCTCCTTAAAAAGAACTCTGAAGCTCACAGAGGACAAAGATGGTGGCTTAATCCTAAAGAAATAAAAAAGGTCTTGCTCTGCTTAGCTGTTACCATCTGTGTCTCCATCTTTTCTCTTTTTTTCACATCATTGACTTACATTTGGAAATATTCTTCCAAGTCAAGACAGAGTTCATGAAAGTATTAGAAGAGTTCATTAAAAATATGTCAACAGAGTTTGCCCACCATGGGAAGATAACCCACTGTGACATTGCCATCCCTCTCTTAGAGTGTCATAAAATGTAGTTGACAATCTCGCCTGTCCTTATACAGGCATTCCAGAACTATATCCAGGCCAATGGAGGCTAGTGGCTACAGATATATTGGGGAGAAAGCTGCACACAAGGCAATCGCAATACCCAAACCAGTAAGACAGTATATGAAGAAGAAAAAAAAATTAAGGAGAGTTGAACCATATTGCAGTAAAGGGCTTGAGATGATATCAAAAATTAGAGAGTGGAAAATGAAGGGAAGAAGGGAAGGGAAGGGAAGGAAAGGGAAGGGAAGGGAAGGGAAGGGAAGGGAAGGGAAGGGAAGGGAAGGGAA
>CM053623.1:81689963-81741655 GCA_028646595.1 Phalanger gymnotis | reverse complement strand
GGAGGGGAAGAAAGAGAAATAGTGAATTGACTAAGTTGGAAATAAGAAAGCTGCACTGTAAGGCAATCTGGACCTGGTATGAAGAGGAGAAAGCCTGCATGAGGGACAATTCAGGGAGACGAGTATTTTACGTAGCTCATAGTTCATACAAAATTTTCATCTAGAGTTAATAATTGGATATTGAAGTTAATGGGAGAGATTGGGATTGGATATATAGAGTTCAGAGTTAACCAAACAGAAATTAATAAGAATCTGAAGAGAGTGAAAATGTAGACTAAGAAAAGGAAACATAGCACAATCAAATCACTAACAATGAGAGAACATAAATCAAATACTTAAGTTTCAACTCACACCAAGTAATTTGGCAAAAATGACAAAAGATGAAAACACTCAATGTTGAAGGGACTGTAGAAAGATAGGCATGCTAATACACTACTGGTGGAGCTAGGAAGTTGGTCCAACCATTCTGGAGAGTAATTTATAATTATGATTTAAAATAAAAATTAAGTGAATAAAATGGTCATATCCTTTAATTCGGAAACACCACTGCTAGGCATATATCTTAAGGACGTCAAAGACATAAAAAAGTCCCATAAAATATTCATAAGATTAGACTTTATAACAGCAAAGAATTGAAACCTAAATAGAAGTCCTTTAAACGAATCAGGTTACATTAATACAATGGAATATTACTGTAGCATAAGAAACTATGAATATGAAGAATTCTCAGGAGCATGAGAAGACATATGAACTGATACAGAATAAAATAAACACAACAAGAAAAACAACATATCCAATGAATACAGAAATATAAATAGAAAGAACATAGAACCCAAACTGTAAAAGTATAATAACTAAGCTAGGTCTGGCAGAGTAAATGAGAAAATACACATATCTCATTTTTTTTAAAGTGGTGAACATTGTATAAACTGTCATGCCTGCTTGATGCATTCACTAGTTTTACTCTATTCCATGGTTTATTCTCTTTTGTTGTTTTTCTTTACAAGTCACATCTCACTGGGATAAAGGAGGAATGAGGAATATATTCAGAAATGAAGATGATATAAATTTTTTAATAAAATAAAAAGCAATCATTTGTAACTTAGGAGAAAACAGTTTCAATTCAATGGTAGGGTCAGAAGAAAAGGCCCTGTGCTAAGCATTTTATAAATATTATCTCATTTAATCCTCACAACAACCCTGAGAAATAGGTTCTATTATTATTCTTATTTTATAGTTGAAGAAACCAGGGCAGATGGAGTTTAAGTGACTTACCTGGGGCCACATAGCTAGGAAGTACATGAGGTTGGATCTGAACTCAGGTTTTATTGGCTCCAGGCCCAGGACCCTAACCACTGCACCATCTAGCTGCCTCAAAAGGCAAATTATAAGGGGGAGTGGAAATGTTGGTAGAACTGACTCACACAATCACTAGGTCAAATGGCTACTTTTTAGCATAAGGTTTTCAGCACACCTAAATGGTCCAAGAGTTATTCCCCTCCGCAACTCCTGTAAGATTGGTTTCTGTATCACTCACTTGACTAGAACTATGTTGTCTTTCTTTATACTCTAATAGCTAGATGGATGAAGAAAGAATCCTGGCTTCTTCCCTCCTCACTCTACAAACTTCAATCTCTTTGAAAACACAGACTAGGTTTAAATAAGTCTATATGTGTATGTCTTGAGCTTTTCCTGCCTCCCTCAGTAGGAAGGTCTTCTACACTCCTATAGTGAGTGGATCCCATTTGGCCTGCCTCACCCTATTTCTGCTCAACATTTTACCTTTATCTTTGCTCACTCCCTCCCCCCACCCCCCAGAAATTGTGATTTACTAAATGTCATGGTGATCAACTGCCCCTGCCACCAAGGATGTCTCCTCAGTGAGCCAGAGTGTGCAGGGTGAGAGAATTTAAGGACTATCTCAGAGTCTGGAAGCCTGTTCTGACTCAACACCTGGTTTATTTCAGTATGAACAAAAGTTTACAATTATAAGATCATGGATTTGGACCTGCAAGGGACCTTGGAGGTCATGTGGTCCAAATTCCTTATTTTGTAAATGAGGAAACCAAGGTCCAGAAACTTTAAGTGACTTTCCCAAAGTTACAAAGCTGGGATTTGAACCCAGGTCTTCCTGGTTCTATGGCCTACATTGTCACCATTATACAGGACTCTTCTCCTGTAGAATGGGCTGAGAATAGATCAGATAAAAGGATTCAGAGGAAATCTAAGAGCCATTACCAAGGTATGATAGATTGGGCGGTGGGCCCAGGCCCAGGGCTTTGGAGGGCCCTCCTTTCTGAGCAGTGACTTAAAGAGGCAAAAAATGGAGAAAATGGAGAGAAAGGAGTGAGATTTTAAGAAGAAAAGATGCCCTAAAGTTCACATTCATACAATTAGGGTATTAATATTCACTAATGCCAAGTAAAGAGCTAGGATTATATCTTCCCACTGCCACACAAACCTCTCACTCTTATTCGACTTCTTTTCCTCTCTTTGGAATACCTTGAGATTCATACAAACCTTTTTTTTTCCATGAGTACATGGAATTGTATTGGTGGAAGGCCCTCCTTGGTAAGAGAACTCCCCAAAGCAAATCCACAACTATTCTGCTGTTTATTGTCATAGAGATGTCAAAGGAGCCCTTAGATATTGTGACCTGCCCAGAGTCACACAGCTAATATGTGTCAGAGACAAGACTCAAATTATGTCTTTCTGACAGTCTCCTAATCTCTATCCATTTATCCATGCTGCCTCTCAAACTGATTTTATCTTTTTTTTGGTCTTAGGAGGAAAAAATCCAGTGTGGTTGGCTCCAGGGAAACAGCCCATAGAGAAGACCTTGTTGTCTTTGAATCCCCAGTGCTGGGCACTTAGTAAGCTCTTTATAAATTTAGTTGATTGATTTGACTCCAGGATTCTGAAAAGAATTGTAAAAATTGTAGTGAAAACTACAGTCCTAACTCTAGACCATAGATCCTTAATCTTTTTTTGTGTGTATTTTAAATAAATAAATAAATGTTCTTAAATAAAGTGAATGTTTTTAAAAAAATATATTTAAAATAGAATTTAAATAAATAAATGGTTTTTAAAGCACATAGGACTACAAAGAAACTCATTTTACTGAAATACAGTTATTGAAACATCTATGAAAAAAGTCCATGGATCCAGATTAAGATTCTCTGCTCTAATATCTAATATCATTTTCAGTGATAAGTGGGCTATTTCTTCCTCAAGTGGCAAAAGCAGAAAAAAGTAATGCATTTCACCTGTAATGCTCATTTGACTCTCAATCACATTTAGCCACTCGCAGCCATGTGTTTGTCAAATCAACCTTGAATATTGCAATGACAAGAAACCACTGAGGAATTTCACTATTCTTTTTAGGGAGAGTCTGAATTGTTAGGAAGTACTTCTAGGGTTCTGCCCTCTAGGGATAAGTATTTCCTTCCACATAGTGTATAACAAAATTGCAAGTACCCTGACTATTTTAGTTGCCCTCCTGTGGACTTGATTCAAATGATTAATATCTTTCTGAAAAGTGATACCTAGAACTGAACATAATAGAACAAGTGGAGTGTGAATTGACCAAATCACATAAAATTATCACTTCTCTCCTTTTACTTTCTCTGCAGATGATAACTATGACATCTGGAGGAAGCAAGTTCCATCTGAGAGGGCAGGGAAAAGAGAGACCCAAGCAGTTAGAAGAGGAACATAAAAATGAGGTGGGAGAACAACAAACCTAGCCTGCATTGTAATTTGGTTTTTATTCCTTGATGCATCAATAGCCTACTTGTTACTGAAAATTATTTCAGATCCTAGAACAAGGTTCTTAACTTGGAGTAGCACTTAAAGAAAAATTATAACTGCATTTCAGTAGAAGAGGTTTTTTGTATTTTATATCTTAGTTTATGCATTTAAAAAGATTATTATGAGAAGGAACCCAAAGGCTTCTCCAAATTGTCAAAGGGGTCCATGACACCAAAAAAAAAAAAGAAAAAATAAGAGCTCCTTCTCCAGTGAGAGTATTGTAGTGAATAGCATGCTGGACTTGGAATCAATTAACTTGTATATATTATGAACTTACCATGTGCCCAATATTGGGGATGCAAAGACAAAAAGAAATAACACCTTCAACACTTTGTATTCTAATAGAACCAGAAAGACCTGGGTTTGAGCCCAACTTCAGACACTAGCTACGGGGCTCCACAGATGTCACTTCTCTGAACCTCAGTTTCTTTATTTTAAGCTTTTATCTAGCATGTTTTTCCCCCAGTTATATGGACAATTTTTAACATTTGTATTTAAACTTCAAGTTCCAAATTCTCTCCCTTCCTTCATCCCCCCACCCCACTGAGAAGGCAAGCAATTCCATATAGATTATACATAGGGAGTCTTGCAAAGCATATTCATAATAGTCATGCTGTGAAAGAAAATATAGACAAGAAAAAAACTCAAGAAAAATAGTTTTAAACAAGTATGCTTCAACCTGTATTTACATGCCATCAGTTCTTTCTATGGGGATGGATAGCCGTTTTCATCACAAGTCCTTCAGAGTTGTCTTGGGTTATTGTATTGCTGAAAATAGATGTCATTTGTGGCTGCTCACCTTGCAATTTTGCCATTACTTTGTACACAGTACATTTCACTTTACATCAGCTCATACAAGTCTTGCCAGGTTGTTCTGAGAGCATCCTGCTCATCATTTCTAATGGGACAATTGTATTCCATCATAATCACATACAACTTGTTCAGCCATTCCTCAAATGATGGGTATCTCCTCCACTTCTCATTATTTACCCTCAGAAAAGAGCTGCTATAATTGTTTTTACATATAGGTCCTTTTCCTTTTTGTTTTTATATCTTTTGGGATACACAGCTAGTAGTGATATTGCTAGGTCAAAGTATATGCAGAGCAGTTTCTTTATCTTTAAGAGAGTAACTACTTTGTGGGGCTGTTGTGAAGATCAAACGAGATGATGCATGTAAAGCACTTTACAAAACTTTAAAGTGCTATGTAAATATCAGATATTATTATTGTTATTATTGCTACCTCTGAGATCAGGTATAAGGTAGAGAATTGGACCAGAAACTCTGAACACCCCTTTTTTCCACCCTACTGTTCCCTTCATTAGGGGTTGTGATTATCAGGGAATTTAATCCCTTTGAGAATAATCTGTTTTTGCTAATTGAGACATAGCTAGCTATTTCAAGTGTCAACCCCTTAGCTAAGAGAAACACCTTCTCTGAACCTTAGCCCTGCCCACTCTTCTTCTCTATAAATAAGAATCTAAGCAGAAGGGGCGCAGGTATTGTCAGAGTCGATGCTCCTATACAGGTGGCGTCCAGGGGGGGAGAGCATGTACTCCCTGCCTGGGCCCCCTGACTTTGTTTCTTTGGTCTCCTTACCACTTCCCACTTTACTCCTCCCCCAAGCCCTGTTCCACCAGTCCCTACCACAAGCACTCCCCAAAACTTCCTCTGGGTTAAGGGAAGGGGATGAGGAGGAGGGGTTATTTTTGTAGCAAGCTGTATCATTGTGTGGACTGGGGGGGGGGGACACAATGATTCAAGTTTATGAAATGCCTTTACAAAAATCCCTCACCCCGAGGATGTCCACTACTTTCCCTCTTTTCCATCCTTTTGGGGTCTAAAAGGACAGTTTTGTTGAGGGGAAGGACATTTCTGGAGGCAATAGCTGAGAGACTCTGTTCCATTCATATCTAAACTGTAGCCTGGACTCAGTGCCCTTTCCTTCCTCCAGCTGACAACTCAATTCATGGATTCAGGTCAAGGTCTCAAGGAATACTATTACATGATAGGCATTCTCTTGGATTTAATGAGTCAGAGGGTTGATTCAGAAGAGGTAGAGTGGCAGTACAGTCACAAAGGATCCATTCCAATAAGAAATCAATGTTTTATAATGTAATAAAATGAAACAGGGAGCATTGTCCTCCGTAATCCTGAGGAACCGAAGAGTAACTGCCTATAGTAACTTCATGTTAATTTGACTTTAAATGAGCACAACTATTTGCAATTATTTCACCGTATCTTGCTGACCCTGGAGAGCGTCAGGACAAGAAGGAATTAAAAGGCAAGGGAGGCCCTAGGGGATGGGGAAGAATTCTTGGCCGTGCTCTTCCTACTGTGCTACAGTGAGCTTCATTTTGGACCTGGGACCAGGCTCAATGTTCTAGGTGAGGAGGTTTGGGATCGAGGATTTATGGGAGAGGGGTTGGGAAGTGGCAGCTGCGTCTTGGCCTTGACAGTACCCATGCAAACCAACCTATCCTAGTCCCCTTACCCTCCTTCTGGAACCTCTGGACTGGAGGGCGTGGGAGGAACGCGGAGGGCTCCGGAATCGCGGGACGGAGCTGGAAGCCCCTCCGAAGCATACCCGAGTTTGAGCCGAAGCGCTAGCTACTGTGTTAACTCCGGCTCTCAGTTATACTTTGGAGCCGGAACCAGGCTAACAGTTCTGGGTAAGAGAGGGCAGCACCCACTATCCTCTATTCCCATTTAATCCCTCTCAGTGAGCAGGGAACAGGGCAGAGATGGAAACTGGTCCCAGCCTAGTAGAGAGCTGGGGACTGGAATAGGGACCCCCATAGTCCTTCTCCTCCCCAGTCCATTTGTGCGCGGGGCTGCTGGGCTGTGAGCATAGACCCCCTCGACTTCGGGACGGGCTCCAGGCTCTTCGTTTTAGGTAAGCGTTCCCCCGTTGGAGGAAAGGAGAGTCCCCAGGGAAGAGCTGATGTTCCTAGGGTAGAGAGGAGGAGCAGATGACAGTTGGGAGTCCTGTTTTTGTGAGGAACCTGGGGGCTGTGACTCTGGTAATGCAGCCCAGTCTTTTGGATCTGGAAGTCGGCTGATCGTCATAGGTGAGTGTCCCCGGATAGCTTCTAATAGGGCATTGAGGGTCTGGAAGAGTCCCGGCACCACAGCTTGTCAGATGCTTGGCTGGGCAGCTCGCTCTGGCCAGGAACAAGGACCGCGCTGAGGGAAAGCCCCTGTGGCAGAGAGAGAGCCGGCGCCATTTCCACCGCTAGGCACCCTTTCTCCTGCCCCATAGATGATTCTTTCTTGATCTGAGTGGACTGTAAGGGAGTAGCTAGTTGAGTTGGGGGGCAGGCTAAGATGGACCAAGAGCACAGCCCCGGCAGACCTGATGAACTGGCTGTCGGGGCTTGTCTGTGCCAGTCTTCCCAGGAGCAGTGTTTTGGCTTGCCTATCCGGCGACGGGTTACAGGTGATACACCTCCCTGCTACCCCTAACCAAGGTCCGGTCCCCCCCAACAGTGGCTGTTCATAGTCAATGTCCAGTAGCTAGTTTATCCTGGTGGGAGGATAATCCCCGAGGGGAGCTTTGGAAAACCTTCAGCCACTCCCATATCAGTTTCTATCCTGAGTGCCCCCCACTCCACACTTCCCCCTTCCCTAATAATGGATTTACTCTAAGGAAACCTGAGTGCACATGGACAAATTGGGATGAAAAAGGGATGGAGGAAGGTAGCGAGGGGACTGGTCTAACTCTTTTCAGTTTCTAATAGATGAGGAAAGTATGTTTGCCGAGCCTTCTCCACGGGACAAAAAATAGTGTCTAAAGGGAGGTAAATGTCAAAGGGAAAAGATCCCAGCAGTGAGTGTGGACTGACAGCCAGGCATGAAAAGTCATGAAAAAGACGTTGAATTTGGAGTAAGAGGACATGGATTCAGACAGATCTCCAACCTTGGTGACCTTGGACAAGTTACTTTGTGTCTCTGGGCCTCAAGTACATCATTTATAAGATGGGAGGGTTGCGCTATAAGAGCTCTAAAATCTCTTCCAGATATAACCCTGCTCTGAACTTTATCACTTTATTTATTCTATACAGTTGGCCAAGAATGCAGAGGAGTTAGAAGAAAGAGAGACAGAGAGATACAGAGAGAGACAGACAGACAGACAGATACAGAGAGAGAGAAAGAGAGAGAGAGAGAGAGAGAGAGAGAGAGAGAGAGAGAGAGAGAGAGAGAGAATATGTTGGAATGTTGGTTTCTGCTCTCATCTTCATTTATGGGAATGGCATACATAGATCTTAAAATCTAGTATAGTGCACTTAGAGGATACTTAAGTGTTTACTTATTTAGTCCTGATAAAGAGGAAGGAGAGGAAAGATAATAATGATTGATGGACAAAGTGTAAGTGAGCATGGGAGCAACAGACACAGGCAATAGGAGAATACCAGTTCCAGGCTGGGTTTGACTTTTCAAAAGAGACTCCTGTATAGATTACAAAGTCTGCCTTTCCCCCTCCCCAAGTCCTTCACTCTCTTGCTTTGGGATCCTGTTCCTTGAGAAAAATCATAGGATTTTGAACTGGAAAAATGTTAGAGATTATTCATCCCAATCTTTATTTTTAGAAATGAAGTAAATGAGTCCCATAGAGGTGAAATGTAAGGATCATGTCCATATCACCACTACCAGACCTTGACCATGGGCACCTATCAGACTAGTCAGTCATAGAAATTGGAGGAGTAAGTTCTTGTCTCCATTGGGTGATTAACTCAAGAGTGCCACAGGACTCTCTAGCCCTGAAATATTTCCCCTTTCCCTCAGACTAGACCTAAAATCCCCACCATTACAGTTACTGCTCTGGGTTTGATGAAAGATAAAAAGAGAGGGAGTGTGGGAGGATAAAGGTTCTTTAAATGTATATATTTTACTTTAGAAGGGTGCAATGTGAATCTAATGTTTTATGAGTTCTCTTATAGAATAGAGATTATATTTATTACTCTTGGCACTAGAGGGGAAAACTAATATTAATATGTGGAATTTTAGGGAAGAATATTTCAGCTCAATCTAGGGAAGGATTTCTGATCAGTTTATAGTCTGAGCTATCAAAAAATAGACCAGGATGCTTTAGTAGGAGGTGAGTTCCCCGTCCCTGGAGGTGTTCAAACAAAATCTGGACAGCCACTTGTTGAGCATGAGTATATACCTTATTCTTCAGTAAAGATCTCAGATCACTTCTGGCTATGATGCCGAGATTCCAGGAGGGAGAGCTGGATTTCTACCAAATGTCTTCTTTCATTTGCATTTAGAACTAGACCCATTTAATAAATGCTTATTTCAGCTCTCAGGTATATGAAAGTTATAAAGATAAGTAAGATGGGATCCCCCCCCCATTGAACTCCCCTTAGCTTGATTAAGTTTGTTGTTGTTATTCAGTCTAGCCTGACTCTTTCTGACCCCATTTGGGGTTTTCTTGGCAAAGATACCAGATTGGTTTACCATTTCTGTCTCTAGCTCACTTTACAGATGAGGAAACTGAGGCAATAGGATTAAGTGACATGCCCATGGCCACATAGCTTGTAAGTTTCTGAGGGCTGGATTTAAACTCAGATCTTCCTGACTCCAGGCCTGGTGCTCTATCCCTTGCTGCACATAGCTGAGTTTATTAAAGGATAAAACCACTATAATAACAAGACCTTAAGGAAATGGGAAAGAATCAAAGAAGTATTGACATGAGAGAGGGAGGGAATAAGCATTTATATGTAGGCCCTACTATGTGCCAGGCATGGTGCCAAGTGTTTTTTACCAATATTGTTTCACTTGATCCTCTCAACTCTGCAAAGTAGGTGCCATTATTATCCCTATTTTGCCATTCAGGAAACTGAGGCAAACAAAGGTTAAGTGACTTGCCCAGAGCCAAGGTCACATAGCTAGTACATTCTATGGTTAGATTTGAACTAAGGTCTTCTAGACTCCAGGCTCATTACTCTACCACCAACTGACTCAGAAGAGGCAATTCAGGAGAGACCTAGAACAGGATACATGACTTCAAATGGCTGATCATTCTTAGCTGTCATGGTAGAGAGATATTTACAGATAAAGAAACTGTGGGCCTGCTAGTGGAGGCAAAGCAGATGCATAGGGCCTTGCCTTAGGCTAATTCTGACAAGCAAACGCGTTCTTAGATTTATCAGTCTGAAGGAATCATGACCAAAAAAACTCCATCAATATATGCCAGGTTAACAATTGAAGTAAACAGGTAGAATCTGCTGGAATTTAAGTCAATTAGCAAGGGACTGTGCTAGGTACAGAGGACACAGAGAAAGAGAGAAGACATCCTGTCCTTAAATAGCTTACATCCTACCAGGGGATATAACCGGCCCAAGAGTATATACAAAGTAATAAAGAGAACTTTAAAAATGGAAATACTGCTAATAAGTGGAAAGGAGGAAGGGAAGCCTTGGTACAGAAGGGGAAACCCAATCCATGCTTTGAAGGAAGCTGGAGATTCCCCTAACTAATTGGGGGAGGGAACATGGGAGATCATTTTTGCAAAGGCATCAGGGTAGTAGATGGAAAGTGATGTACAAGTTTGGTTGGATCAGGAAATGATTGAAGGGTAGTGATATGAAATCAAAGCAGAGAAAAGGAGAGGGGAAGATTGTAGAGGATTTTAAATATCCAGCCAAGCATGTTGTTTTTATCTTAGAGGTAATAAAAAGTCATTGAAGATTTTTGATGGGGTTGGGGGAAGAGGAGACACGGTCAGATCCATCCTTTAGGAATATGAATTTAGTGACTATATGGAAGAATTAGAGAAGGGGCTGGGAGACCAACCAGAAAGCTACCAAAACAGAACAAACAAGTGATGATAGGGGCATGAAATAAGGTAAAGACCAAGTGAGTGTAGAAAAAAGGACAGATATTGGAGTGGTTGTGGAAGTAATGTTGACAATCATTATATAAGATGTCCCTTAAATATTAGGGCCAAGCAATAAGATTTTTGGGACACCCCCTATAATAGGATTGAGGGAGAGGATGATTCCAATGTTGAATATCTGTAAGGATACTTGTGCTTTTGAAAGAAATGGGGAGATGTGGAAGAGAGATAGGCTTAGAGGGCTCAGCTCAAAGATGTCTACGAATAGGGAAAGGGAATTGAGACTTAACTGATAGAAGCAATGTAGCTTTATACATATGAAGTATGGAAGGAAAAAAAAGTCTTTCAAGGATTCTAGATCTATGATCCCTGAAAAGTCTTTTCAATTAAACCACAACACCACTTATTCAAGTATCTGCTATATTCAAAGTAATTTGCTATGCACTAGAAGAAATATAAAAGTAAACAAAATAATATATCTGAACTCAAGTAATTTGCATTCAAGTAGAAAAGATAAATTATATATTCAAAAATTATACTTATGTATGCAAAGTACATATAAAAATTACAATTCAAAACATAACATTACAAGTGGACAAGAGAGTTATGGAATCCTGTGACTTCCATCTGTGAGATAAGGAAAGATTTTTCAGGTTTCTTATCTGTAAAATGAAAAAATTGGAAACGATGATTTTTGAGGTCCTTCCAAGCTTCAAATAGATAACTAGGCCTTGAAGAATAGATAGGATTTTAATAGACAAAAGGATATCTTGATTCTCACAGAGTACTACAAATAGACAAAGACATAAAGCATCCTTCTTCCTTCCTCTTACAGTAAGACAGCTCTTTGTCCAGTCTTGGATACTAATCCCTTTCCATTTTTCAGATGACCTGACCAAGGTGACGCCTCCAAAGGTGACTATATTTCAGCCATCTGAGGAAGAGATGGAGGAGAAGGGTAAGGCCACACTGGTCTGTCTGGCCACAGGCTTCTACCCTGACCTCGTGGAGCTGCGATGGTGGGTGAATGGGCAGGAGACACAAGTTGGGGTCAGCACAGATCCTCAACCCTCCAAGGAGCAGCCCCATAACAATTTCTCCACCTACTCACTGAGCAGCCGCCTGCGGGTTTCTGCTCCCTTCTGGCGCAATCCCAAGAACAGCTTCCGTTGCCAAGTACTATTCAATGGGATTTCAGATAATGAGCCCTGGACAAGTAACCAGAGCAAACCCATCACCCAGAATGTCAGTGACCAGATCTGGGGAAAAGCAGGTGAGAAATGTCATGAACCAGAGTAGGGTGGGGATTGTATAGTGAAAAAAAAAGACCCGGAAAAGAAGACCAAGACAAAGACATAGGGTCTGGGGGAAGAAAGACAGAAAAGGCCAAGTACAGAATGAAAGAAAATCCAAAAGCAAAACCATAGAGGGAAGGAAAAGAATCAAAAATACAGAAAACAAAAGAAAGAACATAATCTATCCCCAAGAATCTCCCTTGGCAACATGGATCTAGAGATAAAAAGTGTCAGGCCACACTCTCCTGGAGGTAATCAAGGCCTCTTCCTGCATGAATTATGTGTCAAGCCAGACTCAACTTTCTCCTTCAACCCTAATCAGAGTCTTGCAAATAGCAGCCCCAGACTGCCAATTTGCATAACTTGTAGAGTATTCCTCTGACCCTCCATCCTTCCATTTGCCCACAATCATATCGTGTTTTTTAAAAGTAGTAGCAAGGAGAGGAGTACAAGGCTAAGGCTAAGTCGGAAGGCATCAAAATTTTAAAACCATATGTAAATTTGCTTGCCTCAGGATTAATTTTGGTCCCTAGACCAATAGATTTAACTTGTGTGGCCTACCTAAAAGATAGCATCTTTAGGAAAGCCAAGGATTGTCAAATATGTACCCAATTTTCTCTTTCAGATTGTGGTGTTACCTCTGGTAAGTAAATCTCTTTTTCTCCTTATTCCCTACCCCTTTGCCAGCAACCATAACCCAGATATCCCTTGGGTAAGCTCCTAGAGGTCAAGGATTTTCTTTTGCCTCTTTTTGTACCCCCAAAGCTTAGCAAAGGACCTGGCACTGAGTGCACAGTTAATAAATGTTTATTAGTTGATCGATTAAATATACTTTTCTCTTGTCCCATTAGTGATAGCAATGTGGGACTAGAGGAGGCTATAATTATGTGTTTATGAGTACGAGGTCTCTACATTCACAGAATCCTATCAGCACAGTATCCAGTCTGCCACCTTCCTTTATGAAATCCTGCTGGGGAAAGCCATGCTATATGGCCTACTTGTCAGTGCCCTGGTGTGGAGAACCATGGTAAGGAACTGCAAAAAAGGAGAGAGGAAAATGGGGCACAAATACAATCTAAAACCAGCCCTAGAAAATATGATGTACCCATAAGTCATGGAGGGTATGGGAAATGTGAAGGAGGAATAAAATAACCCCTAATGCCCCACAAAGTACTCCAAAGTGCCTTTAACTTTTAAGTTTACAAATGGGATTGGTGGGAATAGAGAAATTCAAGGTAAAATTAAAATATGCAATCAAGAAATTCTAACAAGAATCCAGTCTCTTACAAATATTTCACATAGATAGTCTCAAATCCTGAGTTTCCCCATTCTGCAACATGTCCCTTTACTTAGTCTTATTCCCCACATCCAACCTGGGAGATTGACAAGAGATATGTGTGTGTCTTCTTCAGGTCAAGAAAAAATATTCCTGATGCCAACTGTGGAGGTGAGCACAGGGAGGAGAGACCAGGAGGATTCAGCACCCCAGTTTGGTTTCTGCTTTCTCTATTCCTATTCTATGTTCCAGAAAAGCTATTGTTTCCTCAACCTTCATCCCCATCTTTCACAGGTCTCTCCAAAGAGAACATTACAATTCTAAGGGGAAAAAGATGGTGGTTTAATCTTGAAGAAATAAAAAAGCCTGCCCTGGCTTAGCAGTTACCAGTCATGTCTCTATCTTTTTTCTCATTGACTTAATCTGGAAATATTTCTCCATGTTGGGGTATAGAGTTCAAGAAAGTGTTAGCATAGTTAATGGAAAACCTTCTTGAGCAAAGGAAGAGGTTATTCCATTATGACATTAGCATCCCCCCTCAAAAATTCAATTGTCAATCACATTTGTCCTCATATTAGGTACTCCAGAGATAGAACTAAGCCAATGATCGTTAGAGGTTGTGATTTTGGAGAGAGAAAGCTGTACACAGGGGAATCACAATATCCAAGTGATTAAGAGAATATGTGAGAAAAGGCAGGAAATAAAAATCTGGTATGAAGGAGAGATGAGCCCTATTTTAGTTAGGAGAATGAAACAAAAAGGTGAGAAGGGATTGAGAAAGTGAGGAAAATATAAAAGAATGTTCAGGAAATTGGAATAAGGTTTAAATTAGAGGTAAGTTGTTGAAGTCTGGGACTAATGTGAAGGTTGGTATGCTTTGAATGTATTGAATTTTTATGTTCTGAACTTTGGAAATTTTCACATGGAGTTAGAGGTTGCGATTGAAGTTCAGGAGAGGGATAAATAGATTTGATGTTCATCTAAATAAATGTGATAAATGAATCCATGGGATCTGATTATATCTCAAAGAAAATAAAAGCATAGACTGAGAAAAGGGTCCCAGGTAGACCCAAATCCTTAATAGTAAAATTAATATGAATAAAATCAATTCTGAGATTTTATTCTACATCGAGAAAATTTGCAACGCAACAAAAGGATGAAAATAATCAATGATGGAGGAGCTGGAAAAAGTTGGACCTATTAATCCAATGTTGATGGAACTATGAGTTGGTCTGACTATTAGCTAAATGATTTTGTAATTGTGATTTTTAAAAGCCACTAAAATGTCCATGATGTTTGATCCAAAGACCCAACTCATAGATCTGAGTAAGAAATAAATGTCCCATATGTGCCAAAATATTCACAATAGCATTTTTATAGCAGCAGCAAAGAAAAAAATGCTTTTTGATGGGGAATAAAGATTTAATTTGTGATTGGTATAAAGAACTACTGGATCAGAGAACGCCTTGTATCAATACAAGTTGACTACTTCTCTGCAGCTTATATTCCTATGGAATGTCCTAGGACACTGTGGTCACATAGACAGCATCTGTCAAAGATGGGGATTGAACCTTGGGCTTTGTGACTCTGACTCAAGCACTTCTCTTTTGATTAGAGAATAGCTAAACAAATAATGTTATCTGAATGTAATGGAATTTGTGAAAGAAGAAAACATGAAAACAATAAATTTAGAAAAGCATAGGTAGATATAGAGCTGATGGAAAACAAAGAAAGTGGACCAGGAAAGTTTATACATAATAACTACAACAATGGAAATGAAAGAATAAAACCTCAAACTGAATTCTATGTAATTATAATGACCAAACTTGGCCCTTGAGAAGGGGTGAGAAAAAATATATCTCTTCATCTTCCTTGCAGAAATGGGAGGCCATGCCTGTGAAATGCTGCTTAGAATTGGCAGATACGTTAACTGGTTTTATTGAAATGAATGCATTTTTAAAACTTTATTCTCTGTTACAAAGAATGTTTCACTGTATAGTGGAGGGATGTGGCATTTATTAAAGTGTGAAAGTGGCATAAAAGCAAAAGATAATATTTTGTATGGGAGAGGACAGGGAAGAGAGAATGTTGGAGACCAGGATTCATTTGAGAACAGGTCAAAAGTATTCAGAGTTAAATCTTAGCCAATCAAGGGAGATTATTTATAACATAAGAAATTTTGGGTGAGTCACCCAAATCTTCTAAGACCCCAAATGGAGGACTGAATTTCAATAGTGTAGTGGAGACAGAAGCTAGATTATGAGGGGTTGATAAGTGAATGCAAAGACAAGTCTCAGTTATATAGTCACAAGATCAAATGGCTGCCTTTAAGCATGTGGTTCTCAACACATCTGAATGTACAGATGGATGTCCTATTAATTTCTATGACACATTCCTTTACCACACAATTATTATTTTGACTGGACCTATATTTTATTGCTTTATATTCTAGGTTGGCTTGTTTTATTGTTCGTTTTGTTTTGGGGGGTGGGGAGAAAGTCTTCTTCCCACAACCAAACTTTAAACTCCTTGAAGGCAAGATTATGTCTTTTATATGTCTTCGGCTTTATAAGAAGGTCCTTAGTACTTACGAAGTAATTAGGTCTCAGTTAGCATAAGCCCACCAATTTCTACTTAATATATGATACTGTTCCCCAATAATTTAAATTTCTAAGGTGTCATGTTGATCATCAGATTCTGATACCACTGTCTTTTCAAGGAGACTAAATGTTCAGGCTGAGAGAAACTCTGGACTGGAAGCTTATATTGTTTCAGTCCCTTAATCAGGGCATTCTGGGCCAATTCTTTAGATTATATGATCTTGGATTCAGAGCTGGAAAGGACCCTTGGGATCATTTATCCTCTAATTAGACAGAGAAGATATCTCTCCCCCTAATTACAGATGAGGAAATAGAGACACAGAATTTAGATGACTTGTCCATAGTCATGATAGAAAGTGAGCTAAGATTTGAATGCAGGTTTGTCTGGTTCCAAATCTAGCATTTTATCCTATATACCCTTCTTGTTCCTTGATTTCCCCTTCTGTATTCCAGGATTGGCAGGAAGGGTTTGCTCTTCATAGGCTGCATAGAGAAAGATGGGCTAAAACAGTGATTTGTTTTGTAGACACTTTGGTTAAGTCTATGGAAATCTTCTCAGAAAAAATGTTTTTAAATGCACACAATAAAACACACAAGATCACAAAGGAAACCAAATATAATGAAAGAATTATCAAAAAATTTTAAGAAAAAACTAGTTCATAAACCTTAGCTTAAGAACTTCTCCACTAAAGGAATAGGAGTTTGAACATCTTAGATGCTGCTTACTAATAGTAAGGACACTGATGTCATCTAGTGTAATCCCCATAGACGTTATTCCCACAATAACATCCTCCAAGAGTAGTCATCCAGCTTTTACATGATCACTTCCAGTAAGAGAATTCATTCTTTTCATTTTATTGTTTTGGAGAAAATTGAGGTTAAGTGACTTGCCCAGGATCATACAGCTAGTCAGTGTCTGAGGCTGGATTTGAACTCAAGTCCTCCTGACTCCAGGGTTGATGCTCCATCCACTGTGCCACCTACTTGCCCTGAACTCATTCTTTGTAAAGAATTTCATTAGCCTTTTGCGGGGAATAGCTTGATATATGAGGAAGTTCTTCTATGTTCCTAATCTCTGAGGACAAGCAAAACTAGGCTAATCCCTCTTCAATAGATTTTTTCAACAGGTATATATGAAAATTTTCAAGTATCTTCACCATTCTGGTGATGCTGGTCAACACCTTTTTCTTCTGGTTAGTGCCTTTCTCAATGATACCAAGAACCGAACTCGTTAGCAAAAGATAAGACACAATTTTGTGCCCATGTTATCATTCTTTGCACGTCAGTCAAGCTCCAGGGATTCAGTGGGATATCACAGGGTCTGGAGAAAGATAGTACCAGGAATTGGCCTTGGACATGAAGTGGTGGAGCAAGGAGCCTCCAAGAGGTAGGAGATGTAGGCCCCACAGAAATGGAGGTGGGAAGACAGCAAACTCCTCTTGCTTTGCCATTCTACCTAGGTTGGGGAGACAATAGCTCATTTCTCAGTGAAAATGATCTCTTCTCCTCCTCCCTGCCAGAGTCAGCATTGAAATGGACAAGATTCTGAACTTGAACTCAAGAACCCTGGATCCGAATCCTACCTCAGACACTTGCTGTGTGTCCCAGGACAAAGTCACTTAATCTCACTGAATTCAGTTTCCTCATCTGTAAAATAGCACCTACCTCAGAGTTGTAAGGATTAAATTGTTTTATGTACATGAAAAACCTTTACAAAGCCTTAAAGTTCTGAGAGTCAGCCTGGCCTAGTGTCCAGAGAGCCATACCAGAAACTGTGAAGATGAGTTTGAATCTCACCTCTGACCCGTCTTGACTGTGCAATCTTGGTCAAGTCTCTTAGCTTCTCAGGGCTCCAGGCAATACTTGAGACTGTAAATTGCATTGACAGGTAATGGCATCCTTATCTGGGAGCTTCCTGTGCCAATGCATTGATGTTGGTCTTTAAGGTGCTATAGAAATGGGGGCAATATTACTATTATGGCTATCCTTGAGATTGCTTACATAGCAGAAGAATGGACCAGCTAGTCTGAATTGACTTTCTTCCCACTGTGCCCCTGCCCCTTGGAGTCTATAAAACTCTTGGAATTTGCCCAGGAATATTGGTTCTTTGCTTACTGAGATTCATCTAGCTACTTTAAGTGGTAGCTTCGTAACTAAAGAAGAGCATCTTCCTTCCACCTTAGTGCAGCGCACTCTGCTTCACCAGAAATTCTAGTCTTAGCAGAAGAGGCACAGTTACTCTTATGGTTTGATACTCTTACACAGGTTTGGTTTTTTTTTACCCACATGTCATGTAGGGAGAAATGCAAGCACACTCTGCCTGGTCCCTGACTTCCTACTGTTATTTCAGCCCTTCTCCCTTTACCCTTCCCCCAAACCCTGCCCTGCTAGAACCAGCCACAGTCACTAACTCCCCTCTAAGTCTCCTCAGGGTTGAGAGAAGAGGGGTAGAGGGGAGGAGCCATTCTTGAAGTAGGTTGTATCATTATGGTAAATAAGGGGGTTGGGTGCAATGAGCCCCCAAGATGCTGTTACAAAAATTCTCTTGTTCCAATGACAAGCCCGACTCCCCTTTCTCCCTTTTTTGGGGGTCTGACTGAGAAATTTTGAAGCAGTATCTCTATCTCAGGGAGATTTCAGGGTCTCTATGAATGTGGATGGGAAAAAATACATTTTTATTTTCAGTAATCTCCAAGTGTATTTTGGCATTTCCTTCCTTTATGATTTTTAAAAAATCATTATTCTGAGAAGATGTCAATAAGTTTCATAAGTTTGCCAAAGAGGTCCAACACACACACACACACACACACACACATACACACACACACCACTCCAATAAGGAATCAATAGAATATAATTTGTAATGAAAAACAGCACTTTGTGCCCTCCCCCCAGATTACTCCCTTGGCCCTCATGTTAATTTGCCTTTAAACATATCCATCTAATTTATCTAGTTGCTTTTTCTTGCTGACCGTGGAGGGTGGCAGGGGGAGAGACAATTAAAGGAAAACGCAATCCCCAGGATAGAGACAGATTCTAGCTGAGCTCTGCACTATTGTGTTTCAATGAACTTCATTTCCAGGGGACCAGGCTCACTGTACTAGGTGAAGATTCGGGGAAAGGGCAGTTTCATTTTCAGGTGAACTTCACCTATTCACCCTGCACCAGCCTTAACTCCCTCTGAAGTCCATGGGGTGGGCACTGCTAGGGGCAAGAGAGCAGGGTCGGGGATATGGGGAGGGCTGCTAGATTATTTGTTAGCAGAGGGAAGCCCATCAGATGCTTTCTCGAGTTTGAGCTGCAGCCGCAGCTGCTGTGCTAACACCCGGCAGTTGTATTTTGGACCCGGAACCAGGCTGACAGTGCTGGGTAAGAGGGGACAAACAGCTCCAGTAACTATCCTACTTCTATTCATGCCTTCGCAGAGATCAGGGCATAGGGCAGAGTGGGGATGGCAGCTGCGTGAGCGAGGGTTGGGAGCTGGGAATGAGAATCCCTTACTCCTTGGCTCATTCGTGTGCCAAGCTGTGCTGCTGTGGGCACAGACACTCAGTATTTCGGGGCTGGTTCCCGACTCATCGTTCTAGGTAAGTTTGGACAGAGCCCCCAACTGGGGACCTAGAGGATCCCCTGAGTGTGATCGGAATAGTTGGGGGCAGAACGGACGTGCAGAGGGTGGTTGGGGTCCGGTTTTTGTGAGGGATCTGGGAACTGTGTTCTGCTGCGACTCAGACTTTTGGGTCTGGAAGTCGGCTGACCGTTGTAGGTAAGTGACCCGGGGCAGCTCATCATTGAAAGTCCGGAAGGGTCCCAGGACTACATAGTGTGGCTGATCCCTGACTCAAGGAGTTCCCGATTGCCAGAGGCGAGGAGGGAGGCCCAAAACCTGGGAAGAGGCAGCTGTGGTTGGGAGAGGGCCAGTGCACTTTTCATCCCTAGACTCTCCTTCCTCTGCTTCACTGCTCCTGCTGAAAGTCAGGGCGGGGGACAGGCCATCGCCGGGTAAAGGCATGAGTTGGATTGGGGAGGGAGCCCCTACACATTGGGGGATGGGAGGCCGAGGTTTGGCTGCAGCTCTCTATCTCTGTGTCCGATGAGCAGCATTTCGGCCCAGGTACCCGGCTACTGGTCACAGGTAAGATATCCACCCCCTACCCCAGCCAACGCCGTTCGTATTCTGAAATCCCTGTCCAGAAGCCAGAAGGGCGCGGATGGAAGGTTCATCCCTCTAAGGTAGCATCAGAAAGCTTTGGTCAATCGTCCTCCTGCCTGTGACTAACCGCCCATTCTCATCCGTTCTGCACACTCTGGGCTTGCTCGCATAGAAGAGGAGGTCCGGACTGGGGACCCCAGCTGGGGGACGGGATGACGGGCATTGTTTTGGATTTCTTAGACATAGGCGAGTGAGCTAGGTATGGGAAGGTGCTTCTTTGGTTTCTAAAAGGAGCAACCATATGGGGGAGGGGAGTGACTGTCCCAAGCCTTCTACATTGCACAAAAAAGAGAGGTATGGCTTCTAAAGAAAAAGAATCTGAGGGAGAGCGCATGGGGATCGATAGTGAGACCTTGTGAAAAGGAATTTGGAGTCAGAGGAACGGAATTCACGTACAGATCTGTTACTACCTGGGTGATTTGGGCCAAAGCATTTCCCGTCTCTGAAACTCAGTTTCCTCATTTGAAAAATGAAGGGTTAGACTAGATGCCTTGTGGAAGGATTTATCTAGTTACATCTTCTCCCCCATTCATTCCAAACTCGTGGCTGAAGCAGAGTAAAGAATAGTCCCTAAGGTGCCAATAGTAATTATCCCCTTTTCAAAGCACTTTGTACAGCTTTTAAAAGTTTAATTTGGCTTCTGAAGGGAATTGGGAATGTGCGTGTGAGGGTGTGGAAAGCTTCTGATGTTGGACAGAGAAAGAGAGAGGTACAGGTCTGAAGATGTTGACATGAATTATGCGCGCCCCCCCCCCCCGCCACTGTAGAGCATAAGCTCTTTAAGGGCAATAACTCAATCGCTTACCCTTTTTTGTATCCCTCACAACACCCAATCTTGCTACTCTGCACATGGGAAACTTTTCTTTAAGGTTATTGAATTATAAACACAAGGTCCCACATCAGTCACATCAGTATGGTGCATTCCATACCCAGCGGACATTTAGGTATTTAGTGGTAATGATGACGATTATGATGATTGGTGGATAAAGATAGAGAGCAAAAATGGAGAGACAGGGTAATGGGTCAAAACAGAATTAGAAATAATATGGGTTTGAGGAGTTGGCATTTGAAAGTGGATTCTTATTTAGGTTGCAAAATCCTGAGTCTCATCTCTTCACTTACTCCCATAGGTTTCTAGTCCCTGAGAAAATCATAGGATTTAGAGTTGTAGAGTACATGAGAAAACATCTAATCCAATTCAGCTTCCTAATTTTGGACACAGGGGAACTAAATTTCAGAGAGATGAAGTGTAACCATTATTTATATGATCACACAAATTGACCAAGAGTCAGCTCTACTAACTGAAAAACTTATCAGGTGATTGATTTGGGGGGGGGGGGGGTCACCACCCTCCTAATATTCTCGATGATTCTAATGCAACTGTCTTCTCAAAGAGAAGCCTAAACTATGGTTCTATTGAATATAGTGACAATGATGGGTTCATAGATTTAGAAGTAGAAGGAACCTTCAAGGTCATTGAGTACAACCCCCTCATTTTACAGCTGAGGAAAATGAAATTTATAAAGGTGAAGTGAATTGTTCAAGGTTACGCAGTCAATTAATATCCAAGATGGGATTTGAACCCAAATCTTTCTGGTTCCAAGACTACCACTACCGTGCACTCCAGAGTTTTGTTCATTTTCTGAAAAGGAAATGCACCTAAAATTCTACAGGAGGCCTTTCCATTAGCCACTGGTTTAGAGTTCTTTGTGTCATGGAGTTAGACATGAGAAAGAACTTCTGGATATGGAGATACATGAGACCTGAGAAACAAGGGAGCTTGAGGAATTCCTGAGAGGCAAAAGAGAACTTAGTCTGATGGGAATATGAGAAATGTAATTCTTCCTGAATGTCTGGAAAAGGATGAGATAAACTCATGAAATACATGCAAAGTAACCATATGCATACCTATTATATATTACAATATGCATGTGTATATAATATGTATCATATTATATATGCACACATATATTCTTATATTAAACATATGTTAATAATAGAGATATATACATTCTCTTGAATATACATGCCAAGGAATGCAATGAGTGAGTGCAGAATAATAGAAAGTGCCCTGGACTATATAGATCAGAATTCCTGGATTCTAATCTCAGTTTTTCCACCAAGCAGCCATGTGAACCTTAATCTAAATCACTAAATTTCTCTGAGCATTGTAAAATCAAGATAATACTTAGTATGAGGGTAATAGTGAAGTAAGATCATAAATTTAGAGGTGGAAGGGACCTCAGAAGCCATTCAGTCCAACCTCAGCATTTTACAGATGGGGAAACAGAGGCCCAGAAACATTATGTGCCTTGCCCATGGTCAGGCAGGTAGTAAGAGGTGGAGACAGGATTTAAATTTAAATCCTCTGACTCCACATCCAGAGATTCTCCTCCTTCTCCACAATTCCTCCATAATGCAAAGTAACATATACATGTAAGAATGTAGGGGTGGCCAAAACGTCTTAGTGCAGTTTAAACTACTAAAGTTTAATAATATGATATCGGTGATACAAAGTGCCCCTAAAGGCTTAGAGATTAGCTAAGGGCTAAGATTTTGGGGACACTCTGTATTAGCGATAAGTAGTAATAGTAGCAGCAGTAGCAGCAGCAGCAGCAGCAGTAGAAGTAATAGCACTAAGAAACAGCAGCAGCAGTGGGAGCAGCAGCAGAAGTCGTTACAAAGCAGTAGAAAGTAGCAGCAGCAGCAGGAGAAGTCACAACAAAGCAGTAGTAAGTAGCAGCCCCTGCTGCTGCTGCAGCAGTGGTAATCACACTAAGTAGTTTTTTTCTGCTGTACAAATCACCCCAGCAGTCACTTGTTTGGATTGAGGCATCGAAAGCCACTTTAAAAACACAAATATGGTATTAAGGAGAAATAACCAGCTGGAAGCAGCCTCAGAGGCAGAGGCCTCTGGTACAACCTCATTGTTTTATGGAGGAAGAAACTGAGGCTAGGAGAGGTTACGTGACTTAGGTAGTAAGTACCAAAGATAGGGAGCCACTTGAGGTTTGGCAAGGGACAAGGTTTGACATATAACTATTTTTTTTAAAGAATATCAATTTGGAAGTTGTGTGGAGGATGGACTGGAGAGAGGTGGACACTGGGAAACCAATTAGAAGTGTATTGTAATGGACCAGATGGGAGACAATTAAGGGCTAGAACAAGGATGGAGATCAGTCATAGGAGTATAAAGATGTGAAGAACTTCAGAAACCATTGTGTAAAGAGAGTCCACAAGACATGGTAACTGACTAGATATTGAGATTACAGCAGAAATTGATTCCACATTTGCAAACTTGGGTGACAAGGAGGATGGTGGAGCAATCAATACAAATGGGGAAGTTTGGAGGAAGGACAAGTTTAGGGGTCATTCAGGGCAATCTGTCTTGAGTAACGAGGACTGATTCTTAGAAAAGGGAAGAAAAGTAGATTCATACATAGAAAGAGGGGCTATTTAGTTGAACTATAGCACCATTTATTAAGCTTCTACTATATGCAGGGTACTTTGCTCTGTGCTAAGAGATTTTATAAATGACACAATGTCTCAGATCTCGAGGAGTTTATGCTCTAGCAAGAAATCTAAAGTTGTGTATAAAAAAGGCAATCTAGACTATAGGGTGTCCCAGAACTCTTAGTGTCTTTTTTTAAAGAGATTAACCCTCAGCTCTGCGAAATCTGGGAATCACCTACAAAGATTTATAGTTTTAATTATTTAATTTAATGATAGTATTAATTTAATTATAATAGATTTAATTAAGGCATTATAGCTTAAAACTTCATTGAGACTTTTGAAGTATCCTATATAAATAGTGCACAAGAGTTGTATTGAGCTATGATTGATCCCAAATTAGAAAGATCACATCCACCTGGATAGATCAGGAAAGACTTCCTAGGTTCTCATCTATAAAAAGAGGAAGTTGGATGAAAAGACTTCTGAGGTCACTTCCTACTCTCCAATACTATAGTACAATACTATAATCCTAGATCATAACTGAATTAAATATTAGATAGAATTGTAGCAGATGTAAAAGACAGTTTGATACAGGGTACTATAAACAGACAAATACACAGACATAAAGCATCTTCTTCCTCCCTTCACAAGAAGGCAGCTCTGTGACCAATCCTGGATCCCAACCCCTTTCCATTTTTCAGATGACCTGACCAGGGTGACTCCTCCAAAGGTGACTATATTTCAGCCATCTGAGGAAGAGATGGAGGAGAAGGGTAAGGCCACACTGGTCTGTCTGGCCACAGGCTTCTACCCTGACCTCGTGGAGCTGAGATGGTGGGTGAATGGGCAGGAGACCCAAGTTGGGGTCAGCACAGATCCTCAACCCTCCAAGGAGCAGCCCCATAACAACTTCTCCACCTACTCACTGAGCAGTCGCCTGCGGGTTTCTGCTCCCTTCTGGCGCAATCCCAAGAACAGCTTCTGTTGCCAAGTACTGTTTAATGGGATCTCAGAGAATGAGCCCTGGACAAGCAACCGGAGCAAACCCATCACCCAGAACATCAGCGACCAGATCTGGGGAAAAGCAGGTGAGAAGCATCATGAATAGGGGCCTAGGGAAAGGGTAGTACCACAGAAGGAGGTTAAGACATAAAAGCAAGGAGAGAGAAATGAAAGAACTAATAAAAAGATCAAGAAATAAAGAGAAAAGCAGGGCAGACAATGCCTGGATAGTCAGAGAACCAAGGAGAAAATGAGCCTTTCCCCTAGGAACATTCCATGATAGATGGGCCTAGGAGGGAAGAAGGATCTCTAGGTTAATAAATAAACTAATAATAACTGACATTTATGTAGCATTTACTATGTGCCAAGTGTTTTACATATATCACTGATCCTCACAACAACCTTGGGAGGTACGTGTTATCATTGTCCCCTTTTTACAAATGGAAATATTGAGGCACACACAGATTAGGGGCACATAGCTCTTAAGTATCTGAGGTCAGATTTGAACTCAGGACTTTCCTATTCCAGGCTTGGCACCCTAACCACTGAGCCAACTAGCTGCCCAATTTCCTACTGGAGTGAAGCTCTACTTCTGTGCTGTATGGACATCTGCTTAGTGCTGTCCTTCCTAGTCCTTATCAGAGGATCTCCAGGCTAAAAACCTATTTGGTTCAGCAGTCTATACCATGCCACCCTGAATTTAACCTCTCTCCATGTCAGTAAGATCATAGTGATGATGCATTTTATAGAAGAAAGCTAGGAATTAAGCTAGCAAGCACTTAATTTAAACTGCAATTTTCCTGGCATTGTGGTAGATGGTGAGGATACAAACAGAAAAATGAGACACTCCAAGCAACTTACATTCTGCTAATTTCAGGTCCAGGACTGGATTTGAAAGAATTGAAGGATTTAGATTTTTTGAATATCATACTTATTTCTTTAAGAACATGAGTTTGTGCTAACTTGCATGACCACCCTTAATAATAAAAGCCTCATTGAGGAAGCTGGGACCAATTACATATCTCCTCCAATTTTCTCTTTCAGATTGTGGGGTCACTTCTGGTAAGAGAGCTTCTCTTTTCATTTTTCCCCATTTGATGACCCTATTCCTGTGGCAATGGTCTAGGGAGGGAGGCCATGGGTATCTGGTGGGTACATGCCTATCCCCTGACCCAGAAATGATGGGAACATAAGGCTGGAGAGGTCAGCTTTAGGGGGATATCTTTGTTCCCACAGAGTCCTATCAACATAGTATCCAGTCTGCCACTTTCTTGTATGAGATCCTTCTGGGGAAGGCCATGCTGTATGGCCTGTTGGTCAGTGCCCTGGTGTGGAGAACCATGGTAAGTGAGCAAAGGGGAGGGTCAGATGGAACAAAGGGACAATCTTGAACTAACGAACCCAAGTGTGAGAACCTCAGGGGAAGCCACAGGTTTGGGGGCATCATTTGGGAATTCCATCTATTTCTGTAAGTTCCCATTTAGTATTATTGAGAATGTAGAGATTCATGGAGAATTTGAAAGAAAGGGGTGAGTTGATGGACCCTAATAAAAAATCTACCTAGAGTTTTCTTTTCAGAGGCAGTTTAGGGACAGTACTGATTTCTGAGCTTCCTGTCTGTAACATGCCCCCTCCCTCAGTCCCACCCCAACCCCTAAGTTCTTTGAAAGCCTGACAAGACCCAATTGTGTCTCTTCTTCAGGCCAAGAAAAACCATTCTTGAAGCCAGCTGTGGACCTGGAAGCAGGGAACCAAGAGCAAGGGGCCTTCATTCTCTCATCAGCCCAACTTGGCTTTTCCTTTATCCTTTTCCAGCCTGGGTTCCAGAAGAGGTGCTCTTTCTTCTTGCCTCATCTTCATCCCTCACACATTTCCTCAAAGAGAACTATGTAAGCCAGAAGGGACAAATGTGATAGATTAATCTTAAAGCAATAAAAATGTCCTGGTGTGGTCTCACTCTTAACCACTGTGTGTCTGTGGCTTATCTCTATTCCTGGATTATGTGTAGACTTAGTCACAATAGATGTTTGTAGGAGGTAACTGATAGTAATTTATGGAAAATATCCTCTAGCAGATGAAGAGAATCACCATGATATTTACATGCCCCACCCTCTTCTTTCTCTGAACAAGTAGCATAGGAAAGGAGCTTAGCCAGGGTGAAGTACTAGTCAGGAGGTACATTGGGGAGAGGACTAGGCAGAGGGCCACCACAATGCCCCTGTTATGAAAGAAGCCTTAGGTGAAGAGCATGAAAATAGATGATGGGATGAAAGACAGGTGTTCTAGAAGAAGGGAAGGGGCCTGGAATATGAGGCCAATGGTAAATAATAAATAGTTGACATTGACGTAATGTGTATCATAGTCATGCTAAAGTTTTAATTGTATCACTAGGTGGGAGATAGGGACAGTTTTGTGTGGATACTGTGTATTAAAGTTGTCTCAAGAGTGAAGGTCCTGACCCAATGTATCTTTTTAAGAGACTACCTTAGATACATCCTTCTCTGTACACATGAACCGAAAGCAAGATCATTCCTCATTATCTATTCTTATACACCCACATCATGATCTATTTCAGGATTTAGGCCTGTGGGCTGGTAGTAAACTACATGGTTGGATCATATGTTTAAAGGTAAACAGGGAAGTGACAAGATATACCTGAAGGAGGAAATCAAGTTCTAAACCTGGAATGGAGAGGCTTCCCATGGGATAGACAACAATGGTAGATGCTCCAAGAGGCCCCAGAAAAAGAATGAAGAGTGATAGGACATATCTGGGATTAACCACACCTACTAAGACTAACTATCAATCAATCAAATCATCAGCAAGCATTTGTTAAATGCAGAGACTTCTAGATACTACAATAGATAAAGCACTGACTCTGGAGTCAGGAAGACCTGAGTTCAAATTTGACCTCAGAGACTTAGTAGCTGTGTAAGTCTGGGCAAGTCACTTAATATCTATTTGCCTCAACTTCCTCAACTGTAAATGAGGTCAATTATAGCACCTAGCTCTCAGGATTGTTTGTGAGGATCAAATAAGATAATATTTTTGAAGTCCTTAGCACAATGCCTAGCACACAGTAGGTGCTATATAAATGCTTATTCCTTTCCCCTTCTATTCTACTATGTACCAATATTTGTAGTAGGCACTGGCACTATAGAGACAAAATGAAATCATCTCTGCCCTCAAGGAACTCACATGGGCTCTACACATACCTTTCCAATCTAATTATATGCAGCACCCCCAAAGGCTTTACTAATTTAAAACTGCACTAAGACTTCTGGGACACTCTGTATATCATTTCTCTTCCTAGAATGTACACATCCAACCAAACTGACCTTCTTGTATACACTCTATATACCATTTCTGTACCTGTACAGTGGTTGTTCCTCATTCTTGGAATGTATTCCCAGGCACCTCCATCTGCTAGATTTCCTAGTTTCCTTCAAAACTCCTCAAGTACCACTTTCTGCATGAACATTTTGTGAGCTTTTCAACTGCTAGTGCACTCTTCCCCATATAAATTTACTTTTTGTTTATTTTGCATATGTTTTATGAACTTTTCATTCACCTATTATCTCCCATTATAGAGTGTGAGCCTCTGGGGGGCAGGTGGTGATTCCTTTTTGTCTTTGTGTTCTTAGTGACTAGCACAGTGCCTGGCACAAAGCAGGTAACCAAAGATTGTTGCCCCATAAGTTTATTGTACCTTCTTTTGAGCACTCCCTTTGAAGACATAGACAAGAGCCCTTTTATAGGTGTTGAATGTAAATGCAATGATTGCATTGTAAATTTCTGATGTGTAGGAAATCTACTCAGAGTCTGATTGGACTTTTTCATCTCCTCTATAGAAATAACAAGACTCATGATGACTCTTAGAAAAGAGATTCTATATAAGAGATGAAAAAGTTTCTTCCTAAATACTTAAAAGAAAGAAAATTAGCTTTAATTAGAGCAGACTTTGGGGAGTATTTGGGGGTTTGGTTGCAATTTGGGAAATGAGAGGAAGGAAACCCAATAAAAGTGAATTCAAGGAGATTTCAGTGAGTAGATCATTATGGACTGCTTCCCATTGGAGCTCCTGGGGATTTTTCAGAGAAGTAGCTGAACTCTGGAGGAGTTCATGATAAGAGTTTAAAAATTCAGTGTAACAATAACCCTGGAAAGGTCTTTTAGATCCTTCTGGAAGACTGGAGATCTTCTGGTCTAATTCCCACATTTAATAGGTGAGAAATTGAAATAACCTCATTCCCAATACAACTTGCTTTATACCCTTTAGGAGTCCCTTTCTGGAGCTATAGGAAAGAGATAATCTAATGTGGTGACTAGCCCCAGATGATACAATGTCAGATAAATTAGCAAGTGTGGGTATCAGGTAAGTGGATATCTGCTACACCAGTATACCAAGCTCCCATGAAAGTCTTAAGGTTCTAAATATACCACTCCACCAGGACACTTAATTGAGTGCAGGAGTTCTTAAACTGGAGTCCATGAGCTGCTCCCACCCCACCCCCAACCAAGGGGTCCATGAAGAGATTTCAGGGGTCTATGAACTTGGGTGGGAAAATATTTTAATAACAATTTAATTATGATTGATTTCCTTTACAATTCTATTTTTATTCATTTAAAAACATTATTTTTAAAAGACCTCCATAGGATGCAGTAGATGGCCAAAACACAAAAAGATTAAGAATCCTTGAATGTTGAAAAAGAAGATTCCAACACATTATTGGCCCTATCCTTCTTATATCAACATCTGACCATTGGTCTTCTCAGGCTTCTCTTTAAGTGTCACATACTTTAAAAAAAATGTACTGGGTATCCCAAGCTTATTGCACTAAGGCTTTTAGGATACTCTGTACATTCATAGCTTTAATTTACTCAGCATGAAAGAGAGCTGAAAGATATTGGACTATTGATAAACTCAGGTTGAAACTAGGAAGTTAAATCTTCTTCTGTTACTCTAATTGTCTTGAAAGTACTTGGGGGGTGGGGAGCTAGGTGGTGCAGTGAGTAGAGCACCAGCCCTGGGATCAGAAGTACCTGACTTCAAATCCGGCCTCAGACACTTGACACATTTACTAGCTGTGTGACCTTGGGCAAGTCACTTAACCCCAATTGCCCTGCCTTCCCCCCAGCAAAAAAAAAAAAAAAATAAAGTACTTTGTGGCGGAAAGAAGACCTGGCCTTATCTACCTATCAATAGAAGGTGGGAACCCTGACATTCCTCATGGTAAAGGAATTTGGCTGATGAGTCCTTCCTGAAAAGTCTCTAAGTCTGTAAGAGAAGGGAGCCAAGAATTTTAATCCCAAGATTATAGCCCCAAAGAAAAATCCCTCCCTTTTATCTTTGAGGCCTGATGGCAAAATCAACTAATGACAAAAACATGGAGCATTCTTATCAGGGTGGCAAGAGCAAATCATGGTTTGGAGACTAAGGGAGTATTTGAGAGCAGGATGATTGTGTACATGAGGTAAGAGAAGAGGAAGCCGACTAAATCAGTGCTGATGTGGGGGATAAGAGATAATGAGAAAGTCCTTTGTGGAGATAAGAGTAGAAATATTAATAGCTAGAAAGCAAAACCAATAATTATAATAGTTTGCAATTGTACAGAATGTGAAGCATTAGAAAGAGTTCATTCCTGAAGAGGGATGGAGGCTTGGGGGCCAATGCAGATGCTGGCATCAAGGTTCATAGGCTTAGAGCTGGAAGGAATATTAGAAGGCCCATCAAGTTTAAACTCTCAATTTCAGAGATAAGGAAAAAGAGACCAAGAGAAGTTAACGACTCACCCAAAGTCACCCAGTTAGTAAGTGGCACAGACTAAGAATTTGAACCCAAATCCTCTGATTCCAACTAAAGGGCAGCTAAGTGGTACAGTGGATAGAACACCAGACCTGGAGTCAGGAAGACTCATCTTCCTGAGTTCAAATATGGTCTCAGATATTTACTAGCTGTGCGAATCTGGGCAAGTCAGTAACCCTGTTTGCCTCAGTTTCCTCATCTGTAAAATGAGCGAGAGAAGGAAATGTCAAACCACTCCATTGTCTTTGCCAAAAATCCCAAATGGGGTCATCAAAACTTTGACATGACTTAAAAAATGACTCAACAATAACAACCTATGATTATAAATCTAACATTTTTCCCACTGTACCAGCAGAAAGGTAAGCAGGTATAGAATTTCCAGGATAGGGTTTCCAGTCAATGTTGGTGGAATGCTTCCTAATGGTGATAGACAGAAGCAGGATATGGGAGGAAAATTTAATAGGGTAGTTGCTTGTCACGTGTTGTACATAGAAGAAGCAATATGTGTAGTGAAAATAGTCCTAGATTTATGATGCTGGGCAAAGTCAATCTGTCTGGGTCTCGGTATTTTCATTTATAAAACAAAGGAGTTTGACTAGATGGTCTTCAAGATCCCTTATAGATCTAAATATATGATCCTATGGTACCAGAATCCATTCTTTCATAAGATGGAAATCCTAGAAGTTTCCCCCTTCCTTACCCCTACCTCGACAGTTTATGATTATGCACACAATCTTGGGGAGGAAGCAAACGGAATATGACTTTTGACTTTTCTGTTGACATAAACCCCAAATCTCCATTTCCTACAGCTGACTCACCTCCTAAGATCTTTATGGACTTCCTGATCCCACTGGAGGAGAGGAAGCATGAAAATAGACTAATGAGAGAAATCGTATAGAGGAGACAAAGGGAAAAACATTTATTATCGAGTCTAGTATTTCTCTTAAATAAACAAGATAAATTGCCTAGAATTCCAAAAGAAACCAGTTACAGTAAATTAAAAAATGCCATTTTTCCATCGAAGTTCAGAGACCTGAAATCTATAAGGAATTTGTGGACCCCCGGGTTAAAAATCCCTAATCTACATGGAACCTAATAAAGGAAGATAGTAGAGTAAGATGTATCCTTCTGTCAATAATATTGAGTAGAGAAGAAAGTGCTCTAACTGGTTGACCTGGATATTATTGGTGGGTATATAGTCATAGTGGACAAGGCTGTAAGATGAGATGATAAATTTAGAGCTAGATAGAAATTAGGAATTCATGTAGTTCCAACTCCACCATTTTTATTCATGGGAGGAAAATTTGCCAGTCCCACAAGAGCAGAACTAAGATTTGGACCTAGGTCTTTTGACTCTAATCCTAGCACTGTTTCCACCCTACCATACTGATTGCTATGATGGAGCTATCTCAAGATTATCTATCTTTCTCTAAGGAAAAAAGGGGGAAAATAACCTTGTAACTTAAATTAGTTTCTCAAATAAACTTGTCTCCTGAGAAGAGGCTGATCAGCAGATATAAACGTTCCTGTTTGCTTAGCAGGCACTTCTTCCAAAGCAGAAATTCATCTCTTGTGTTTCCAGTTACTGCTGCTCAGTCTCCAAAGATCCAGTCATTTCCAGATAATAGGAGAAGAGTAGGTTTCTGAATCCACAAGGCTGAGGGACAGGTCAAAGGCCTAAGGCACCTCCTCCTCTTGTAGCCCAGGATAAGATAGAAAACCACATATACTTTGAATTCCTAAACTTATCATACATAGGGAAGAGTAGACCCAGCCCTATAGACAATGGACAATAAAGAATTGGAGAGGCCAATGAATCTTAGTGAGAGTAAAGGTGGATTGTGGAACTGTACATTTAGATGAGGGCAAGAGAAAAGTCAATGTATCTCTGCCAGCCTCTCTGGTTAGTTCATAGGGCTGCAGTTATGTGGTTACGATACAGCTCCATCAGCAGTAAATTAAAGATGTTTTGTGATGAATCACCCCCATTATTTGGAACTGATTCATGAGGTAAAAGAGATTTTATGTGCAGTCATGTCTAGGCCATGTATCTGGTCAGTCAACACTCATTCAATGTTTATTACCTTATTATGTAATTATGGTAACAGGAAGGGTCTGATTAAGAAATGGGTAAACAAGAGAGCTCTCCATACTTCCCTAAAAGGGGAACACAATGCTGATGATGCTCTTTGGGCAAAGAAAAAGGAAAACAGACTCGAGACTGGGACAATACAAAGTCAGAGAAAGAAAAAAAAGCTTAGTAGAAAGGATTGTATCTAGGAAGAAGGGAAATCTCTTAGGCAGCAGGAGGAGGAGGAGAATAAACTCAATTTGGGCCTAAGAAGGAAGAATGGAGATGTCTTGGAGCATTTAGTAAAGGAAACTGAATTAACAGGAGACTGAGCTAAATGGTTATTTAAATGCATCTGGCCTGAGGGAAATAAGAGCTGTCTTCTAAGGCAGACAAAATTGAACATTAATACCTTAGTTGTAAACGGTGTGTAATTGGGTCGTTCACTTACTTCCACAGTATCTCTCACTTCTGTCCACTTCCTTCCACTCACACAGTCACCACCTTAATTCAGGCCCTCAATGCTCCTTACCAAGAGATCACAAGAGTCTCTTACATGGCCTCTTGCCTCAAGTCTCATCTACACTACTCTATCCTTCACACAGTTGCCAAGTTCAGGTTTGCGCATATCTTTCCCCTTGTCACTTAACTCTGGTGACTACCCCCTAATACCTCCAGGATCAAACTTAAATGTCTTCATTTGGAATTTAAAGTCCTTCACAACCTGGCCCCAATCTTTCTTTTTAGCTTTTGTATATGTTATTCTCATTCTTCCATTCCTCACTTTAGCCAGACTGACTTTCATGTTCTTCACACACTTCTCTGTTCCCTTAGGTTGTCCCACAAACCTGGGATGAACTTCCTCCATGCCCCTACCTCTTAAATTCCTGAGTCTCTTTTTAAGACTTAGTTCAAGCACTATCTTCTACACGAAATGTCTTTTAATCATTCCAGCTACCAGGAACTTCCCTCCCAAAATTTTAGCTATTTTATACATGCTCACCTATATACTGCTAGGTAGCACCATAGTGCATAGAGTGCCAGCCCTAGAGAAGGCTTATGTGACCTTGGGCAAGTCACTTAATTCTGTTTGTCTCAATTTCCTCACCTGTAAAATGTTCTGGAGAAAGAAATGACAAACCACTCCAGTATCTTTGCCAAGAAAACCCCAAATGGGGTCAGACACAACTGAAAAACAGCTAAACAACAATACACATATAAGTTGTCTTCCTGATAGCTTATAAGTTCCTTAAGAAGTAGAACTGTTTAAGGTTTATCTTTCTTTCTCCGGTGCCTAGAGCAATGTCCAGCATATAGTAGGTGCACAATAAATGCTTGTGGATGGACTGATTACCTCTATATTTAAATACTTTTGTTGCAATGACTGGCCTAAGAATATGCTGTTGATCTTACAACTTACAATAAGAAAGAGAACAGGAGAAAAGTGAATCCATAAGGGCCAATCCTAAGTCTTTGGGTAAAACCAGAACAAACTGAAGTAGGTGGAAAGCATAGTGTTCCACGTGTGAATTAGGCTGGGCATAAAATACTCCATACTCAAACACCAGCGACAAGCAACTAGAGCATAAAAACAAATCTTTAAGCTTTTACTAAAGATATTATTCTCTTCTTGTTTGTTCATGTGTCTCTCCTTCCCTCAGTTTCTCTGTCAACCTCAGGATCTTAGTTTGAATCTGAAGCTTCATAGGCTTAGTTCTTATAGTTAAGCAAAACAAATAACCATGTCTGATAGAATATGCGATATTATATACTGGTAGTCCACCATCTCTTTATGGAGACATGAGAAGTACATTGGATCATCACTCCTCTTGTATCATTTTTAATTTGCATTTATCTGAATACTAAAAATTTAGGCCATATATGCATCTGTTGGACAGAGGCAGGGTGGTGGAGTGGATAGAGAGCTGTCTTTGGAGCAAGGAGGACCTGGGTTCAGGACTTATCTCTGACCCTTTCAGTCTTGATGAACCTAGTCAAGTCACTTATGCTTGCAGCTTTCTAGGGAACTTTTTAAGATCTTGAGATGTAAAGAAAGTATTGACCTGCATTGGTAGAGGGAATTTCCTCTTGATGGAATGCCCTTTGCCAGTGAAGTTATAGCTCCCGTTCCTATCTAGATGGCCTGATATCTCTTCCTCTATGACTCCATGGCCCTACCCATATGGCTGCTAACTGTTGGCATTCTTTCTCTTTAAAATCATTTGTTACTATCCCTTGGCATAGTTACTATCTCTTGGGAGATGATTTTTGGCCACATAAATTGATGCCAATCCTGTATATATTTTGGAAAGCATACGATATACAAATATTTTCCCCCAATTTAGTTTGTCTTCTTGTCTTAGCTATATTGATTTTATATACAATTTTAATAAACCATCTAATCAACAATGTCTATTTTATTTTTTATGATCATCTCTGTGTCTTGTTTGGTTAAGCTTTCTGTACCTCTCAGGCCTTTTCCAGTGTGACGCGGTAGAAAAAACAATGCATTTGGAACTGGGGGGCTGGTTTAGAATCCTGGTTTTGCTGTTGTTTTACATGATAGCTAACACTGGCCAAATCACCTAACCTTTTTGAACTTCAGTTTCCATACATGAAAAAAGGGATTTAATTAAACTAAAATATACCGAGCACAACTATGTGCAAGGCACTGTGTTAGACACTAAGGGAAAAAAGATAAAAAAAATGAGTCCCTGCCTTCATGGAACTTCTACTGTGAAAAAAAAATTTTTTTTGTTACCTATAGGATTAAAAGGTCCAAATGAGATCATGAATGTGAAGCATCTTGTAAGCATTAATGTTTTATAGCAACAACAGCTATTTTTATTTTTAGAATCTTGTGGCTGAGATCAGCCTATGAGGGGTTCAATGGGCCCTGTGCTGGGCCCCTGATGAGTAGCCAAGAGTGAAACTAATTCAATGACTGAACAAAGAGATCACTCCCAGAGACCCACCATAAGGAAACGGTTTCAAGTGGTCTAACTGTTGTCCTCAGGTTCTTCCCAGAAGACCCTGCTCCCCATAAAATAGAGGATTATGAATGAGGAGAGTAAAATGGCATTAGCAAGGAAAATGATACTGGGGTAGAAGGACAGGAAGCAAAGAGATGGGGCATGAGGAGAAATGGAGGCAAGGCAAAGCAAGTAGGCGCAGGAATTTCTGTACAACAACTGCATACAGGCTGCTGAGCTCCTTATCTGTGAGTTCCATCAGGCGCTAAGTGAGACCTGATACCTGCCCCTACTTCTGTCTTAAAGACATAACAGGATGTGGTTTGACATTTGCTAGGCATTGACATCTGGGCTGAATGTGAAAATCCCTCCCTCAGAGCAATGACGGGAACCACACTCACCACTTCCTGCTCCCCCTCCCCTTCTGAGGCTAGCTAACACCCTGGTAGTAAAAAGAGAACCACAGCGGGGAGAGTAGAGAGGCCCAGTAAGGGAAGTCGGTACCTTAGCTCCACGTGAAGCATTCTTTCTACCCTCCAACCTGCACAGATGCCAAGGTCAATACACAAAGTTATGGTGGGTACTGGAGAGATAGATATGAATGGAAAACAGCTGCAATAACTGCTCTGACCCATTTAGAAACCCCTCCCCCCAACTCTTTCACTATCATCAGCCATGGTTCACATCCAAAAGTAGAGGTGCCTTGGGGGTGGGGGGCAAGGGTGTGGGGTGGGACCAGAGGAGAAGTTCTCATTGGAATTCTCCAATCAGAGGCTAGGGATGATCACTTATTGGGTTCATTATAGTAGGGATCCCTTTAACATATAGGTTGGATAAGATGGCCGCTGATGTCCCTTCCAACTTCAAAATCACATGATACAAGAAACCTAAGACATCAGGAGCACAGCCTTCACTCCTTTGTCTGTCTCTTGGGACTTCTAATTGGAAAGGCCCTTCTTTCAGTTCCCGAGCCATCTTTATACTCTTTTCTTTCCCAGGATCAAAGGCAGCCCCTCAGCCATGACTCTGCTTTCATGTTGCTCTAATAATAATAAACTGGTGCTTACGTGTGTATAGACCCTTATGGTTGAAAATTTCTCTACTATTCCTATTATCTAATTTAACCCTCAAAGCTCTATGAGGTAGGCACAATAGCATTATTATCCTCATTTTACAGATGAAGAAAATGAGAACTAGAAAAGATGAGTAACTTGACCAAAGTCACCGAGTTAGTAAATGGGATTTGTAGCCAAACCCATCACTCAAGCTTCAGTGACCTTCACCCAGACACACCTGTCAGACTAAACAAGAGCAGCCTGTCTGAGATACCTCATCTTCTTGTGTAATAATACTAACACTTTACATTAATATAGAGCTTTGTGCTTTACAAAGATAAGCCAGGCCTATTTACTGGCTGTTTTTCAGAGGAGCCCATCACTTAAAAAACCTTTCATACTCAAACCCGGAAGAAGAGTTCTAAGGATGGAAAGAAGATGGGATGGGAAATGGCACTCAATGCCTAGAGTCAGAAACACTTGGCTTCAAATCCTACCTTATATGCTTAAAAACTTCTCTTGAGGGCTTTGATTTTTCCCTGTGCTTGCTTTACCTAGAGTTCATAGGCAGAACCACTGGATTTTGCACGAAATTGCATGTTTTCTGTTGGTGGGAGGTGAGGATCACAGATTTTGAGCTTGAAGGATCTTAAAAATGATCATTCCACCACTTTATTTTGGAGATAAGTAAACTAAGACTCAGTGAGGTCATTTGCCATAAGAAAAAGAGCTATTAAACTGGGGCTTGAATCTATGTCTCCAGATTCAAAATCCAGCGCCTCTAATGAAATTTGGTTCATCTTCATCTTGTGCATAGTAAACCGCTCAAGAAGACCAATGAGCACATGCTCAGTATTGTTTTTGACAAATCTCCCACTTTTTTTACAATACCCATAGGGTCCTGAAACACGCTCGGCACAAAGGAGTGCTTTGACAATATCTTTATAAAAATTCTATTTTCAAACTAATACAGACATGTTCTACATAATTACACATATTTAACCTATATCTGATTGCTTACTGTCTGGAATGGGAGGGAGGAGGGAGGGATAGAATTTGGAACTCAAAACTTTAAATAAAAATGTTTTTAAATTGGAAAGAAATACTTTATTTTATTTTCAGTTACAAATTCTTCCCCTCTCATATCTATAAATACCTTATTAATGGAAGAATAAAAGGTATGTTTGGGTTGTTACTTTTGCCTCCCTATCTGTTAGCACTTTTTTTGAATGTCTTAATTTATGGGGAGGAAAAGATTATTTAGTATAAAATTGTACTTTGGGTAAGTGACATAACTTAAAAACAGAACATATTTTAAGCATTCTCATGCCCCCTCTTGGAGAGGAAGGGCATAGTGTAAAAGCCAATTTCCTAATAACAAGAAAGACCAAGAGCCAAAGGGATTGGATGATAGTAGAATGTTCAGTTGGAAAGGTTAGCCAGAAAAAAAAAATATATATATATATATACACATATGTGTAGGTATGTATATATTCATTGCTCCTGGCCATATATGCCTTCTTGCAGAGCCATCTACCTCTTATTCTCTCCTTAAATAATTTAAAATACTTTTCCATGAAGCTTTTACTTCACAGACTGAAACTTATTTTCTATCCTTATCCTATGCCATCTCCCTCTTGGCACTATCTGCTTTAGTCCCTTTCTTTTTTTTCTAATCCCTCTTCCCATTTCCCTTTCTCTTTTACTTTTTTTCAACAATTAGAGGGATAATTACATGTTTGTCCCAGGTTCCTACTTGATCTTCATTGATCTCCTGTGTAAGGATATCATCCCTATATCTTCCTACCAACTCAGGCCTCCTATAGGACATCCTTAGAGAACATCTCAGTTAGAATTAGGTGTGCATTTGTTGATCTGGAATTTCAAATGCCTATTTCCAGAACCTTAAACCTGAGGATTAAGGCACTAGTTACAATTTAGCTAGAAATCCCATGGAACTACACCTGAACATACACTATCTTGAGCAAAAAGAACAAGGAAAGAAAGGCAGATGGGTGCATATATGTAATGACCATATAAGAAAAGATTTTCTTCAAACTGGAGAAAAATCTGATAAAAAAAAGGAGTGTGTGGGGCCATGTCTGTTGGTGGGTTAGGGTCTTCTCAGGCTCATGACAAGGGTGATGGCATGAGATAACAATCTTGATCATAAACTGAGGTTCAACATGGTTGAGACAACATTCCTATCTATCTGGTCACTGACCCACTCCCTCTACCTTTTCTTTTTCCTCCTTTCTTCCTTGTCTTTCTTCCTGGATTTCTCCATGCCAACCCTTCCTATCTGCAAACATTGTTACTGAGCTTACTATCTTGACTCTCAGTTCTCTAGAGAGATGAGCTGGAGTTAGTTGTGGGAGGAACAGAGAAAGGTGTGTCTTATTTTTTTAATTAGGTTCAGTACCCGTTGTCATGGAGGAGAAGGAATCAGTGTCACTATATAGTCTGGGGGGGCTCTGGCAGTGAATCTGAAAGTGTTGTCAGCACCTAGAGGGAAGGAAGGGTTTTTGCACAGCTACCTGCCTCTCTCAGTTCCGTGTGAGGCTTCAGGCACAGAAATAGGAACCTGCGTCGGTGACGAGGAGTTTCTGGGAGCTGAGCTGGAAATGGCCATTCTGAGATCACTTGCCTAAGAAATGTTGGGGCATCATATCTTCCGCCTGGTTTAGGCTTACAGAGTAGGACAGCAACTGTAGAACACCACCTAGGGGTTGATGATACCAGTAGAGATCGGGATCTGATGTCCCTTCTGTGCAACACTCCAGGAGAAGCTGGCTCCCTTCAACCTGCAGCTTGGTGGTTGGCCAATGGTGGATTTTCTGAGCCCCAACACCAACCTCTGTGGAAAATGTGAAAGACTAAGCATGGATGAGACAATTTAGCCAAAAGCACTTCCCAACCCTTTAGGGACAGAGGCCAGCAAACAGGAGGGTCCTAAGGATGTCCAGAGATTATGGAGTGTGGGAGTCAGGGAAAGAGGGAAGCTGAGATACGGAGGTGGACACTGTCGAGATTGAGAGCGTGAGGGAGCAGAGGACAATTGTGGAGAGATTTAGTAGGAAATAATCTAATAATAATAAACTCTTTCGTAGGGACCCTGAGTTAGTAGACAGAAAACCTGGGCTTTAGGCAGACCCATGACCTAAACTCCTTCTAGGTAGTCACACAAACATCAAGAAGGACTGGAAAAGAAAAGGAAGCACTAAGATTCCAAGACTGAGAGGGGAGTGGATTTTGGGGAGGGGTTCTCAGTGCCAGGAAAGGGAGGCTAACAATAAGAAAACACCTAAGAGGGTGGCCAGGAGAAGGCACAAAAGGGAGTACATACTGCAGCCCAATCTTCAGCTGAGCCTGTGACCCAGAAATTTCCTTCCTCCTGCACAGGGATGAGGGCAGGCTCCTCTCTAGGGATCTGACCAAAAAAGTAAGTTGGAAAGTGACACTCTTTGAGGGAAGGTGGGGCTGGTCTCCCATAAGAATGCCTGTGTTTAATCACTCCTCTCCACTTAGACATCCTGAGCATGTTATACCTTCAATATAATTTGACTAATGTCTTCCATGTATGAATATAGAAAATGGTTCCTTATTAATGGGTAAACATTAATAAGACTTTAATAGTGAGATTATAGGCTCTGGGATATGAGCAGTATTCAGGTCTTAAGGGGGAGGAGATGGAATTTGTTGATTGCAGGAGATTAAATGAGAAGTGAGACCACTCTAGGGGCAGTGTTTGAATTGAATGGAAAACTGAGGAGAGCTAGATAGTTGATGCCTCTGTAAGCAAAGTTCTTAGGACTGGGAAAAGTGACTTCCAAGTGAGGCAATTGGGTCCCTCAATAGTGTAGCTGTATCCTTCCACCTGCCCCTGCCTCAGGCATTTTGCTTAGGGTATTGAGCAGAATAAACTTCCTTGGGTTGGGAGATTAAAGCCTGCAGTCTGAATGAGTAAATGAGAGTTTATAGCCTCATTGAGACATTTACTTTGCTATGCTTTTGTTAAACTCATTAAGTGACTAGCCAATCTGTCTATTTCTACCTAAAGTCTTGAATAAGTAGGAAATGCCATAGGGATTAAGGTGAAAAGAAGAGGTTTCCCAAAATTAGATGGGACCTACTAGCTATTAATCTCATGGAATAATCCACATCGAGCTTTAAAGTAACAAGATAGCAACTGAAGCTGGGACTGTCAGAGAGGCATACACAAGCCTGCTAATTATCCCAGAGTGCCCTCTGGTGTTATGCGATACACTTGATAGGTGGGACTGAGTATGCTTTGACAGAATTTACTGCATCTGACTGCCGAATAAGAATTAACACCCCTTATTACACATGGCTTAAGGGAAAGTGGCAAAAGGAAAGAAATGGGGGTGGGGGAGGAAGGGGGAGAGGGTGCCGCAGAGAACGAATGCAATACAGTAAGATCCACCTTATTCAGCGTCAGGTATATGTAATAGGACTGATAGATCCCTTTGGGGCCTAAAGGCCCCAAATCTCTTTTAAAACCTCATTTTAGACTGTTTTAATGTGTTAAAATCTCTATTCTTGTAAACTTGGATTGTAAAAACTCCCCTCCTAATTAAACTTAAATGAGAAACAAATTGTAAAAGTTGAAGAGAAACTGCTAAGAGAAGTGCTTAATGGGCAAAATTAAGTCACATGTACAGATTACAAGGCTCTGCCAGATGGAAACAAGCAGGAAAATGTTATCCTGAAAGGGCAGGGGGTGGAGGGGGAGGGGGAAGGGAAGGTAGGTAAACAAAGCTGGAGAAGTGATTCAATGGAAAGAAATGAATCAGGATGTCAGAACTGGAAGGAATCTCAGAGTATATCTCCTCCGATCCAAACCTGAACTTTTGTTCAAGAAAACCCCAAAATCGGGTCATGAAGAGCTGGACATGACTGAAACAACTAAACAACAGTAAGGTTTAGCTCTTTGTCCATTTGCAACTTCTGTCCAAGATACAGAAACTAAGGAGGTTGTCCATCCAATTGCATGTTGTCTAGGTAATAAACTTTTTTCATCCACTTGGTTTTTCTGCTATGCATTATTACCCTAAAATTTTTGAGTTTTTATTGATCTCCTTTAGGATCTTCTGTAATATTCCAGGCTTGATGCACTCAACACAATTTCATCCACAAACAGCAACATCAGGTGGACCACAGAAGCCTATCCTCCCCCAACTCCAAACTCAAAACCACAAATTCACATATTCACAGAATATTAAAGTTGAGTGGAAGGAGGTGCTTTTTTTCCAGTTTCAGGATGATGGTGTTCTAATTCAGCACTATCCGCCCTATTGACTTGGAGTTACTTGAATCTAATTCTGCTCTGAGGGAGTATCATCAGCTCTTGCTACCAGATCTCAGTCCAGCAGAGGAGGGTGCATGGGCACCTCATGTTCCTGGCACTGTGAACGTCCCTCTCTAAATCTGAAAGGGAACAGAATCTTTCTTAGAACTCAACTATTCTATTAATTTTACATCTATGGTTACTGAAGCTAGATACTAAGAATACCCCTATGTACCATGCTGCTAGGATGGGACTTAGGAGCAAGCTCAACTGGTACCATTCAAATAAATACAAGGTCGATCTGATTTCCCAGTTGGATAATCAGCTGGAACTTTTCCTCTGTACCAAAAGTGCAAGTTGTTCTGACACAAATACCTAAGAACATTCCACACATTGTGTGACGACACAAAGGGTTACAGTGAGGACCAAATGACCTTGGAAAAATGAATTCTCTTTGCAGATAGTAAAGCACGATGCAAATGTAAGATGTCATTAGATCTCTTCATCCTTATCTTGGAAATCAATCTGGCTGAAGTTTCAATTATTCTTGGTAATACTTGATTGCTTCAGCCCTCCTCCCCAATGCTGTGTGACCTTATTGAGATAGGAACTTAGATATCTTAGTAACCCTAGCACAGAACTTGGCACATAGTACTTAGTACATACTATTTAGTCTTTATGGAGCAGCTAGGTGGCACCATAGTGCATAGAGAGCAGGACCTTAATTCAAATTCAGTCTCAGATACTAGCTGTGTGACCCTGGACAAGTCACTTAATCCTGTTTGCCTCAGCTTCCTCATTTGTAAAATGAGCTGGAGAAGGAAGTGCAAACCATTCCAGTATCTTTGCAAAAAAAACCTCAAATGGGGTCACAAAGAGTCTGACTCTACTCAACAGCAACTTACTTCTTACTCCTTGCTAGTACTTAACTGCTTCTTAATACTACTTAACTCCTTACTAATTGATAGTAAAGAGTTAAGTCTAATAGTAAGTAGTTATTACTGCTTAATTCCTTACTATCCATTAGTAGTAGTTAATTCTTGTGTCTTCCCTCTGTTGATTACTCCAAATTTATCCTGTATGTAGCTTTTTTGTACATGATTTTTGCATGTTGTCTTCATTAGACTGAGCTCCTTGAGATCAGGAGCCATCTTTTACATTTTTTGTATCTTCAGTGCTTAATACAGTTCCTGGAGTATAGTAAGCACATAACTAATGTTTATTAACTGACTAGCATAGGCAAAACTTAATAAAAGCCAGTTTGATGACTGACAGATATTTCTTTCAGTAGTCTAGATAGCAACACAACCTTTCTAAACTGAAATTCTTGCTCATGCTCCCCATAAATTCCCCATTGATTTATCAAAACTCCCAGAAGGTTTCCCCTAGGTCTCTAATATTTCATGAGTACTAACACAGCACATGCCCTGGACCTCTACTATCTCTTCCTCACTATCCCTACACAGCCAGTTGACCTATTTTATGGATCATAAATTTCTTGGATAACGTCCCTTTTGCCCTTTCTTATACTTACAGCCTGGATTTTTCTCAATCTTACACACCATTGAAAGCTATTGCAATTTTATAGAACACTTCATATCGACATCCACACAAAACCATAGCACATGACACCATGTCAATGTTCCTTTTATGAGACCAATGAAAGAACATATTATTGTTGTTGTTCAATCATTTTCAACTTTTCAACTGCAAAGATACTGAACTGGCTTGCCATGTCCTTCTCCAGCTCATGTTACAGGTGAAGAAACTGAGGCAACAGGGTTAAATGACTTGCCTAGACAAATCTCTGGCAAAGCTACTGAAGTGGTTTGCCATTTCCATCTCTAGTACATCCCCATTTTACAGATGAGGAACTGAGGCAAATAGGGGTCAAGCAACTTGCCCACGATCACACAGCTAGTCTGAAGCCAGATTTGAACTCAGATCTTTTTGAATCCAGGCCCAGTGCACTATCCAGTACCACCTATCTACCCCAAAGGACGCGTTGTTGTTCAATTGTTTCGGTCTTGTCAAACTCCATGTGACCCCATTTAGGGTTTTCTTGGCAGAGATATTGGAGTGGTTTGCCATTTCCTTCTTCAGCTCATTTTACAAATAAAGAAACTGAACTCGAGAAGATGAATCTTCAGGACTTCAGGTCTAGCACTCAATCAAAAACCTAAATCCTCAAAGCACATTCACAGCAAAAGATACGTCTTTTAACAGCAAAATGAATGCCAAGGAAATTTTCCCACATAGTCACAGGGGTGTATCATCTCACAAATTTCTGCAGTGCTGGTAGGGGAGGGACCATGTGGATAACATACATGTGCGGAAATATGTAGGAAAGAACATGTTCAGCCAGGGCAACCCACATTCCTAGGGCTGCAGCTCAACAGGAGGCTCCTTCTACCTCCAGCCCTGCTACTTTCTGCTTCTCTCATCAAGCCAATGATGTCATCTGCTGGTATGGGGATATCACGTGATTGCAGGCTCCAGTAATGGAATCAGGTCCCGTCTCTTGATGGACCATTTTCTCTTAAATGCTGTTGGTCCTTTTAAAGCATCGTCTTTTGCTTGTGCTGGCCTAGATCATTCACTTCAGGTCCTCTGCTGCCCTCTAGGGGCCACTACTGCTCTTTGGTTAAATCACTTTTACAAGGGGAGGAAATTTCTTTAAGCCTCGGGTCCAGGGGTTATTGCAGCTTTATTTACTTACTTGCCAGTTGGTTGATTGATTAACTATTGAATCATACGTGGATAGTCATATCCAGTCAGCAAAGATAGCCAGCAAAAGTCCTCTAATTTATATTGTCTATATTTTGAATTTCTTTATTTCTGCATCAAGCACCTGTTTCTTGAACTCCTCCTGGTCTTTGAACACAGGAAGAAAGGATCACTTTATGCCCTTTGGTTCAGTTGCAACTTTGATTCTTCAGAAATTGTGGGGTTTTATGATATTTAACCAACCGGCATCCCTAGGTAATATTAGGATTAAAAATATGGAGGTTTGAGCTTGGAGACATGGTTGTTGTTTAATGAGTTATATTAGTTAAAAGAATCTTTTTATTCTTTTGTTTCTTACATAATATGAATGAGATAACCCAGTAACTCCATAGTTCCTAAAGACAAAACTCATACACTAAACAATTCCAAACTAAGAATTTGCATCATCGTTATGAAATCTAGAGGATCTAACATTAGGAAGTAGTTCAGTTGTTGTAAGTCATTCAGTCATGTCTGACTCTGTGCAACCCCAAGGACATTGTCCATGGGGTTTTCTTGGCAAAGACACTGAACTGGTTTGCCATTTCCTTCTCCAGCTTGTGTTACAGATGAAGAAACTGAGGTAAACAGGATTAAATGACTTGCCTAGAATCATGAAGCTAATAAGTATCTTAGGCCAGATATGAACTCAGGAAGATGAGTCTAGCCCCAGCACTCTATCCACTGAGCTACCTAGCTATGGTTTGTAAACCTGCATTATTCAAATGTAGCAAATATTTTTGAACCTGTACTATGGATAAGGAATACTTAACTTTTTTTTTTTTACTTTTCATTTCCTGCCATGAAAACTTATTATCTTGAATCTAGCAGCATTTAATGTGAACATAAGTTTTTTAAACCTTCTTATTCATGTAATGATTTTCACCAAAGAATTCTTGAGATGAAGAGATTCGAATGTGATGTCTGATCTAGAATTGCTTTAGAATGTCTTAAATTAAATTCAAATTCACCATTACATAGTAAAATAGCATTGTTTCTACATACAATCTGTAAATATTTTTCTTTTCCATAATAATTTACGTGAGTTGAATTCCCAGTATAAGTACACTTTATTGAAATGTCTGTTTTCATCGTTTATATTCATTTTCAGTACCATGCTAATATCAGTCCACTATACTCAGACATTACTGGTTTTATCATGTAGAAAATGAAAAATGGATGAAGTTGCTGATTTATGCAAAAGCAGGAACAGGATACACAAACATTGATTTCCCTATCGTGTTCAACAGAACTGAAACTTGTCTTTTTACTGTTTTCCAGAGAAGTCAAAGGTATGTTATGGACTGTTAGTCCTTTAGGCAAAAAGCAAACAAACCCATAAATCTATTTAACAAAGTCTTCATTCTCTTCCTGTGGTGGACAACTTGAGTCCTTCTGTAGATGCATTCGGAAGTATACGTATTTTCCTGTTGTAAAGTATTGTCTGCATTTGTTGCAGTAATTCTGAGCTGTGGCAAAGTCTTCTGGTATTGAATAGACATTTCCTATTTATATTTCTGTTAATGTCTGTGTTTGTATTGCAATGTTTCTACTCAGCTCTGTTTTTTATCAAGAATGTTTTAAAGTTTTCTATTACATTAGAAATGCACTTTTCTACCTTGTTTGGGCTGTATTCTGATTCTTTGGATAAGTTATTCTTGACTGTAAATCTGTATCTTTTGTATTTTGGAATATTATATTTCATGGGTTCTGATCCTTTATGGTAGTAGCTGTTAAATCTTGTTGACCTTGACTGTGGTTTCTCACTACTTTAATTCTTTTTGATTGTGTGCAGTATTTTTGCTTTGACCTGGAAAATCCAGATTTGGGCTATAAAATTTCTGGGAGTTTTTAAAAGAAAATAAATATTAGTTGAATTAAAATATATTGATGGGATGAGTAATGACTCAATCACTTTTGTTTGAGGAAGTTTTTTGGCAATAATACTAAGAATTTTTCTACTACTTAGTCTGCTCTCCTCTGAGATGTCTTGAAAGTCAATTTGAGTGTACCTTCAAAAGTATTTTGCTTCTACTATAGATTTTTTTACATGTGAAATATTAGCTGACATTTACGTAATATTTTCAAATTTGCAACTCTCTCTGGAGAAGAAAATGGCAAACCACTCCAGCAACCAAACCAAGAAAACCCCAAATGAGGTCTTAAAGAGTTGAATACAACTGAAACAACCAAATGAAAATAATATATAATATTTTAAAATTTGCAGCACTCTCTATACACATTATCTTGTTTGAGCTTCATAACAAACTTATGAGGTAGGTATTAATATCTTTATTTTCCAGTTGGGGTAGTTTAGGTATAGGGATTAAATGGCTTGCCCAGAGTATCCAGACTATCAAGTGTCAGAGGTGGAATTCAAACTAACACTCCTGATTCTGAGCCTAGGGCTTTTTCGCCTTTTACTGCTATGCCTCAGCACTGCTCCACGTGCTACTCAGATCCCAGGTTCGTTTTCTTAGGCGCCACATCTACCTTTCAGTGAGATACGTGGGGTACTGAGTTGTTAGTGTTCTAATACAGTGTTTTCAGTGTTATTGTTGACAAGAACAAATGATTCTAGAACACTACCAAACCTTCTCCATTTGGGTTCTATTTTCATTTTCCGTCTAATTTAATCTATGAATGCTTTAGTTTAGATGTGGGTCTCAAAGGACAGAAATAGCTTTAGTCTCTATTGTTAACTACAGATTAATTGATAATATGCAAACCATGAGTAGTACACACACACGCACACACACACACACGGACGCACAGACGCACGCATGCACACAGGTATGCATGCACGCACATGCTAATCTGCTTTACTGGCCAACCAAGTATCCAGATATCCATTCTGGTCTCTGAGCAGCAAAGTTGCACGTGGAGTACTTCCAGGAAACCTTCCCAGAACCACAGACTGATTCCAAGCAGGCTCAGCAGTTAATGCAACTATTGTTTTACACTCAGAAAGGCAACATGGGCAATAACTTTTTTCAAATATACAAATCTAAGGTAAACAGATCCTAGGAATATTTTTAATATGCCAATCATTACAAATAAATTAGTAGAACTCCTCTGGAGTCAGGGCTACACATAGAGATTCATAGGTCGTTCTTGTAGGTTTGATCTATATGTGAAACCCTCTCCTCTAGAATAAATAAATGTATGTACATATGTGTATATATATGTAGAAGTACATGAATATATATATTTATATATAATTAAAGATACTTAAATTAATGGGTAGATCATTAAGATATTCTAAAGGTGAAAAACAAATATGTTAATTTTACTTGAGAAATTATGCATGTGGGCTAGTAGTTGACAACACACTTTGAATTTTTCTCTGAGCAGCCTGTATCACCGCAAAATTATTTTTTTCCCCTCAACCACCTTCTGCTCTCGTGTGTTGGGATGCAATTCATGATCACCAACCGTTCATGATATGCCATATCTGTCCACCTGACAAAGAGCCCAACTGTTTTCTGGTTAATGCAGTTTCCTAAGCTCTTTTGGTCCTCTCATTTTGGCAATTGTTTCATATCATTAAAATCTGGTACAAAATGGGATTAATCAAAAGCAATATCTATCACAACCCATTTCTCATTTTTTAGGCAATAACTTCTTGGACAAGTATCAGTTGGAGCTGCTCTAATTACACACTGGGTCTTATCTTTAACCTTTCTTATTTTTTTGGCTTATGTTTGGTTAGAGGGGAGCTTCAGAGAGTTAAGCAGAATTTTCCCATTTTAGAATCTTGGCTGCCTGACATCACCAAGGAGATACAGGGACTAATGGGAATGAGAGAAGATGAAGAGGACAGCAGAGGGCACCAGAGAGCCAAGCTAGAACAATTGGTTCCACATGTCGTAAATGGAAAATTGGGAGTAAAGCAAAAAAGAAATAATGTTCCAAATCCAGTAGATTTAAGTGCATCGTGGAGGCAGGGAAGGAAGGAGGGTCAGAAGAGAAGCAGTGCTAGCAAAGGGAGCCGGTCAAAGAGGGAAATCCGGAGGTATGGACCAGGTTATAACAGAGAATGACACAAGTAACCAGCCAGTCAGAAAGTATTAGATGGTACCTTTAAAGGACAGAGTGTGAGGTCTGATGGCTTCTCAGATTCTTTGACGTTCCTCTCCAGTGATCCTTAGATGGACATCTCCTAGCAGGTGCCCAATATCTGGTAGGAATTGTAAAGCCCTGATATCCCACTAGTTTTTCTTGTTGTTATTCAGTAGTTGGAGTCATGTCTAAGTCTTTATCACCCCATTTGGGGTTTTCTTTGCAAAGATATTGGTATGCTTTGTAATTTCCTTCTCCAGCTCATTTTACAGATGAGGAAACTGAGGCAAACAAGGTTAAGTGGCTTGCCCAGGGTCACAGCTAGTAAGTGTCTGAGGCCAGATTTGAACTCGGGAAGAGGAGTCTTCCTGACTCTAGGCCTGGTACTCCACAATGCCACCTATCTGCCTCTATCCCAATACCTAGGAATTAGTATTGACAAATCTGTAAGTTTGTAGTTACAACTGACATGAATGAAATGACTCTAGTTTTTGTTGCCAAGGGTCAATATTGTTACTAGAACTCCCTTAGGGTCCCCGATCTGGGTCTGAAGACAAGAGAGTGGAAGAGAAGACCACTGCCCCCAGTCAGCACTGTCTTGGGCCATCACTGCCCAGAAGTGGCTATGTGATCTTAGAGACAAATTTGGAGAAACCAAGCACAGACACAAAGCACAAGACACAGGCATCAAAAGGCATCATTTTATTAATATAGTGTCAACAATCCAGAGCAAGTGATGGAGGGAAAGGAGGGATTTAGCTGTTGGCAGCAATAGTTTCCTCGATCCAGTCCACATAGTTGCAGACCTTGGTGTAGACACCAGGCCTATTTTTCTGAGCACAGCCATAGCCCCAGGAGACAATACCCTGAAGCTCTCCGTTACAGTCCACAGGGCCACCTGAGTCACCCTGGAAAAGGAGAACAAGAATGAATGAGAAGGGAGAGAAAGGAAAAGGGCTGAAGCCTAGGCCTTAGGATGAAACTTGGAATCATGAAAAGAACACTATAGCTCTCCTAGTCCAATAGACTAACTGGTACAGAAAGCCCTCCACAATATTCTCTTCCAATGATATTTCTATCCCTTCAGATCTTTAGGGCTATTTCCCTAATCTTTATTATCTCTTCATATCATAACCTTAGCTCCAATGACATAAGAGCCAAAGCTCCAGGCCCCAAATGCCTCCTATTAAAGATATCAGTTCACATTTACCCCTATTCTGGGGTTGCTCTTTGCCAAAAATTCTTAACTTTATATCATGGACTCCTTTGGAAGCCTAGTGAAGCCTTTGGACCCCTTCTCAGAATAAGGGTTGTTGCCTACACTCATAAATGAAGAAAATGCTTAATTTCGGTTAGAGGTAAGTAAAAATAAAGATGTAATTTTTTTTCCATTTAAGTTCCTAGACCTCCTGAAATCTCTCTACAGACTTCTTGAGTGTTCATGGACCCCAGATTAAGAACTCTGCTCTAGAAAGTAGAGCCCTGAGCAGGGATACACCTCTCTCTAATCACAGAGTCTTAGATGGTTCCAGAACTCCTGCTCTCCCACAGGTGCCTTTGGTTTCAACATCTAGACAAGCAGGGCCTTACCTGGCAGGAATCCTTGCCACCCTCTAGAAAGCCAACACAGACCATGTTGTCAGTGATCTCTCCAGGGTAAGAGGCCTCACAATCAGCATCGGACAGAACAGGGGCAACCAAACACTGAAGCAGGTCAGGATAGTAGGCTGTAAAGAACATGGGAGGAGATGGAAAATAAACGTGGGCGTCAGAGTAGGTCACAAAGGCAAGCCAAGTTCAAAACCTTGACAGCTGAATAGAGAGAAAATCTTAACTTGGAAAAGAGACAATGGCTTGTATTTCTTCATCTGATAAAACTTTCATATCATTTTATACTTCTTTAATGGCAGCTGACATATATCCCCAGTCCCATAGCCATTCATGTACTTGTTTCAGTTCCTCAAATACACTGTAAGCTCCTTGAAGGCAAGGAGTGGTCTATAAATAAGCCTAAGGGTCCCCCATAGCACCCAGCATAGTGTTTTGGACGTAGTAGACACTTATGAAATACTTGCTAAATAAATAAATGTAAATACGGTGTACAAGAGGCCAGACAAGAAAAGCATTTTCTTTTCATCACTCTATGTTTAAAATATGTGTGGCTTTGTAAAATTGCAGATTGCTATCCAAAAAGAGACAGCTCTTCTGACTGCTGAGAGAATACAGAAGTGAGCAGAAATGGCAGGAAATGGGTGAATTATAAATGAGCTCAGGTTGTCTGTTAATCAAGTTCTTCCAATGAACAGAAGGCCAGAACCACCAGAGAAGCTTCATTTTCATGAAAGGCAGGGCAGGAGGTATAAATTTCAAAGCTGGAAAAGTATATCAACTGCTTGTGTGACATGGAGGGAGAACTAGATTCACAGGTCTTATAAAGTCTTAAGAAGGCTCATTCATTTTACAGGTTATAAAACTGAGGTTCTACTCATTCCTCAGCTTGCCTAAGGACATACAGGTTGGAAGCACAGGATTTGGGCAGAACCATAACTAGGAACTTAGCAGCCGGGATGACCACCACACAATGTACACTTGAGGTGAGGGAGGTACCTCATGAGTCAGCACACAAGGCCTCGAGGAATAAGGACATAAGGCCCAATGTGGGGAGAGATCTTAGGACCCTTAGTACTTGGTGGCACAGAGACAGAGGCCCTGGGACATTGCAAAGAGGGGAGAGAGCAGGCAGAGCTAAGCAGCCTCTTACCTGAGTAACAGATACTCAGGAGGAGGAAATTTGTAGCTTTCTGTTCTAATTGTTTTCATTAATAAGGTGAAAAATTCAGTTATTTTTACAATTCCAGGGCCCTGAAACCATTCAAAGCCCTGGTTACCTGCATCGTGGTTAAGAACTCTGAATATACGGCTTAAATGGCACTGCTACTTAGCACCTGTATAACCATGGATAAATGACAATATCTCTCTGGTTTTCGATTTTCTCGTCTGTAAAGTGAGGACAACTTCTTATTTTAAATTTATTTTTGACATGTTTGGTTTTCAGCATTGATTTTCACAGGCACTTGAATTACAAATTTTCTCCCCATTTCCTCCCCCCCCCACTCCAAGATGGCATACATTCTGGTTGCCCTGTTCCCCAGTCTGCCCTCC
>CM053623.1:81656023-81689463 GCA_028646595.1 Phalanger gymnotis | reverse complement strand
CTGTCCTGGGGTGGGGCCCTGCTTCCCTCTGCCACTTTGTGGGTTCTGCAGCTCTAGAATTGGTTCAGAGCTGTTGTTTTATAGGTTTTTGGAGGAACTTGGTAGGGAGCTCACGCCAGTCACTGCTTCCCAGCCGCCATCTTGGTAAGGACAACTTCTAAGCTCCAAATTTGTGATCCTATACTCCTCACTGAATTAAGGGAAAGATAGTTTCTCAACACCTAACCCAGCCAATCATTGCATTTCCCTTGGGGGCCTGGGGTTGGTTGATGACAGGAAGAGAGATAAATCCCTCCTAGAAAGAACTTTGAGGTTCAGCTGTGGAGATCGTTTCCAACCTCCCCAGCAATGGTGTTGATTCGCTGTGTCTTGAGACCTAGCCGAGGGCAAAGAGCAACAAGCCTACTATACCAAATAGGAACAAGGAAGAAGCTGACCAAAGGTTAGGGGGTTGATAGAAGGGAAGGCTTATGAAAGAGGACAATGCTACTCACCACCAGAGCTGAGAGTATTGCCCCAACCAGAGATAATGCACTCGGTGCCTACAGCAGCACAAGCACTGGGCAGGGAGATGGTATTCACGTATTCATTAAGGACGGCAGGAGTTTTCAGCTTGATCAGCAAGATATCATTATCTAGGGTCCTGGAGTTGTAGTTAGGGTGGCGGATGATCTTTTCTGAATCAATGAACTGTTCGTTTCCATCAGCAGCCTCAATGTTGTGCTCTCCAAGTCTTACTTGGATGCGACTATAAGGAAGGAGAATCTTGTTCAGTGCTATGAGTATCCCCAGGGGGCGCAGGGGGCACAGTTTTCCTACATTGCTGGAGGACTGACCAACTCTAGAGACTTGGGGACAGAGCTGGGACTAGCTTAGAGCAGCTGGGGCTTTGTCTAAAGTGCCAGCATTGGTCAGGGCAGGAAGTAGCATGGTTCCTCTCCACTTCTACCCTAAAAAGTGCCACCATTAGACTAGCCCATTCTCTTATCCTATACTTGAGCTGACACTCCCACTCCCAGCACATCTCCTCACCATGACCACTTTTCTCTGGGTGTACCTTGCCACTCCATCCTGTACGGATTCTTATTGCTGCCATCTCTGGACTTTATAACCACTCTATCATCCCTGTTACATTTAGGACTTAGCTCAAAGTCCTACCTCAATCCCTGTCTTATTTCAAATTCCCATTTAAAGGAAGCTTCCTATTTCTTCAAATTCCTCAACTGCCATTTCTGCTTTCTCCATTAGATCTCAGTGCTGGACAGGAGTGATCATGTGGCCATAATGTGGATATCTTCCTTTATCCACTGCAATCTCCCTCAATTAAATTTAGCCCAAATACCAGAATTGTTACTTTGAGGGAAGGGGAGTGGGTTGGCAGACACAGCAACAAAGACTTAAATTCTACTTCAAAGGAAATGTAGGCATGGATCATGTTTAGCACAGAAACCCCCACAATTTCTATTGTAACCATAAAGTTAAGTGGAAGAGAACATTATCTCATAAAATTGGGGAGCCATGCTTTCTCTCCAACCCCAGGGGTGCTTGCTAACCCAGTAGCACCCATGGAGATGGGGGGAAGAAATCACAAGCTTGCCATATAGATCATATTTTCCCTTCCCTACCACTAGCCTCTCTCCCATGTCTAAGTTGTGCTTTAAAAAAAAAAAGAGGGTGTGATTGCCGAGAATTTGTCCTCTTCCCCTCAGATCTTGCCCTGCTTTTCCCCTGACCTTTATAAGAGCTTCCGTAGTTAGAAGACCCCCAAGTTGAGCATGTTCTATCACTTACGACTGATAACAGTGACCAGCGGACACCACCCACTGTTCATTGATGAGAGAGCCACCGCAGAAATGGTAGCCAATATTCAGAGATGCCTGGAAAGGGACAGAAGCCTCCTCACATGTTTCGCCCCCAACTATCTTGTCATCATCACTGGAGAAAGCAACTTCAGGTGGAAAAAGAAAAAGACAACAATTTAACAAAGTCAGAGTCCTAAGCCCTGACAACTGGGAGTGATTTCTATGAATTATCTTCTATAAGTTTATTTTAAAATTTTTTTAAATATGATGAGTTTCTTCTGAGTCTGAGATTCCATGTCTTCATGGTACTCAGGTCATCACAATTATGGCCATTATTAACATTGCCAGTACTTTAGTCTCCCTCTCCCTAATCTTCCTCATCAACCATTTAGCATTCACGAGCCCTGATCACTAAGTGTGGTTACTGTGTTTCCTAGATTTTACTCATGAGTATCATGATGATGGGCAGCTAGTGGTGCAGTGGATAGAATTCTGGGCCTGGAGTTAGGAACACTCCTCTTCCTGAGTTCAAATCTGACCTCAGAAACTTACTAGCTGTGTGATCCTGGAGGAATCATTTAACCCTATTTGCCTTATTTTCCTCATCTGTAAAATGAAATGGTGAAGGAAACGACAAACCACTCCAGTATCTTTGCCAAGAAAATCCCAAAAGAGGTCATGGAGCATCAGATACAACTGAAAAACAGCTCAACAGCAACAACAAATTGTGATAACAAGCACACTAGAGAAAGAAACAAGCAGTCTTCCATTGCATGGCCAGGTCAGAATAATCTTTTCTTTTTCAATTGATTATCAATCAATAAGCACTTATTAAGCTTCTCTTACTGTGTGAGGCTATACAGACAAAAAGGCAAAAATGAAATTGTCTCTGCCCTCAAGGAACTTAGGTTCTACTGGGGAGACAAAATATCATTATATATACCCATATATAATGTATATATATATATATGTATATCGAGAGAGACACAGAGAGAGATCTATATCTATGCATCTCTCTCCCTATGTGTGTATATACATATATGCATGTACACATATACATATATACATATATATATATATATATATATATATGTATATGTATATACGTATCTGCTCTCCCTTGTTTGCAATCATCTCATCTACTTTGGGTACTGATTCTATCCTTTTAAAGAAAAGTAGAAATTCCTTTCTCCAATATGTGGGAAATCCCACTTAAATCTTTTTTATTGCTTTTAGTTTCTTCACCAGGTCCAGATCATTTGGAGCTTAATACTATTCTGCATTAGATATTTTCCCCAGCTTCTAGTATGGGACCACCCACCACCTTTTTTTTCTATAGAAAACCATGTCTTATAAGGGCTTTCACAAAAGAGGATTGTATAGGAAGCTTTCATTCACACCCTGGTTTAGTTAGATCTCTGCAGCTAGTGGTCCAGTTTAGACAGGAATGGACTAATGACAATTCAGTCTCTGTGAAAGCCTGACATACTTTTAAGTTGAATTTACATTGCTAACATTTTCTCCATCATTTTCTTCAGTAAAAACAATCGATGAACAAACAAACAAAAAAGCAAGCCCTAATTGGTAGCAGCTGCTGATTTCCAAGGTGTAAATGCTCAAACCGAACTTGTAACAATGGAACCAGGCTTAAGCTGACTCTAACATACTTGTGAGTTTAGAAGAAATGTTTTGTAGGGTGTGTGTCAGGAACATTAAGTTCTTTCCTTAAATACATTAAGTTATGAGAAGAGAATAGAGACATACAGAAAACGAGTGGGGTGGGGGTGTCAGTGAAAATGGGGACAAGCTAAATAAATATATAAAGGAGAAATGGAAAGCCAGACTAGCTGGAGAGGGAGAAACAGGAGGGTAAAATGAGAGAAAGAAACAGGAGGTGGCTCTGAAGGAATAATGAGGGAGGTAAGCAAGAGGGGAACTCACCAGCTGCTCCTATGAAGGACAGGATAAGTGGGAACTTCATGTTGACCGAAGTATGCCTAACATTGATGAAGGCTCCCAGCTTTATACATCTCTCTGTGTGTAGTTGGGAAGGTCACTTTTTCCCTTAACACCTACACCTGTGAACTTTCCCTTTCCCTAGGTCTTGAATCAGCCTTACTGTATGTACCTATTTTTATAGACAAATGGTTTGAAGATAATAAAAGTTTCTGTAAGACAGAATACTTGATTCCAGTGAAAATTCCTTGGAGTTGATAAAACAGAATACATGAGATCCCTACAGAGGGCAGGCAAGAATATTTCTAATGATCTATATTCTTCTTGGTTAGGATAATAGCATTTGCGGCGATGGCGCAGGTGGTGATATTGATGGTGGAAAAGGAAGAGGGACTAAGAGTTATCTGAAACTCTGAAAAATCCACTTAGAGATTTATCTAGATTGTTTGGGGAGAGCTCTGATCTTGAATAAAATCATCAATAGGGGATGTTAGGAGTTTCTCTGATTCAGGACCTCAGAAGGCACAAGAAATTCTACTGTCCATTGTCTCTATTTTTGAGGAAGAAGACTCTTATTTCAGGACAAATCCTAACTCTTTTGGTAATGAGGAACCCAATGTCAAATGAGGTTTAGAAAACACAGCCAGGACTTCGTGGAGGTTTCAACTTTTCTACCACATCCTATTTACCTCAAGTGGTGTCAAGCAGGAACTGTCTTGATCAAAATTTTGAATGGGAGAATATTATCATTTTCACCATCATCACCGTTTAAATTAGGAAAAACAGAAAAAAATAGTTAATAAGGTATGGAACTACAAGAGTGAAGAGGGTAAAGGAGCACCTACCTAACTAAACCTGGATAAACTACATATGAGGGCTTCTAACAAACTGGTTCATTTGATTACCAATAGCTGTAAATAATCTTTGAAAAACCATAGAGAAGGCTTCTAGAAATATGGCAGAGTTACACAGTGACATATTATGATATAGCCCATCTTCCCAATAGTTTTCACAATAATGAAGACAGAATGAAGAAAATGGTTAGGGTAAATAAGAAAGGTAGTAATGACAAAAAGATAATACTTCTCAAAAAAATAAAAAGAAAGATCAAATGTGAGCACTGAAAAAAGAAAATTGCAACTTAAATATTATTAATTTAAAGAACCCAAAAGGAATATACCTAAAGGGAAAAAATAATGAATGAAAACCCTCAATCATTCCAGAAGCAAAACTGGAATCATCCTAACACATCAATAAGTCAACATACATCCAAATGGGTAATAAACATTTTCACGAAGTGTTTCAATAATCTGGCTAGCAGCTGTTGTGGGGGTGAAAGCCCAGCACAAGCCCAACAACAAGCATGCTACCAGCATGCTGCAAAAGCCCAGGTTCTTTTGATCTGCTTTACTAAGGAAAGCGATGTTAAGGGGTTAACAAGCTTACTTTAATCTGGCATACAAATACCATTCACTTAGTTCAGGGGAAAAAGCCAACACCCTGAACTTCAGAGCAAAATACAAAGAAATTACAAACATTGACAGACAGACCAAATACAATTCATGGTTATCAACATCTAAGTTAAGCCTGGGAGCTCATAACAAGGGCTGGCCCAGAGTCACTTGAGCCAACAGGGCTGTGGGTAAGAGCTCCAAAAAAGAGAAAGCTAACCCCAGTTTTATATCTTTTTCAGGGTCAAGGGTGAGTCTCGCACGTGACTTATCCACGTGACCTAAAATCGTCACAAAGAGGCGACTTAAACCCACATGGTCTAAAAGCCTCTGATGTCCCAAACATGCCACTCAAACCCATGTAAACTAGGCTCTCCCCTGAGGCAAGGTCACCAAGGACTCCCAATCTAATCAAGGAAACAAAGGTCAAACTCCTCAAGGGCGCTTGGTTGAACTGAGTGCTAAGAGCCCATTTTGATTGTCAACACAGGAAGGTTATTTAAGGAAAGAAGTATCTGGAATCTGTAAAGAAAACCATGTCACAAGTTAAAAAAAAAAAGAAGAGAACATTAAAAAAAACATTGAACTTAACAGTGTTGATAGAGCTATGAAAATTTTAAACAAAAAATATGAAATCAATAAAAAAATGCGTTCTAGTGGGAAGATGAAATAGCAGAAATGGTCAAACAAGTAGCAAACCAAGATCAAAGAACAACTCAATTGGAAGAATTGAAAACTTTGCCAATAATGATGCTGAAACTAAAAGTAGAATTTAGAGAGGTGATTTAGGAGTCAGTGGAGTCCCTCCAACTTTCAAGAAGTTGCAGAAGAATTATTTTCTAGCATTATTAAGTTAAAGGGACAGGTTAAAAATCAAAAGCATTCACTTGGCATTATGAAAGATGAAAGTCAGATTCAAATTCCTGAGATGGTCATCTGCATTTGATGCCTTCACTTCTTTTACTCTTACTCTCTTCTTAGCTCTCCGAAATCTGACTTTAGACCTCATTATTCAACTGAAACCACTCTCAGCAAAGTTATCAATGCTCTGTGGCCAAAGCTAATGGCTTTTTTCTATACTCATCCCCTCTCGATCACTCTGCAGCCTTTGACGCTGCTGACCACCCTCTTCTCCTCAATACTCTTTCCTCACTAGGTTTTTGTAACGCTATTCTCACCTGGTTCTTCTGCCTATCTAATAACTCTTCCTTAGTCTGCTTTGATACATGTTCAAGTCTTCCTGGATTTCTTCTGGGTCCTTTTATCCTCCCTCTACAGTATTTCACTTGCTGATCTCATCATTTCTCATGGATTCAATTGTCATTTACTTCTATGTTGATGATTCTAAAATCTACTTATCCAGTCCTAACCTCTCTGTTGACCTCTTGTCTCATATCTCCCACTGCCTATAGGACATTTTGAACTGGATGTACTATAGATGTTTTAAATTCAATATACCCAAAACTAAGCTGATCATTTTCCTCAAAAAAAGCTTCCTTTCTTCTTAACTTTCCTACTTAAGGGTGCCACCAAGTCCTGTCAATTTTATCTTTGCAACATCTCTTATATATGCTCCCTCCTCTCCTCTGACAGTGACATCACCCTGGGACTACCTTCATCGCTTCATACCTGGACTAATTAAAAAGGCTTCTAGTTATTTTCTCTGTCCCAAATGTTTTGCCAGTCCAGTCCATCCTCCACTCAGCTTTTAAAGAGATCTTGCTAAATTACAAATCAGACCATGTCACTCTTGCTCCAAATCAGCACACTCTAGTGGTTTTCTATCACTTTCAGGTTGCAAAACAAAATCCACTGTTTGGCTTTTAAAGACCTTTATAACATGTACTGCACCTACCTTTCCAGTATTCTTATGCCTTACTTCTCCTTCCACTCCCCACTTACCCTGCTATCCAATGATCCTGGACTCCTTGCTTTTCTTCATACAAGGCACTCCATGTTCTTACTCCAGGCATTTTCCTGGAGTTTCCATTCCTAGAGCTTTCTCCTCTTCATCTCTGCTTCCAAGCTTCCCTGGCTTCCTTTAATTCTCAGCTAAAAATGCTACCTTCTACAAGAAACCTTTCTGATCACCCCAATGCTAGTTCCTTCCTTCTATTAATTACCTCCAAATTGTTCTATATGTATCGTTTTTGTACATAATACTTGCACATGGTCTCTTTAATCATATGATGAATTCCTTGAGAGCATGGACTTTCTTTTTTCTTTCTTTGTATCCCCAGCACTTAGCTCAGTGCCAGGCACCTAATAGACACTTAATAAATGTTTATTGGCTATTGATTAACCCTAATACATTGTCAATAAATTTTTAAAAACTACATTGGCAAAGAGATGATTTTACAAAAGTATAAAAATTAAAATGGCATGAGCAAGAAATATTCACATGAGTTACATACATTAAGATAAGACAAAAAAGTTCAAAGAAGATATTATCAAAAATCATCGGAAATTGGGCTTCACTCCAAGATTTATTACCAGGTAAATTAACAATGCCACCTAAAGATAAAAAGCATAATTTTTTCTTCGAATTTTCTTGAATAATTTTAGTGGAAAAAATATTTCCTCCTATGGTCTTTGATATCCAAATCAACCCAGAAGTAAAACATAAAAAGATGAGGAAATCCAGGGGAGAAATAAGAGGAATTAAAAAAAAAACCTTTACAGCCTTACAAATAATGAATTATAGTACATGTAGACTCTGGAGCTATTATCCTAACTCTCACTAAAAGTGACAAGTTGGGTCCCCAGAGAGAAGCTACTACAATTCCTCAGGATTCGTTAGATATTGGGGTTAGAGGACTTTCCCCCCCTAATGCTATAGCTCATAAACCCCCATCAATGTGATTCCTATATGATTAACACTTGAGATGAATTAGCCAGGCATTTATTTTCAAAGGGGTATTTACTAAGGCGGTATAGTAAGAACCATTGATATAAACATCCTCCCCAAAGCCTGTGACACACTCTCCTACAAGTATAAACTGAGTCCAGGAAAAAGTGTGCTCAAATTTTAGAAAATACACGAGATAATAGGATGACTTAGATTTTAGAAGTCCTTTTGCTAGAGTCCCTAAAATGTTCTCCTTAGGTATAATGTGTTTTTTTCTGCTTGTCTCTATGTAGAACTTTGAATCTGCATCCAATCTGAGATGCAGGTAATTCCACCACCTGCTGCTATCCTCTAGACATTGGTAGGATGTTGATAAAAAAATGTTCAAGTCCTCTGCCCTTTTAAAATTCACAAGGTTCTCCTGCAGCCAAGGGAAGAGGGTGAGGAGATCAAGAAGTTCATTCTCAAGGATGTGGCTGGAGTGTTCTCTCCTGGTTCATTCATGACTCACATATTCCTCTATTTTGGCAGATGTTCAGATTTCTGAGTTCTGGAACTTAGTTAATGTTTTATTCACATTGCAAAGGATGTGACCAACTTACTCAGACTACTGGAAGACTTTATTTTAAATCTAGGGAGGTTTCCAGGCCTTATTTATGTTCAATGAACAATCAAGATATATTCTTAACTGATAATTGTCTCGAGGAATAATGTCTTATCACTTAGTTTAGGTGAGATGCGGTGATTTGATTGATTTACTCAATTGACCCTCTTATAAAATAATGGTGGCAGATGGAGAAAGGAGATTAGTTAATCCCAAAGATGTGTTTTTATCTAGGAAAGGAGAAAGGCCATGACAATGGAAGCCCCTGAAGAAAATGTATAGTGGTGCTAACAGAAATTTGGGAACTGTATTTGTTATTGTTTTTGGTAGTAGTGGTAGCTGTGGTAATGAGGTGTGTGTGTGTATGTGTGTGTGTGTGTGTGTGTGTGTGTGTGTGTATGTTTGTGTAGGTATGGGTGTGTGCCTATATGTATAGTATTGTACTAATGGACTACTGCCTAAGGCAGCCATTTTGGCTTTAAGATAGTTGTAATCATTAAAATGTTTTTCCTTATTTCAAGTATAAATTTACCTCTGTATAATTTCCAACCCCATGCTCTTTATTCTATCTCTGGAGTCAGAAGACATAGGTTAAAGATCTTGCCTTTGACCCCTGACTATACATGTGATCTTGGGCCATTCACTTAACCGCCATAGGCCTCAATTTCCTTAATTACAAAATGAGAGTAGTAGGTAACCTCAGAGGTCTTTTTGAACTCTAACTTCATTATCTTTGGGGGGAAAATAATTGAAGACAGCTATCATGTATCACTAAATCTTCCATTTTCCAGGGTAAAAATTTCTAGTTTCTTCAAGTTATCCTCACATCCAGCTATGCTCTTGACTCCCCTGGAATTTCTCTAATGCCCTAGATACCACTCTACCCTGGAAAAACACTCCACCCTGGGACTTCACACAGTACTCGCTGCACTGTAGCCTCTGCCTGTGATTGGCTGGTTCCTCCTGGAACTTCCATTTTAAGACCAGCCATATCTTCATTCCCCTCCAAGCTACAATACTCTTGACTCCCTGGCCTTGCTCTACAATGCCACTGCCTCAGATCCCTTCAACTCACTCTCTTTCAGCTTCCTTCTTTGTATTGTCTTCCTCCTTTAGAACCGTAAGCTCCTTAAAGGGAAACACTATCTTCCTGCTTGTCTTTGTATTTCTAGAGTTTAGCACAGTGCCAGGCACATGGTAAGCCCTAATAAATCCTTGCTGACTTGACTTAACATAGCATTATCTAAGGACTATTCACCATCTAGTTTGCGCACCTTTGGATCTTTTTCAGCTTATCAATATCCCGCTTCCTAAAAGCTGGGGGGGGGCACCTTTCTGTCTTTGGTTCCCCATCTGTCCCCTGCCTTCTCCTGGAGCAGTTAGTCCAGATATATTCTTGAACCAACACAGAGCTATTTCTTGTATAACAATAGCAATAAGTACTAGGTCAAGTAGGCCCAAATGCCACTGGCCACAAGGAGACTAGGTTGCTCTGCCTTCTTCTCCCTTAAAAGGCCCTTCTCAGTTCTGGACCCTGGAAACTTCTGGGAACTGCAGGAAAACATCAGTCATGAGGTTTTGTACAACATAAAACACATATCTGGTACAGGCCTTACATTTATTTCCTCTACACACACACGCACACGCACACACAAACAAACAACTAAGTCTGAGAAGTTCACATTTTTTTAAGAAAACTTTAAAAAGCAGTAGTCATAACTTATAAGTCCTGTTATACAAGGTGTTCCTAAAGTCTTGACACATAGGCAATTGATAGCAATGTGGAGCTACTGAATCGAGTTCACATGAATCTTGCAAAGTGCATCAACTTTTGCATCACAAATGATGAAAATCATATTGAAAATGTTATTTGTTAATATTCCAATTAAAATAAAATTTCATTCATTTCATTTCTTGAAAATATGCGTTTTTCCTATGTGTCCAGACTTCAGGAACACCCTATGTTCTCACTGGAGGTAGGTTCTTAACATATCAAAATTGTAGAAATGTTGAATAGGCATTTTACATTACCCTTTAGCTCTGTGCTGTCCCCTATCCTAACTGCTCCATTGAAAGATTCTAATACTCCTGATGTGATCTACAGAAGAGAAGAGATAAGAGCAGCCAGAGGTAGGTAACTCTTTTTAAAGTCCACTAAATCAATCACTCTTCCTGTTCAGTGACCAATAAGGGTACTGCTTCATCCCTGAGCCATATGTATCTCCAAAGCTACTGAAAGTTTTCTGAGGAACTTTTGCAACAATTCGGCTAGTAGCTGCTGCGGGGTGAAAGACCAACACAAGCCCAACAACAAGAATGCTGCCAACACAGGTTCTTTTGATCTGCTTTATTAAGGAAAACAATGTTAAGGCGTTAACAATCTTGCTTTAATCCAACATATACAAAAGAACACACTTAGTTCAGGAGGAAAAGCCAGCAACCTGAACTTCAGGGCAAGTACAAACAAATTACAAACATACACAATATAAACAGACCAAGTCACAATTCATAGTTACCAAAAGGATCAACATCTGAGTTCACAAGCCGGGGAGCTCTTAACAAAGGGTGGCCCAGAGTCACACGCCACTCCTCCAGTGGCTCAGAGCCCCAAGGGAGAATGCCAACCTCTGGGTTTATATATCTTGTTCAGGGTCGAAGGTGAGTCACACATGCGACTCACCCATGCGACCTAAAAGCATCACAAAAATGAGACTTAAACCCATGTGGTCTAAAAACCTCTGATGTCACAAACATGTCACTCAAACCCATGTAAACTAGGCTTCCTCTTGAGGCAAGGAGGTCATCAAGGACTCTTAATTTAATCAAGGAAACAAAGGCCAAACTCTTTAAGGGCACTTGACTGAATAAGTGCTAAAAGTCCATCTTAATTACCAATATAGGAACTCAAGCATGTATTCCATGGGATGGCTCCTATAGGCTGATTCTAGAATATGATCCAACCCCCCATTGCATTTAAAGCATGTAGGAAATGCAAAGGAGATAACAGCATCACACGCGTTTTGCATCTGGGAGCTGGTAGCAAGGGAGATGTATAACCCTTATTTCATATACAAAAGTAATAGTCAGGAGCCAGAGCCAAGATGACAGAGAGAAGCCAAGAAGTCATCTGAGCTTTCCCCATTTTTCCTCAGAAACAATGTTAAATTAAGCCTCTAAATTGATTCTGGAGTGAAAGAACAGAAAGACAGAGTGAAACACTTTTCCAGCTTAAGATAACATAGAAGGACTTCAGGAAAGGTCTGTGTCATTCAGATAAAAGGGGAAGACAGAACAACATAGTGTTAGAGCAAGCCAATGGGAGGCTCTTTGCAACAGCACATATCAGAAACCAAGGCCCCTTCATCCTAGCTCAGCAGGCCAGTAGCACAGCAGGCCAGCTGTGAGGCCTCCAGCCCCAGCACAGAAGGCAAATTACCAGCCCCAAAACCCAGGCAACAACAGGCCCAACTAGAACTGGGCCACCCCAGCTCAGTAAGCAAGCCACCAGCACCTGACAGCCCAGCACATAAAGCCACTGACCAGGCCCCTGACCCTTTGAAGTCTTTTCTATGGACCATAGAAAGCTACTAAGGTGACAGTGGAGATCAAAACACAAACTCATAAGAGGACAACATTGTCAAAATGCCTACATGCGAAACTTCAAAGGGGAATATGAATCAGTCTCAAACCCAAAGAGCCTTCTTGGAAGAACTCAAAAAATATTTTGAAAATCAAATAAGAGAGGTAGGAGAAAAAATTGGGAAAATAAATGAGAGGTATCCTGGAACCAGGAAGCAGGTAAAATAGTCATTGAAAGAATCTACCAATTATCTCTTAAAAGAAATCCCAACATGTAAACTCTAAGGAACACTATAGCCAAATTCCAGAATTATCCGATCAAGGAGAAAATACTACAAGCAGCCAGAAAGAAAAAATAATCAAATATCAAGTCACAGTTAGGATCGCAGGTCTTAGAATATGTTATTCCAGAAGGCAAAGGAGTTTGGATAACAACCAAGAATCAACTACCCACCCAGAATTAAGCATAATCTTTCAGGGTAAAAGATGGACATTCAACAAAATAAGAGACTTTCAAACTTTGCTGATGAAAAGACCAGAGCTGAACAGATAATTTGATCTTCAAATACAAGACTCAAGAGAAGCATAAAAAGTTGAATAAGACAGAAAAAACCATGTTATTCAATAAGGTTAAACTGCTTAAATCTCTACACAGGAAGATGAGACTCATAACTCTTGAGAACTGTATCTTTATTAGGACAGTTAAAAGAGTTATACATAGACAAAGGGTGTGGGTATAAATTGACTTTGATATATGATATAAAAAAATTAAGGGGCAAAAAAAGGATTGTACAAGGAGAAGAAGAAAGGGGGAGGCAGAATAGAATAAATTACATAACATGAAGAGGATCAAAAGACCTATACAGTAGAGAGAAAGAAGTGGGCAGTGAGCATTGTTTGAACCTTATTCTCATTGGATTCTGCTCAAAGAGGGAATTACATATGCACTCAGTTGGGTATAGAAATTTATCTTACCCTATAGGGAAAGGGAGGGGGCTGATAGAAGGGAGGACACATTTAGGGAGGCAGTGATGAGAAGCAAAACACTGGTGAGGAAGGACAGGATGAAAAGAGAGAGCAAACAGTAGATTGAATCTGGCCCACTTGTGAAAACAAGCATCACAAAGAGTGGGATTTCTTAAGTCAACCCAATATCCTTAATAAAGGATCCTTAATAAATCCTTAATAAAGTTTGTTTTTTTTTTCCTTGACTGAGAAAAAAAAAGAAAAGAGAGAGCAAAGTATAAAGAGGAGAGGAAATAAGATGGAGAGAAATACACAGCTGGTAATCGTAACTGTGAATGTGAATAGGATGATATCTGCCATAAAACAGAAGTGGATAGCAGAGTGGATTAAAATCAGAATCCTACAATATGTTGCTTACAAGAAACACATTTGAAGCAGAGAGATACACATACAGTAAAGGTAAAAGGCTGGAGCAGAATATATTGTACTTCAGCAGAAGTTAAAAAAAGCAGGGGTAGCAATCCTGATCTCAGATAAAGCAAAAGCAAAAATAGATCTAATTAAAAGATATAAGGAAGGAAACTACAACTTGCTAAAAGATACCATAGACAATGAAGTGATATCAATACTAAATATATATGCACCAAGTGGTATAGCATCCAAATTCTTAGAGAAGTTAAATGAGTTGCAGGAAGAAATAAACAGCAAAACTATACTCGTGGGGGACCTCAACCTCCCCCTCTCAGAGCTAGATAAATATAACCACAAAATAAAAAAGAAAAGTTAAGGAGGTAAATAGAATTTTAGAAAAGTTAGATATGATAGACCTATGGAGAAAATTGAATGGGAGTAGAAAGGAATATACCTCTTTCTCAGTGGTACATGACACCTACACAAAAATTGACTATGTATTTCAGCATAAAATCCTCACAATCAAATGCAGAAAGGCAAAAATATTAAATGCATCCTTTTCAGATCATGATGCAATAAAAATCACATGTAATAAAGAGCCATGGAAAGATAGAATAAAAATTAATTGGAAACTAAATGATCTAATCCTAAAAAATGAGTGGGTCAAACAACAAATTACAGAAACAATAATTTCACCGAAAAGAACAACAATGAGACAACATACAAAAACTTATGGGATACAGCCAATGAAGTTCTTGGGGGAAACTGTATATCTCTAAATGTTTACATGAATAAAATAAAGAAAGAGGAGATCAATGAATTGGGCATGCAATAAAAAAGCTAGAAAAAGAACAAATTAAAAATCCTCAATTAAATACCAAATTAGAAATTCTGCAAAATCAAAGGAGATTAATAAACTTTAAAGTAAGAAAAATATTGAACTAATAAATATAAGTAAGAGCTGACTTTATGGAAAATCCAATAAAATAGATAAAACTTTGGTTAATTTTATTTAAAATGAAGAAAAAAGAATTACCAGCATCATAATTGAAAAGTATAAATTCACCACCAATGAATAGGAAATTAAAGCAATAATTAGGAGCTATTTTGCCCAATTAAATGCCAGTAATTCTGACAATCTAAGCAAGATAGATGAATATTTGCAAAAAATATAAATTGCTGAGATTAATGGAAAAGGAAGTAAAATACTAAAATAACCCCTTTTCATAAAAAGAAATTGGACAATCCATCAATGAACTCCCTAAGAAAAAAATCTCCAGGGCAAGATAGAAGCATCCATTTACATCATTTATAAGTGAATTCTACCAAATATTTAAAGAACAATTAATTCCAACACTATATAAACTATTAAGAAAAATAGGTGGAGTCCTACCAAATTCTTTTTATGACACAAATATGGTGCTGGTGCTTAAACCAGGAAGATCCAAAACAGAGACAGAAAATTATAGGCCAATTTCCCTAATGAATGTTGGTGAAAAATATTTAAATAAAATATTAGCAAAGAGATTGCAGCAATTTATCTTGATGATAATACATTATGACCAGGTGGGATTTATACCAGGAATGCAGGGCTGGTTCAATATTAAGAAAACTATCAGCATAATTGACTATATCCATAACAAAACTAACAGAAATCATATATGATTATCTCAATAATGCAGAAAAAGCTTTTGACAAAATATAGCACCCATTTCTATTAAAAACACTAGTGAGCATAAGAATAAATGGATTTTTCCTTAAAATAGTAAGTAGTATTTATCTAACACCATCAGCAAGTATTATGTGTAATGGAGATAAGCTAGAAGCTTTCCCAGTAAGATCAGAGAGAAACAAGGATGCCCATTATCATCACTGTTATTCAATATTATGCTAGAAACGTTAGTGTTAGAAATGAGAAGAAAAAGAATTTGAAGGAATTAGAATAGGCAATGAGGAAACAAAACTATCACCCTTTGCAGATGATATTATGGTATACTTAAAAATTCTAGAGAATCAACTAAGAAATTACTTGAAATTATTAACAGCTTTAGCAAAGTTGAAAGATATAAAATAAATCCAGAGGAAATCATCAGAATTTCTATATAATACTAACAAAGCCAAACAAGAGATAGAAACAGAAATTTCATTTAAAATAATTGTAGACAATATAAAATATTTGGGAGTCTATGTTCCAAGACAAACCGAGGAACTATATGAACACAGTTACAGAACACTTTTCACACAAATTAAGTCAGATCTAAACAGATGGAAAAAATACCAATTGCTCATGGGTAGGCTGAGCTAGTATACTTCGAAATGACAATTCTAACTAAATTAATTTACTTATTCAGTGCCATACCAATCAAACTACCAAAAAATTTTATAGAGCTAGAAAAAAATAATAACAAAATTCATCTGGAACAACAAAAGGTCAAGAATATCAAGGGAATTAGTGGGGGAGGGGAGGAATGCAAAAGAAGGTGGACTAGCCATACCAGATCTAAAGCTATATTTGTAAAGTGGCAATCATCAAAACTATTTGGTACTGGCTAAGAAATAGAGTGGTGGAATATGTTAGATACACAAGACACAGTAGTAAATGACTATAGTACTATACTGTTTGACAAGCCCAAAGACTCTAGCTTCTGAGATAAGAACCATTTGACAAAACTGATTGGAAAATTGGAAAATAGTATGGCAGAAACTAGGCATAGACCAACATATCACACCAGATACCATGATAAGGTCAAAATGGGTTCATGATTTAGACATAAAGGATACCACAAGCAAATTAGCAGAGCAAGGAATAGTTTATCTGTCAGATCTACAGAGAAGGGAAAAATTTATGACCAAACAAGAGATAAAAAACATTATGAAATGCAAAGTGGATATTTTGATTACATTAATTTAAAAGGTTTTTCATAAACATAGCCAATGCAACCAAAATTAGAAGGAAAGCAGAAAGCTGGGGAATATTTTTTACAGTCAATGTTTCTAATAAAGGCCTCATTTCTAAAATATATAGAGTACTAAGTCAAATTTATAAGAATAAAAGTCATTCCTCAATTGATAAATGGTCAAAGGATATAAACAGGCAATTTTCGTAATGAAGAAATTAAAGCTATAGTCATATGAAAAAAAGCTCCAAATCATTAAATCACTAAATTTCTCTAATCAAATTAGAGATTAGATTAGAGAAATGCAAATTAAAACAACTCTGAAAATTAAAACAACTCACCCTTATCAGATTGACTAAAACAACAGAAAAGGAAAATGCTAAATAGCAGAGAAGATGTGGGAAAATTGGACCACTAACATGTTGTTGGAGTTGTGAACTGATCCAACCATTCTGGGGGGCAATTTGGAACTATGCCCAAAGGGGTATAAAACCATGCAAACCTTTTGATACAGCAATACCACTACTAGGTCTGTATTCTAAAGAGATCATTAAAAATGGAAAAGGACTCACATGTACAAAAGTATTTATGACATTCCTTTCTGTGGTGGCAAAGAATTGGAAATGGAGGGGATGCCCATCCATTGGGGAGTAGCTAAACAAGTTGTTATATATGAATGTAATGAAATAATATTGTGCTATAAGAGATGATGAGCAGGTGGATTTCAGAAAAAACCTGGAGGGACCTATATGAACTGGTGCTGAATGAAGTGAACAGAACCAGGAGAACATTGTACACAGGAACATCAACATTGTGAGATGATCACCTATGATAGACTTAGTTCTTCTCAGCAAAACAATGATCCAAGACAATTCCAAAAGACTCATGTCATAAAATGCTATCCACATCCAGAGAAAGAACTACGGAGTCTGAATGCAGATGCAACCATATTGTTTTCATTTTTTTCTTTTTATTTTTTTCTCATGGTTTTTCTTTTTTTGTTTTGATTCTTCTTTCACAACATGACTAATGTGGAAATATGCTTAATATGATTGTACATGTATAACCTATATCAGATTGCTTACCATCTTGGGAAAGGGGAGGGAAGGAGATAGAAAAGATTTGGAACTCAAAATCTTATAAAAGTAAATGTTGAAAACTATCTTTACATATAATTGGAAAAGGTAAAATATTATTAAGTGGAAATAAATTTTTAAAAAGTAGTGGTCATCTATTCTTCACTGTTTTCCATATCCAAAAAGGGTATATGGTCATTTTTCATTGTTTTTCTCCATGCCCAATCAAATCTGTCAATTGATTTCAGAAAGTTCTAGGCCATAGTTAGAGTGGGACATCCCTTGAATTTTCTGAGCCAGTCTGATATCAAGAAAAGAATGTGAAATATCGTTTGTCAGAGTATGTGCCTTGATTTTTCATTCAGACAATATGTCTGGTTACTATGGTTATAATATACTTGAAGCTCTGGATCCTCAGTGGTTTCGACACTGCTACTGTGGTGATTGATTTGCCCATCCTGATACATCTGATGAGAATCTAATTTCTTCCTCTCTCTCTTTCTGTAGAATTGGCCTGGCCTTTTCTAAGTTATGTCCCTGGAACTAGGAGAGTTGCTAGATATAATGATATCACAGATAAAATCCACCTTAAATACAGAGCTGGAAATATCTCTGGCTATACACCTAAGGACCACCGGAATCTCTCCCTACCCCCAAGATGAGAGAAACGTAGGCTTACTTTGGACTTTCCCTTTTGGGGCAGAGATTTTTTTCCTTTTTTCTGACATGGAAATACAGGGATTCAGAGCAATACTCCCCTCCTTTGTTACTACCCTGTGACCCTGACCAATTCATTACAATGACAGATAGAAATTACCTTCAACCTTCTCACCCCCAACACAAATACACAACATGTACCCCTTTTTATGAAGATCACAAAGGATGGACTGGAGAAGACTGACAAGGCAGGTGACCTTTGTCCAAGATCCCTTTCCGTTTACACTTGTCCACAAATCATAGTATGGCCCCCTTCTCACCTCACTACAATATCACTTGTATGAGTTACCTGGGGCTCCTATGTGGGAGAAGAGGACAGGGCTTCAACAAAAGGTTAGGATGGAAGGAACCTTAAGGTCATGATTTGCCATGATCAACAGCAGTTCTATTTCTCATGGACAACGGCGGTTCTAGTTCCCATGAATGGTAGAAATAACAGCTCTGTTGAAAGAAAATTAATGACATTTTTGTTTATAGTACATGTCCTTGGCAAGTTGAATGTTCCAACACATGGAAATGCCTATATTTTCCTCATGGTTGCAACCTAAGTGAATTTCTCATTCCTGTCTCCTTCCCACATTAAGGAGTGAACAGTATAATGGTCTGTTTCAGGGATTAAGATAGAAAAACAGTTCTTCCTTTTGCTTAATTATAATTTATTGATATTAAAACAAAGAAAACAGTGAGAGCACATGGCAATCTGGTACTTTCATTCTGGTTTAGTACATGGCACAGTCCAGGTGAAGACTAGGCAGAAACTTATCAATTCTGTCAGGACTTTAGAGAGAAACTTCATCCCAGTTTCAACTTAATGGCTCCTAAATTTTAAGACGTTTTTGTAAATTTTTTAATCAGGAGTTAACAAAGGAAGCTGACATCCTTTAGAAATTCATTTAGTTAGGGTAAGCATACCTGACCGTAGCCACGTTTAAATATGTTAACCACAAGTAAGCTAGATAAAGAAAGATGCCCATAGAAGTTGAGGAAATTACTCTGGTTCTTAATAATCATGCCTTTGAATTTCATGAATCACTGGTTATATATCCCCACTGAAGCACCTTTCAATTATATCATCTCTTTTTTTTATTTTATTTTGATGCAAAATATACATCCAAGCAAATTCAACAAAGTATATTGACCTCGATTTATTCATGGTTAACAGAAAGTAGGGAAGCATCACAATTTTTCTGACACAAAAACTTACACTCACAAACAACAGCTTCAAAATTATACTAACATAAGAACTCCTAACAAACCAAAGACTTAGGAAATATACTGAAGGCACCAGTAGAATTTTACATAGAATGAGAGTCCAAAAGTGTTTTCTAGTTCACATGCTAATTCTCTAGATTTACTCATTATTATCCTCAGCTTTTTCTGCCGGCTGGTGGAAAGTCTATAGCAACTTGGTAATACTATCCAGGAAGAATAGATGCTTCTGATAGGTCATCTCATCACAAAAGGATCAACAAAAGGACCTTCTCAGCTTGTTTGCAAAATGAGATTTTGAGCATGAATAAGAATGCTCTCTGGAGTGGGGAATGGGAATTCAATCTGAAGATTCAGAGATAGACAGGCAGACAGACGGACAGATAGATAGATAGATAGATAGATAGATAGATAGATAGATAGATAGATAGATAGATAGATAATAGAAATTCAAATATATATTCCAAATTTTCTTATCTGTTTAGATAGTTGCTCAATGGTTAGAGTGCCAGGTCTGGTGTCAGGAAGACTCATCTTCATGAATTCAAATCCAGCCTTAGATACTTACTAGCAGTGTGCCTTAGGCAAGTCATTTAACCCTGTTTGCCTCAGTTTCTTCATCTGTAAAATGAACTGGAGAAGGAAATGGTAAACCACTCCAATACCTTTGCCAGGCAAATCCCAAATGGGGTCACAAAGAATCAGATACAACTGAAACCACACAACAACAATAACAAATAGATAGTGTACCCCCTTAAAAGAATGTGAGCTCTTTAGAGGTATAGACAATATTATATTTGTCTTTGTCTCCCCAGCACCTAGTATAGTGCCTTGCACATCATAGTCAGTTAATAAATAGTTAAGTCCAGTCAAATTGAATGGAATCAAATTAGATCAAATCCAGTCATTGCAGCAAGCCCCAGGATTGGAGGCATTTGGTGCTGTAAGTTTCCATCTTCTTGTGGGAGGTGCTTTGCCAGCAACTTAGTCCAATCTCTTAAAAAATATTTTCTATAAACCTATGTTTCCTTCCACCACTTTCTGCTTTTTTGGTAATCCTGATCATAACTGTAGTTTATTTTGTTTGCATATATTTTCTACCCATCACCAAGGCCGTCCATCCTTTTGCTTTCTCTTCCTAAACTCACACATTTGCTGGCCTTTTGGTGGAGATCTGTTGTCTTTAAGCAAACAGGGCAGGACAAGTCTTGTCCCACTTGAAAAGACAATGCCTAAATTTTAGAGCCAACCATTAAAACATTAAGACAGCTAGGTGGCATAATGGAGAAGGCACTGGACTTCAAAAGTCCAAACTTTTGGAGTCAAAAACACCTAAGTTTAACCCTGCCTTAGACAGTTACTAGGTATGTAACCTTAGGCAAGTCACATAACTGATCTGTGCTTCAGTTTTCTCTTCTCTGGATTCCATGAACACTAAGGTTCCTTCCATCTCTAATTCTATGATCCTTTGGCCTCACATTATAACGGAAGCAGAGCAGTCTAATTAGATTAGGGAGATGCATGGTGATATCAGTAAGAACAGGCACATTTCAGAGAAACTGAGCTAATCTCAATCCTTACCCTTCCAGTTGGAGTCTGATCTTCTACCTCATTTCCATATATATATATGGAAATATATATATATATACATATATATATATGTCTGCTAGCTTATCATAAACATTTCACCTTCCAACACTGCAGAAATAGAGTTTACTCATAGCACTTTCTAGGAAAACTAGTAACCATTAAGTGATGTAGGTTGGGTAGACTCCTCAGCTGGTTGATTCCTGGAACTCTGGGCTTCAGCTTGACCTTTATCAAGGACATATTGGGATAGTATATAGCAAACTCTACCTCCTTCTGGCTGGCCTAAGCTTCAATTATCTCCTTAGTCTCATGGGAGCTGAAAGAATACATAATGAAAAAGGGAAAACATTCAAAGTCAAACCAGAGTAGGCACAGCAACTGATACCTGCAAGGACTTGACACCACAAGAGTCTTCTTACTCTGTGACCATCCACTTCCCTTCCCCTTGGCTCTCCCTACTCTATTTTCAAAATGTACCTTAATCCTATATATTCTAGTATCCTGTCACACCCACACTCTTCAAGTCAAACCCTCTAATTATGGAGTCCATACTCTGCTCTCTACTCAGTCTGAGGAATATTTCACTAAAGTGGATGTTGGGGATACCTCACATAGAATTTACAGAACCAGCTTACAATCAATCACTCCCTATACAAGTAAGAGGAAAATATGATCCTAATCTCTCTTTTCTGGACATTATTCTTCTATTAATCCAGTTCACATTGACATATATGGTTGTTGTCCGTCATTCTTGAAGAAGACCAAAATGATATCGCTACGTCGTAGTCAAGTTATAGTGTGTCCAACCATGGCTGATCAGAGCACTATGAGCTCAGATGGCTCTACCACAGCTCAGGTATTGCTAGGTCATATAAACATTTAGAGTGGGGATGACTCTACATTTGCTCATCTCATGTTTGTTTTGAGCTGCTGCAATTATGTTTCTTTCATAGAGCACAGTGCCTTCTTTGATGTGGGCACACCATACTGGGTGGTCCTTTGGCAGTGTTTCCCATGTCTCATAATTGACTCCAAAGTGTGTGTGTGTGTGTGTGTGTGTGTGTGTGTGTGTGTGTGTGTGTGTGTGTGTGGTACAGCTATAGATAACAGATAGATAGATAGATAGATAGATAGATAGATAGATAGATAGAAGCATATATAAATACACATTCATATATATTTGTAAGATGTATATGGGAGAGGGGGAGAAAGGAAGAAAAGAAAGAAGGAAGGAAGAGAAGGAAGAAGGGATGGAGGGAGGTAGAGAGAGAGAGAGAGCAAAAATACTTTTATTTTGGCAGGGGGGAGATAACAAGGAGGCACCAAGCATAACAAAAGCCAAATAACATTACAAAAATGAAAATGATTGTACTTTAACAGAAGGAAACATCTGGTTATTGGAATGGGAATCATTTCTGAATTACCTATCTGTATATAGTCAAACTACTAACTTGTTACACAAAAGATCACGATCAGTGCTAAATCAGAAGAATATATATGGCAAGATATAATATACAATGGAGAAAACACTAATCTTTCCCATTTTAAGAGAAGGCATAGACATTGACTACAACCATTTCTTAAGGATATTTACTCAATGTAAAGCAATTGCCATAATGAGGAGATCAAAAGAGTCTTATGACCTCCTCAGCCATCAAACACTGGATCCCCTTGCTAAGTGGAGAGATATGGTAGCCAAGGACAATCACAGTTTAGAATATAAACTCCACTGTAAAATCTCCAAGAGCAGAAGAGAAAAAATATAAGCAATCTCACTTTATAAATGTGAAGTAGTAGAGGGAAAAACAAAAATATATATTTATAAATATATATATATGTTTATATATGTATATATATGCACATATATATACATATATATATATATATATATACACAAAGACAGAAAGAGAGCTTCTTAAATGATGCCATTGACCATAATCTTAAGGATTAGAGTGAAGGGCACAAAAATTTCTTAAATGGAAAAAATCTCTGAAGATTTTTATGACAAACTTTTCACCATCAAAATGAGTAGAATCACAATATTTGGACTCAAGCATCCCAGTCTCAGTAGTCCTATATGAAAGAATGGAAATGCGGCTGAAGAGAACAAAGATTAGAAGAGAAGCTGAACTAAATAAAGTACATACATAGGTGCACATAATTTTGAGATCAATTTCAAGGTATGAGAAGAAATTGAATGTATCGATGGCTGGGGTAGAAAATCTTAGACCTTTTATCCAAAAAAAAGGCAAGTAAAGAATTTCAATAATCAACAACCCATGCACTCGCCAAAAAAATAAGTACTTTTGGCTAGACCCTTGGGTTATTTCTCCTGAGATAATGGGTCCCTGGATACCCGAAGTTATTGTTGTTTGTCCTTTGTTCTGGAAGAGGACCAACAACATCAAGAGAGTTAGGTGCTTGCCTAACCTGTGCTTGCCTAACTGAATATCAAGGGCAGAGAACTATTCTTCTTGACAGCAGATTGTAAGCTTATAAGATTGAATGGTAGATTCATAGTTAGGACATTCACCAAGGTATGATAAAAGAATTCATCAAAGATCTTGTTGAAATAGAGGATTGACATATTTATGACATTCCTCTAATTTGCCAGTCAAGCGATCTGTCGAAAGGATGGACGAGTTACGTCTGGCATAATTCCATATTGGTAACTTCTGCAAACTCGTATTGATCACTGCTTTTACAAACCATCTGTTTAGTAATACTGAACTTCACTGGTGTATCACTTAAAGAATATGCCTTCTTCCTCATTTCTAAAATCACAACAAAATTTCCTTCTCTCCAGTCCTGTAGAACAACTCCTATTCTATGCAATTTTTCATTGATCAGTTACAGCAATTCAGCAAATCACAACCACCACTTCTGGAAGTGTTCTGTATGAAAACACATTGTAGCATGCAGTTCATTCAAGTCTTTCTCCATCTTTTAAATTATGGAAAATTAAAAAAAATGTTAACCTATTTTGGCATAACTTTCTTAGTCTAAATGATTGTGATAATAAAGACAATGATTTTTATGGTTTTATGGTTTCTGATTTTGTACAGTTTGGGATCTTGAGGAATATAGATATAGTTATATACATAATCGAAACCCAGGCAATCAGTTCTATACCATATAGGCCAATTCAGAGTGGCTTAGAGAGTCATAGAAGAGCTAGAGACTTTTACAAATGCAACAAGCTAACAAAAACAGATCCTTTGCAAAGAAATTAGTTATTTAATTTGGCATTTATGGATAGGTGAACTAAGGATAAATATGGAGGTTATTTTTTTTTGGCGTCAGGGTCTGTAGTCACAGAGTCACCCATGTAGTGTTTATATTTTCCCTCTTCTCTCAGGGAGATAGGGCTTGATCTAGCTAGACATATTAGTTACCCATCCAAAAAGCTCATTCTTTCCTGGTACCCAGATGTCTAGATTTAGTAGTCCCCCCAAAAATCTATTCTTAGTTCACTGGGTTTTTTGGGGGGCTAGTCTTTCTTTTAATAGCTTGTTTCTGCTTTGATAGGCTCCAAATATTCCCATTCTCCCACCTGTAGAGCCCAGTCCTGCACCTTCCTAGAACATCTACATACCTTAATCCCTCCCCACCCCCCAACAATGCTCTATGTGGAATCTCTCATACTGAAAACATCCGGCTTCCTAGTTGGCGCCTACCTATCTATGACATCAGCAATAGGAAACCAATCAGAAGTGACTGAGCAAGACCTTGCCCATCCTTATAAAACTCTTGGCCCTCTTCTACATCCCCAGATACTTCTGTTGTGTGAGAATGCCCAGGTGTGCCCTCATGGAATTGGGAAAGGTGGCAAGAGCCTGGCATAACCTGAATACTGGGTCCAGATGGAGCCTTTCATATAATCATTCACCCCCTTCTTCTTTCTGCCATGGTTTCAATATTACTTCATTCAAGGTATGGATTCACTTTTTTGGCCAAGTCAAGGATGTACCCTGCCCCTCTGAAGATCTAGTTGTATTCTTATCTTTTGGGTGACTGTGATCTCAATATATCTTTTCCCTCTATTCTCTTTCCCCATTCTCCTCCCTCTAATTTTCCTCGGTGTTTCAAGTCAAGTACGTTTATCTGTGCGTGTTAAAAACAGACCAAATATAAGTCTTTTGCTTTTAACATAATTTAGCTGACTTGCTTGTCCTGTGAACATCTCTGAATCCCCAAAAGTGTGTTCAGGGGACCAAGATATCAAGGCTTGGAAGGATACACCTAGACACTGGAGATAGACTGTTTTCTAAACTCTGCTTCATGTTAGTGTGCTCATTTTCTGAGATCTAGAATTTAATCTGAGAGAAGAGACCTCCTACTCAGCTCCACATACAGGATAACTTCTTAAGGGTCCACGATCCCTGACAGAGGAAATCATTTGCTTGTACTAGCCCTGCTTCTTCATTTGATTCTTAGAGAGCTTTCCAGTATAGGCTGAGTAAATCTCCAAGATGTCAGCACATGGAATGGAATTATTTGAGCCTCATTCAACTACTGCTTCCTCCTCTTCCTCTACCACTATCACTCTAATCCTAGCTGTGAAGAGTAGAAGTCAACAAGAGAAATTCTTGATTGGCCTTTATGGGAGCCTGACCTATTCTGGGAGGCCAGTCATTCTATCCCCAGAGTCCTTAGTGGGACCAGGTATTCTTTATGTCTACAAATCCTTCTTGATTATCAGCTAGTCATCAATCTCTAAAGTCACTACATTTCAAATGCTGATGCAAGACCTTGGGAAAAAGAAAGCTGCTAGGTGGGTGTACTGTAGGAGAAAAAATGACCTTCCCTTCTCCACACACCAGATTCTTTCATCTGGGGAGGTATAAAACAGGGCCTTCTAACCCTAGTCACTCATACCTCTGCAACCATGAAGTCCTTGCTGATCTTAGCCTTTGTGGGAGTAGCTGGTAAGATCCACTCATCCCTTCATGCCCCTGTCATTATCACTCCTTCGGAGCTTCCTTTCTCTCATGCTGTCTTTCTGTCTCTTCCCTTTCCAGTGACTCTGTCTTTACACACCCTCCCTTTATATCTGTCTAGATTCTCTCCTTCTACAAGGAGGGTTGCTTGTATAGGTTTTGCCTTTCTATTCTTCGTTTAAAGTCTGTCTTCTCTTATGTGCACCCACATAGGTTCTTTGCTTGCCTTGAACAAAGAGATAGAAATCAGAGAAAGCAGACATGGAAGGTTGGAGAAGGGGGTGTGAGGGAGGAGTAAGAAGCCAGGAGGGAAGTAAACTCGACCAGATTTAGGAAAACAATGAGCTGGACAAAAAAATAAAAGCCAGAGAACAGAGGGAGTAAGCCTGAATAAAGAAGGGACAGGAGAAGAGGGAAGCGAGGGGATCTTGCTCAGAATTTGTTCTACCTAACATGAGATCACAGAAGTTTTTCACAATCTGACCCTCAAAGGAAGAGATGTAAGGAAAATATAGAACAGAATAGGTTTTTGTTGTTTGTTATTTAATTTATTTAATAAGATGGAACCGAATAGGTTTTGTTGTTATTTATTCTTTTATTTATCTATTTATCTACTTACTTATTCATTCATTCAGTTAGTTAATTCGTTTTGAGGCTATGCCAACATTACCTGACACAAAAAGGCTGAAGGATCATGAGAGGGTAGAACAAGGATGATCAAGGTAGTGAGAGACACCAATTAATAGAGCTTTCGAGATTTTGAAAACCTGGACAAATGAGGGGGTATTTATGACTATTCTTTCAAGTGAGCCCAGACATAAGCCTGAAGCTCTTGTCAGATTTTCTCTTCTGTAAGTTCTGAAAAGATTTGAGAGTCAGAGAGACAAAGACAGCTTCCACTGACTGATGAATTAGTACTCTATCTCTCTCTACCTTGCTCATTATGACCATTACCACTGTTCTCATTAGTGAACTCAAAGGAATACAATCTTAGAAATGACTCATTAGGGTTCAGCCCCATTCCCCTCCTGCCTGTTCTCTGTCATGATAATAAATGATTGATAAGACCTATGAGGATAAGGAAGAACAAAGTAATTTTGTTTTTAATGATGATTATAATTCAAGTAATTGTGGAGTAATATAATTCAGAATAGAGTAATCTGTGACTGCTTAATCACTGAAATCATCACTAGTGGTCAAGTCTTTAACATTGCTAATTTGTTATTTGCTGTTGTTCCATTTCCTCCCAAGTTGCTTTCCCCTCCGATGATGATGATGATGACAAGATTGTTGGAGGTTACACCTGTGAGAAGAACTCTGTCTCCTACCAGGTGTCCCTGAATGTTGGCTACCATATTTGTGGTGGCTCCCTCATCAATAAAGAATGGGTGCTGTCTGCTGCTCACTGCTATCGCTTGTAAGTGACAGGATCTGACCAACCCCTAACCAATGGTTTCCTGACAAAAACTTTCAGTTATGCTGTTTGGTGTCTTCCACATCTAGCACATGCAGATTACTTTCTCAAAGGAAATGTTCATGATGCATATGCTACCATAGGCTGGATCAGTAGAACAATGTACAGAAAAGAGATGTTATATTCCCATTGTACATTTCCTTATTTAGGAGTTGCTTGGTTTGGATGTTAAAGAGCTTAGGGAGAAAGTTGTACAAAATGGGAAAGAAATGAAAGATGTCATGAGAACTTACCCTCTTTGTCTACAGAATCATCTAAAATAAACAGGTGGAGGGTGGGAGGAAAGGTGGTGAGAAAAGCCGGGGGGGGGGGTTTGTCCCCCATAGGTTAACCACCGTCGTCAGCACCAGGTAGAAGACATCTCTTAATTGTTATCTCCCCCTCCTCCACCATTCTTTAAGACTAAGATGGGAAAGCCACCACATTACACATACCCACATTCCACCCCTCCTCATATAGACTTGATTTCCTATCTTGAAATGCTCTATAATTGATTCATGGTAAACTGAGTCCAAAACTCTAGATAGAATATATAACCAGGGCTGGGGAAAGAATACCCCCTGAAGAAATTTCTGTTATAGAGCAAGATTTTCCTTCCCAGCCAGCGCTTCCAAGTGAGACTGGGAGAGAACAACATCAGAGTCACTGAAGGAAGTGAACAGTTTATCCATGCAAAGGAGGTCATCCTGCATCCAGGCTTCAACACGGAGACCATGGACAATGACATCATGCTGATTAAGCTGGAAACACCTGCCATTCTCAGTAGACAAGTTGCTCCCATCCTCTTGCCTCGCTCCTGTGCCTCCACAGGCACAAGGTGTCTCGTCTCTGGTTGGGGCAACACCTTGAGCCATGGTGGTAAGTCACATTGCCATCTAGGTGATATCAAGAAGCCAAGAATTCAAATGCTACTTCTGATAGTTACTAGCAAGTCACCTTAGCTTGTTCAGTTTAACTTTCCTTATCTGTACAATGGGGATAATAATAACACCTACCTCCCATGGCTGCTGTGAGGTAAACCTTAAAGTGTTATATAGATGTTAGTTTTTATATAGATGTCAGTTAGTATTATTATCTTGCCCCATGTTCCTCCTCTTCTACTTGCCCCTCAGGTCAGTTCTTCCTTCTTATTCTCTATAGTGTTAATAGGATTTTTACTGAGCCAGTCTCTAACCTGAGAATGCTCCATGGTGCACAAAGCAGGCCTAGAGACAGTGGTGTCAGTAATCAAGCAGTTTAATAAATCAGTCTCAGAAGAGGAATGTTTTCTTAGCTGAAGTGAAAGCACAGGTTATATACCTAAATCACAACTGGGGAAGGAGGAGGAAGGTAGATTGTAAAAAATCATTTACTGGTTTCTCCATAAATCTCACAATACAACAGTTCTGGAGTCAGGTCTTTGGGGGTTGTGACCACCTCCCCTAAAGTACAGAACCAGAGTTCTGTGACAAGAACAGGTTCTATGGTCTTTGATTCACTTCATTTCAGGTATGCAGGTAAAAGGATGCCAGTGATTGTGAGCCTTGTCAAGGTTTGATTGATCAATTCAAGCTGCACTGTGAGTCTAACTCACAAGCTGGGAAAGGCAATTCTGCAAAATCTACTATTAGTATATTCATTACCCATATCATATTGATTATTATAAAAATCAGAATTCCCTCCACAATAGTGACACATCCCTTAGCCCTCACTAAATCTCAGAATTGCCCCTAGGACACTGGAAAGAATGTCCACACTGTAACCCCAAAGCCTTATTCTGAAGGCTTCTTCCTTTTCTTTCCCCAAGTGCGACCAATCTACTCAAAGCCTCCAAATGATATTGAATGATCCTTCTGATTTTCTGGACCAGCTACTGAAAGATTTTGCTTCCTTTAACTCAACCAGGAAATAGCTATTAGCTTAATAAATAAAAAGTATGGGGCAAAATGAAAGAAAATAACATACAGAACTGAAAAATCTTAAAAGGTCACCATATTTCTGGAATCCTGTTCCTACCTCTGACCCAACTGTAGGTCTGTAGACAAGACTATTCTCTAAGCAAAGATAAGGATAATTTTCCCTTTAGATCAGGGGTTTTTAACTTGAGGTCCTTGAACTTTTTTCAATAATTTAATACTATTTTAATATAATTTATTCCCTTTGTAATACTAAGTATTTTGTTATAGGCATTTAGAAACATTATTCTGAAAAAAAGATCCCTAGACTTCACCAGACTGCCAGAGGGGTCCAGGATACAATAAGTGTTAAGAACCCCTGCTTTCTATAAAGTTACACTCCTTTACCTCTAACTAATGTCTCAGCCTAACCCTAGCCCTTTCCAGATAACTATAAAGGACTGGACCATTTTCAAAGGCCAGTGGGAAGCCTCATGGGCCAAGGAATCAGAAGACCTGGATTTGAATCCCAGCTCCTGTACTTGTTAGCTATTAACTTTAGGAACCTTCTGAAGCTCTCTGGGTCGCTGTTTCTTCATTTGTAAAGTGAAAGGGTTTGACTAGATGAAATAGAAGGTCATTACCTACTCTCGAAGTCTTTTGTTTAGATTTCTGGTGCTTTCTCTAGTGCCCAGTAGTAACTGACTTCTTTATCCAGTTTTGACTTTCCTACCCTCACTTTGCCTCTTCCCAAGTTCAACTGGTTAATTTAGCCCTCTACTCACTAGTAAGACCTAAACACTAGAAACACCTGGACTTCAATTACTTTTCACACTCTCTGCACCACTTCTCTATACATGTAGGTCTCTTTCTACAAGCCTACCTCAATATTTTTTTAAAGCCATGAATACTTTAAAAGCAGTATTAGAATAACACAGTGTTTCCCTTGAAGGGCCATCTCACCATAATCTTCAGTTTAGTCTCTTTTGGTCAAAGAAACATTATTTGAATAACTGCTTTGTGCAAGGAAAGATGAAGAAAAAGGCAACCAAGCTCTTCCCTCAAGAAGCTTATGGTCGAGGAGAGAGAATAAGGCAAGTATAGAAGTAACTAAAGTATAAGGAGGTATAGGTGAAGTTTCATAAGAAAGGTACAAATTACTTAAGAGGCTAGAGAAAGGAAAAATACAAACTCTCTTCTTTTTCCTCGATTAAAACTCTCTCAGTATCTCCTGATCTCAGAATTTAGTCCTCTAGCCCATCTTCCCACCCTGCTTTATTAACCATCCTTTCTCCACCCTCCCCCGTTTTCTTCACAGTTGGCTACTCCAATCTGCTACGGTGTTTGAGTGCCCCCCTTCTGTCTGATGCTGAATGTCAGGCCTCCTATCCCAGAATAATCACAGAAAACATGGTCTGTGCTGGCTTCCTAGAAGGAGGCAAAGATGCCTGCCAGGTATAGCCCTATTCTTCTGTGTATTAGAGTCAAAAATACCTGCAAAGATCTTGTCTATGAATGGGGGGAGAAAAAGAAGGGAATAACCATCGAGGCCTCTGGGAGTAGAAAGATTAAGGAGTTTTCCCCTGATCAGAACTTTGCTCCCTAAAACAGCTCCAAATTGGGATGAAAGAAAGCTAATATTAACAGAATCACCTAACCTCCGTGCTGGAAGATACCTCAAAGGCCATTTAGTCCAATGTGTATTAAATAAAATCCTCCACCACATCTCCACCAAAGTGGTCACTGAGCCTTTGCTCCATTCCTAAAGATTTATCCTTTAGTGAAGGAAAGCTCATCATCTGCTGAGATATCTCAATAACGCTTTGGGTCTTTGGCCCAAGGTTCTTGATTCTTATTTAGTGGAACTGAGCATAAGTAAAGCAAAGCAAGGTGCAGAGGTGGGGAGGGTTGGTAGGAATGGAGGTAAGAAAGTAGCTGTGAGAATCTGGAGGGTGCAATCAGGTAGAGAATTTGGATAGAACTGGGGTTCTTAATCCAATGTCTATGTACTTGAATAGATGTAGATAGAAAGAGACAGAGAGATATTTCAGTATAATTGGTATCCTTTATAATCCTATGAATTTCATTAAAAAAATTATTCTGAGAAAAGGTCAATATGTTTTAGCAGATTGCCAAAGATGTTCATAAAAAAAAAAGTTTAAAATGCCTGGACTAGAAGATCTCTAAAATCTCTTCCAACTTTAAAAGTCTATGGTTTCAACCTTTAGATTAATGTAGAAGCAGCAATACCTTCTCTTCCTTTCATTTGTTCCTCATTCTTCCATGTTCTCTCTCCTCAGGGAGATTCAGGCGGCCCTCTGGTCTGTAAGGGAGAACTTCAGGGTATTGTCTCCTGGGGTTCTGGCTGTGCTGTAAAGAACAAGCCTGGTGTGTACACCAAGGTCTGCAATTATGTGGACTGGATTGAGGAGACAATTGCTGCCAACAGCTGAAAGTCTCTAGAACCCTCCTCTTTCTCTTTCCATCTGGGCTCTGACTTGGACCGTCAAGCCAATAAAGTGATAACCTTTTTGTGGCCTGTGTCTTTTCTTGATTTTCCCCTACTCCCCATTTAAATAAAAATGGCTTCTTCAGCCCAGGTATGTGGCAATGCAAAATATTCCCAGAGGGCAAGCTGCCCCCTTAGAAAGGCCATGTCACTTATTAAATTACCTTCAAACCCAGAGCTCAGTGTAAAGGGGGTTTAGCACATGACCAAATCACCTAATATGGAATCATCCATGTAGAAAACATGGAGACACCTGCTTCTGGTCTCTGCTAGCCTACCTCGTGGTAGAAAGAAACCATTTTCCATAGCTGCATAGCCAGAACTGTCTGAATCCTTAAAACTACCTGACTAGCACTGTATGCCTATTTTTCCTACACTTGACTATAAGGAAGATGGCCTTCTTTGCTCTAAGAAGGTGACTCTGTCTTAGGTGATCTGGTCATGTGCCAAACCCCAATTATAAGTGAATTTCTTAAATTCTGAGAGAGATTCTACCTCCTTGATGATCCTATTGATATTTCAAACTCAACGAATCCAAAATACCTACCCCTCTTCCAAATGTCCCTACTTCTATGAAGGGGTAGTACCCCCCATCCTTCCTGTCTCCCAGGTTCTCAAATGCAGTATCATTCTAAACACTTCCATTCTTATTCACCTCAAGAATCCAATTAGTTTCCAAATTTTGTTCATTCTATACCCATAAAATCTTTCACATAGTCACCTCTCTAGTTCAGGCCCTTATTAGCTTTCACTTGGACCAATGAAATAGACTCCAAATTGTTCCCCCTACCTTAAATTTCCCCCCACTCCTATCCATTATCCAAACTATTAGCCATCCTTCTAATTCCCTTTCAGGTAGTCTATAGTCTAGCCATATAAGCCTTCCTACTATTCCTCATACATGAAATTCAATCTTTCATCTGTTTCTTTGCATTGACTGCACTGGAAACCAGTCTCACCTTGGACTCTTGGAATCCTTAGTTTATTTCAAAACCCATATTAAGCACCACCTTCTACATGAAACCTTTGCTGCCCCCACCAGTTGCTAGTAACTTCCCTCCCACATACATATATATGTATATGTATATATATATGTATATTTACATATGTATATTTACACACACACACACACACACGCATGCATGCATTTTTCTCCCCTGATAGAATATAAGTTCCTTGAGTACAATGACTTTTGTCTAGGTCCAGAGCCTAGAATAGTAGTAGTAGGTTATTAAATGCTCATTGAGAATTATTTGCCCATGTTGATTATACCAAATGTGGATTTTAAAAAAAAATAAGTTTGTGTTGATCCCAAACTAATAGGTTAGTGATATCAGATCCCTGCCAAGTATCATGTGACAGCTCAGGGGCACTCAGTTTTAAGAATTAAAAGGGAAGGGGGCGGAGCCAAGATGGCGACTGGAAAGCAGTAACTGGCGTGAGCTCCCCTCCAAGACCCTCCAAAAACCTATGAAAAAATGGCTCTGAACCAATTCTAGAACTACAGAACCCACAAAGGGGCAGAGGGAAGCAGGAC
>CM053623.1:81608994-81655523 GCA_028646595.1 Phalanger gymnotis | reverse complement strand
GGCCCTGGGCCTGGGGCTTAGCACTTAACAGCTGAAAGTACTTCCACTCAAAAGAAACAAAAGCCATGCCAATGAGACAATTTTGCTTAACAACACACCCCAGTTACAAGAATTTATTAAAAGATTTGTAGTAACTGTTCAATCATGTCCAAATCTTTGTAATTCCACGGACCATAGCATTTCAGGCCCTTCTATTCTCCAGTCTCAAATTCTATCCAAGTTCATGTTCATTTTTACCATGACACTAACTATCCGTCTTATCTTCTGCTGTCTACTTTTCCTTTTGCCTTCAATCTTTCCTAGCATGAGGGTCTTTTCCAATGAGTCCTGTCTTTTCATTATGTGGCCAAAGTATTTAAGCTTCAGCTTTAGTATTTGACCTTCCAGTCAATATTCTGAATTAATTTCTTTAAGTATTGACCGATTTGATCTCCTTGCTGTCCAAGGGACTCCCAAAAGTCTTCTCTAGCACCATAATTCAAAAGCATAGATTCTGTGGTGCTCAGCTTTGCTTATACTCCAACTCTCACAGTCATACGTTGTTACTAGAAAAAACATCACTTTGACTATACGGACCAGGAAGCTGATGTCTCTGCTTTTTAGTGTGCTGTCCAGTTTTGCCCTAGCAAAGCCATTAATTTCATGGCTGCAGTCACCATCTGAAGTGATCTTTGAGCCCAACAATATAAAATCTCGCACTGCTTCCATTTCTTCTCCCTCTATCTGCCAGGAAGTGATGGGATCAGTTACCAACATCTTGGATTTTTTGATGTTCAACTTCAAGCTAGCTTTACACCCTTCTCTTTCACCCCCATCAGCATATTTGAGATTGTTGACATTTCTCCTGACAACCTTAATTCTGGCTTTTGATTTGCCCAGCCTGGCATTTCCCATGATATATTCTGCATATAAATTAAATAAATAAGATAACAATATACAGCATTGTCATACTCCTCTTCCAATCTTAAACCAATTAGTTGTAAAGATAGTAAGCATTTAATGAATATTTGTTGATTCTCCTGGGTTGTATTACCACTTTCATGCAGATGACTCACATATCTATCTACAATATATATCCAAATTTAATATTTCCCCTAAACCCCAGTGCCATATTTTCCACTATCTGCTAGACTTCATTTGTGTGTATCACCAACACCTGAAATTCAATATACCCCAAAATATTTATTATCTTCCCCTCTACATGTACCACTCCTTTCAATTACCTTGTCTTTTGATGACATCACCACCATCCTCCAAGTCACTAAGCTAAATACATCAGATTCATCTTTGATTCCTCCTTCTACCCTGTCCTCTACACAGTTGCCAAGACCTGTCAATTGCATTATCACAACCCCCCTCAGCTCTGTGTCCTCTCTATTCATGCTACCACTAATCACTGCTCACTTAGATCCTAAAATCTTTCCCTTAAAAAAATCCTCCTATTTATGTGAGTGTGCACATTTTGACTCCCCTGAAAGAATGCAAGCTCCTCAAGGGAAAGGACTGCTTCCTCTTTGTCTTTATATCCCCAGTATCTAGCACAGTTTCTTGTGCACCTAATAAATGATTGCTGATTGGTTGGTTAATTGCTACAGTTCCTTACTGGCCTGCTTTTTTGTTATTTCTCTCCCACTAGAATATATCCTTTGAATAACATCTAAAATAATGTTTCTAAGATAGGGTTGAAAATCTCCTTTTCTTGAACAAAAACCTTTGGTGACTAGGTAGAATTTTTTAATCTTCTAAAAAAATTTTTCTTGTCATTTTTTTTTATCCTAGAGGATAAAAGACAAGCTTTCCAGCTTTTTATTTAGGGAACTTTACAGTCTAGATGTTCACTCACCATCCCTTTGATAATACAGAACAGAATTTTTTAAAGAATCAAATTCAATAATCCTTCAGTGGGAAAATGGACATTTAATGAAACAGAAGACTTTTAAGAATCCCTGGTGAAAAGACCAGAGCTGAATGGAAAATCTGATATTTAAACACAAGACTCAAGAGAAGCATAAAAAGGTAATTATGGAAGAGTAATTATAAGAGTCCCAATAAAGTTAAACTGTTTGCATTCCTCTATGTAATGGTGACACATGTAATTCCTAAAAACTTTATCATTGTGAGGGCAGTTAAAAGAAAGAGGGTATGGATGTGCATCAATTATGTTGGAATAATTTGCAAAAAAATATATGAAGGTGTGAGAAAGAGGATGCACTGGGAGAAGGGGGAAGGGAAAAGTAGAATGGGAAAATTTTTCTCACATGAAAGAGATGCATAAAGAAGAGCTTTTACAGTGAAAGGGAAAATGGGGGAGGGAGGAATGCTTGTCATCAGAATTGGTTCAAAGAGGGAAGAATACATACATACTTACATACATATATATATATGAATATATATATATATACACACACACACAGAGTTATAAAAAACATAACTTAATAGGGAAAAGAAAGGAAAGGGGATATGAGAAAGCAAGGAATGACAAAAAGAAGGACAGATTAAGGGAGACAGTGGTTAGAAGCAAAAAGACTTTTGAGGGGGGATAGGATAAAAAAGAAAGAAAAAGAAACAGAAGAAAATGGGATGGAGGGAAATACAGTTGGGAATCATAACTGTGAATATGAGTAAGATGAGCTCACCCATAAAATTGAAATAGATAGGAGAATAGATTAGAAACCAGAATCCAACAATACAAGAAATACTCTTGAAACAGAAAGACAAGCACAAAGTTAAAATAAAAGACTAGAGCAGACTCTATTGTGCTTCAGCTGAACTGAAAAAGGCAGGGAACTGAAAAAGGACCTCAGACAAAGCAAAATCAAAAAATAGCCTTAATTAAAACAGATACTCAGGGAAATTGCATTTTGCTAAACTATACCATGGACAGTGAAGTAATATAAAAATATTATGGCAAGTTTCTCTAATAAAGGCTTCATTTCTCAAATATAAAGAGAACTGAGTCAAATTTATAAAACTAAGAGCTATTTCCCTATTGATAAATGGTTCAAGGATATGAACAGGCAATTTTCAGAAGAACAAATCAAAGCTATCTAGAGTCATATAAAAAATGCTCTAAATCACTATTGATTAGAGAAAGGCAAATTAAAACAATTCTGAGGTACCACCTCACCCTCATCAGAAATGACAAATGCTGGAGGGATTGAGGGAAAAAAATAGGTACACTAATGAAAGACCTATATGTGCAAACATCTATATAGCAACTCTTTCTGTGGTGGCAAAGAAATGGAAAGCAAATCAATGCTCAATTGAAGAATGGCTGAACAAGTTGTGGCATATGATTGTGATGGAGTACCATGTACAATATTTACTAGATTGAAAGTTCTTTGATAGGCAAGAAATATGTCATATTTTTGTTTATACGATACTTTGAATATAACAAATATTTAATAAATGTTTCCTAATATGATATCTTATAGATTTGCTTAGACTTCTACCAAAAACCATTTTTGAGACAGATTGTTTCTTAATAATAATTTATTGAAATCATTCAGTGTCACTAGCGTGTTAAAGAATCCAAGATCCTTGCACAAAGACATGTTTTGTGGCATTCATTCCTAAGAAATAACCTGCCACATACACCCCAACCATCAACCACCATTAAAATCAAAACAAAAATGACGCGAACACCAGGAATCTGAGTCTTCTTAAACGAGATATTAAAAAGTTGGGCCAAATCTAAGAAGATTAAATTTAATAAAGATAAGTATCTTACACATGTGTTAAAAAAAATCAATTTCTCAAGTACAAGCTAGGGGAAATGTGACTGTTGTTGAATCATTTTTTCATAATGTTTGGCTCTTTGTCACCCTATTTAAGGTTTTCTTGACAGAGATATTGGAGTGGTTTGCTATTTCCACCTTCAGCTCATTTTATAGACGAGGAAACTGAGGCAAACAGGGTTAAATCACTTGCCTGAGGTCACACAACTAGTAAGTATCTGAGACCATATTTGAACTCAGGAAGAAAGTCTTCCTGACTCCAATCCCAGCACTCTATCCATTGTACCAATATGACTAGTAAGTAATTAATCTGGGAAAAATAAAGATCTATGATGCTTAGTATATGGTAAGCTCACTAAGAATTAAGAGTAACATAGAAGCCAAGGTGGCTAAAAGTAGGATTCAAGACAAGGACAGGACACTGCCCTGGTTGGACCACATCTGAAGTATTGTATTTAGTGCTGGGCACCTCATTTTAGGAAGGAATTCAATACCTGCAGAGAATCCAGACTATGGCAACCAGCATTGTAAAAAGGGCTCTGAGTCCATACAATATGAGGGCCAGTGGAACAAAGCAGGGTTGTTTAGTGTGAGGAAAACTAGGGAAGATAAATGTTCTCCTATACTCAAAGGCTTGTCCTTGGGTAAGAGGATTAAGTAATACTGCTTGACTCCAGAGAGCAGAATTAAGAACAGTTTGTAAAAGTTGCAAAGGGATAAGTTTAGTCTTAATGAAAGGGAAAACTTTCTTTAAGATTAGAGGAAGTGAAAGGGCAATGGTCTGTCTTGAGAAGTCATGGATTTCCAACATTGAGCCAAGGTTTAATGACCATTTGTCTTCTACGTACTATGTAGAGACTTTTTTTCAGTTAAGAGTCAGCCTCTCGTGTTCCTTTCAACTCTGCAATTCTCTGATTCTTCTTTACTAAAACATAAAATTATTCACTGTCATGCTGGCAAGGAGACTAAACAACATAATTGGATAATGCATTCATTACTACCAAAATGTATTTATCATAAATAGACATATGGCAGATAATGTAAGGCTTTTAAATATAACAGGCTATTGTAAATAGTACAGATTGCCAATGTTAACATGTCATTAGGCTCATGAAAGATTTTATTTTCCTGGAAGGAACCTGTCTTCTAAATTTGTTAGGGGGAAAAACTCATTTTGGAGAAAGTTTCCCATGGGTAATTAATGCTTTGCAGGAAGAATCTCATGCAAACACAGTGTAAACAGAGATCCCTGAACTTTTTCATCAAGTAAGAAACAAGACAAAGTTTCTCTCTCCCGTTCCTTTCCATTTCATCAGCTGAACCATAACTGTTGCTTAATTAAAGAACTATTCAAAATTAAAGTGCATAAAATCATGCATTATTGATCTATTTGCATGTAATGCTATGATTTATTTACCCAACTCATCAAAAGAAATGCTTATACACATTTTGGCCATTTACCAGAAAATACCAGACATCAAAATGAGCTATCCCAAGTCTAAACCCTGCAGTCTATAGATAGCTAATACTACCCTGTCCTTCTAGCTTTATCTACCACATACTCTAGACTAACTGGAATAATCAATATCTCATAGTTTATGAATTGTTTTGATTTGCTCAAGTCATTCCTTACACCTGACTTGTTCTCACCCCCCTTCTATTTACACCTGTTGATATCTTACTGATCTTTCAAGACCCAGTGGAAATGCTACATTTGCCATGAAATCTTCCCTGATCTCTCAGTCAGAAATTATATTTCCTTTTATAAACTCTGTCTAATGGAGATAATTAGACCCCCATTCACTCCCATTTATAGGACCGTGGGCTTCTTTTTATGGGCGATGTATGCTGGTGCAATGCCAAAAGACTTGGTCCTTTGAGATGACCCTGCAATTCCTTGTCTTATGATGGTGGAGGAAGGGGGAATAGAACGAATCAAAGAGAATTGGCCACTGAGTGAAGGATAGCCACCTATTAGATAGACTCTAAAGGAAACACTACCTTCTGGGAGTAGAACTCAGAATGTGAGGAGTGAAGTAAAGAATAAGAAGGCTAGGCAGGTGTCAGGTTGTGATGAACTTTTAATGTCAAACAGGAGTTTATACTTGATACTCTGATAATGATTGAGCAGGAAGGTGATGTGATCAGATCTATACTTTAGGGCAAATACTTTGACAGCTTTATGGAGGGTGTATAAGCTCAGCGTGAAGCTTGAGCAAAGGAAACCCTAAAGGCAGTTCTCGCCTTAGTCCATTGGAGAGGTGATGAGGGCTTACTTGTTTTTGCTTGTCCTTCATTCTTGAAGAGGATCGATGACATCACGAGGGTAATGTCTTGACTTGTGCATCAATTTGACTTCAGCAAGGCAGAGCCACGCAATCATCAGCCACAGTCTTTCCTCTGGAGTCATCAAAGTCCAGTGGCAAGACGAAGGTCAAGAAGCCTTGTGATGGCCCAGGATGCAAGGGTAGCTGTGGGCTTGGAGAGGAAGCTAGAAATAACAGGATTTGATAAGTGAATTTATATGGAATAAGCAAGAGTGAGAAGTCAAAGACAACACCAAAGATACAAACAAGATTGCTGAGCCCTTGACAACAGCAGGAAAATGAAATGAAATGAAAATTTGCCGTTTTATCAGATGCCCAAATATCACTGACTTTTCTTACATCTCATCTTTGAAATGGAATTTCCTTTGGAGCTGTCACCTTCATTAGGCATTCACTGGTCCTATTTTGTATTATAGAAATGTGAGTACATTGTGTCCTTTCCCCTTTTCAGATCTTTAATGATCAAGGATCAGTAATGTTTGCAGTTACATCATATGAGCAAAAAAGAGTTCCTAGAGGTGAAAACGAACAAAAAAAAAACCCTGATTTCATTCAAGGCACCAAATTCTTTCTTGAAAACTTAGGTGCCTTTCTTAAATTAATTACATAAGACTTGAATTCTAAATATCGCCTATATGGTAAAGAATTTAATGGGCATCATAATGGGTGCACTATGATAAACAGTAAAAAAGTATAGAGATAGTTTTACCTTCAATTTCAGTATCCATGCTGCTAATAGAGCAGGGAAGTGCCTTACAGCATATTTGGGTTTTGCTACTTGATTCTATGCTTGAATTCCATGAATACAGGAAATTTTTCAACTAAGTTGTTTTTACTGTTATCAGTTCACTCCTAAAACTGCCTGGTGATTAAATCTAGGGTTTACATTTGATGGCTTTTTCGGCTGCAGAGAAGGGTTTTCAATCCTATATGCAAGACACATTGAGGACTTTCCAGAGGTCATTGGAAACATTGATTAGGACAGTTTCAGTTTATCTCTGCGGACACAAGACATAAGACAAAGAATAGTATTAATAACAATTTTGATGATAAAAATATCTAATATTTATATAGTACTTCAAAGCTTGAAAACGACTTTCTATATATAATGTGGATGCACTGGCCTGTGAGGACTAGTCTTTAAACCATTTCTAGATATTCTCAGACTGGTTTCAATCTGACTGACCATGTTGAAACTTAGGGTAAGCTGTTTCTGGTTATATATAATTAAACAGCTATACTGTGCTTTGATGGAAAATCTTCTAATAGGCTGTGGAATGAGAAGAACTTCTGACTCAGGGATCGCTGAGCCCAAACTGAGCAGACAAGGAAAAGGAGTAACCTGCCTTTTTGTTACCCCTTCCTTTGTGGCTGTGAGCAAGGGAAGAAGACTACTTTGAGCTGACTCCCCAGAGCCAGGCGGGTAAAGGGAGGCTGCCTCAACTGTAAAAAGGGGACAATAATAGTATCTACCTCCCAGGCTTGTTGTGAGGATCAAATGAGATAATATTTGTAAAGTGCTTACTTATCATAGTGTCTAGCACCTAGTGGGCACTTAATAAATGCTTGTTCTCTTATTCCCCTCCTTACAACACCGGACATTGATATGGCATATGATGGTTTACAAAGCACTTTCATTCCAGTGATTCTGTGACCTAGGGAGTGCTTCATATACCTTACTATCCCCATTTTTAATAGTTGAGGAAGCTGAGGCCTGAAGAAGTGAAATGTTCTGTCCTTGATTACACAACTAATAAGTATCAGGGATGGAAATCGAATTCAGGCCTTCTGACTCAAAGGTCAAACCTGTTTGTAAAGAGGCATCAGTAAATATTTGCTGAACTGAGAAACTCAAGGGGGAAGCTACAGGACGTGAAAATGAATTTCAGATCATCAGGATAGCCAAATGGGAACTACATAAGCCATCTTTATCTCCATTTCTTACTAAAAACAAATTATCAAAGCTTGAATGTTGCTAATGTACTTTCTAATGAATCATGGAAACTTAAAGTTGAAAAGAAAGGTCCTTAGAGATCTAGTCCAACCACTTTGCTTCATAGATGAAGAAAATGATATAATGAATTTCATTGTTTTCTTTATCATAGGCTCTTTAAAATGAATTAAAGAAGCAAGTAGCTTGTTAAGAAGATGGAGTCTGAGAATGGGTTTTGAATTTCTGGACCACAGCTTAAAATAATGGAAGGACGGGCAGGTTGGCAAGAGATGGAGTATACTCAATAAGAGCTATTAAAATAAGCTACATACTTTTAAGTGGTCAAAGGATACAAACAATTCTCAAATGAAGAATTTCAAAGTATTAACAAATATATGAAAGACTGCTCCAAAATGCTAATAATAAGCATGTAAATAAAAATAATTCTCGGGTTCACAAGACATCTTCCAAATTGGCAAAGATGACCAAATATGGAAATTGTCATTGTTGGAGAGGTCTCAGGAAGACAGATACACTGATACTCTGATGGCGAAGCTATGAATTTGTCCAATTATCTTGGAAAGCCCTTTGGCCATATTCTTAAAAAATGACTAAAATTTTCATTTCCTTTTACCCATACTTCCTACTGTAAAGTAGATACTCCAAGAACAACAGAGACAGAAATAAAGATACCATATATGAAAAAAACGAACCAAAAAAAACACATAGTATCACTTTTGTAGTAAAACAAAGAATTGGAAATAAAATAGGTGGCCACTGAATAAGGTATGGCTAAACAAACTGTGGTACATGAATATAATATAACTGTAAAATAAGAAATGAAAAGCATGAAGGATTCAGGAAAGCATGGGAAGATTTATATGAACTGATGCATAACAGAGTAAGCAGAGTGAGAAAATGAATATATACAATTACAACATCATAAATAAAAAGAATAAAAAAAATGAAATGTGAGAAAATATAAAGACTAAGCTTGGCCCCAGAAAATTGCTGAAAAGTGTACTTTGCTTTTCTCTTTCAAAAGTAGACTGTAGGTATGCAGTACTGTTAATACTATCAGATATGATTTTTATATTGATTGCTTTTGTTGGAATGCTTTTTTTTTCTAGAAATGTTGTTATAAAGGTCGATTTGGTGTGTAGGGTAGAGACAAGGAATCTATTTAGAAATCAAGTTTTAAAAAAGACATTAATAAAAAAGAAAAATGGGTTTGCCTGAAGTCCTTCAAATCTAATAAGTGCTTAAAACTGAAAAGAACAGAGAGAAAGAGCTGTCTGTATTTTCTGGAGTCTAGAGATTCTAAGTTACATGCTATAAATACTAGAATACACTGTGAGAAAAATATCAATAAAGAAGCCAGGAAATTAAAGATCAAATAGAAAAAAGTGAATTTGTTCTTTTGCTTCTGATATATCTATATACAAATGAACATTGTATAGGTATTACACGAGGTAAATAAAATGTGAAGACTTCACAGGGAAGATATGTATAAATATATCTATATCTATATCTATACTAAGAAATGTTTAAAAATCAAGAAATAGGGAAGTGGAAAATTCTGAGGCTGTGAGAGTCTGATGGCTCAGCCTCTGGGAGTTTATCCTGAGACTTTTTGTTCTTTCTACTGGTTCTGGTTTAAAGATTTCCTCAATAAGATTAGGATTGCTGTGACCTGCTTTCCTTTACTGTAAAAGTACTGTAAGAGAATGGAGAGGGTCTCCCCCTCCCCTTAGCCTATTCTCCTTCTTTAGATTTATAGTTGTCACCTTAGTTGTAATCATTAACTAAGGGAATGGGAATTGGAGTTTCTGTGCCTCAATTTCCCAGTTCTTTCTCTAGCTTTTGTGCTCAGATTGTAAGCCCACCTCCCAGCCAATGGTAAGAAGGGTCAGAGGTGGGTGGGAAATCTCTTGTGTTAGGTATAATTATGGGTGCTTTGCCCCTTGTAAAGTGCCTCCCTTGCTGGATTTGTTTTAGTGGGGGAAGCCCAGTTCTTGAGAATTGAATAAAATTTATTTCTGTTCCCATCCTGAGATGTCTCCTTATTAACGTTTAATTGGTGAGGGTCTTTCATCCCACACAGTATCAAGCAATGTGAACTAGAGTTCATAATTGTCCTTTGTTTTTGAAGAGGACCATGACATCAGGGAAATGATGTCATGACTTGCTGTTGACTTTGATTTGAGTGAGGGAGGATTGTACAAGGTCACCAGCCTCACTTTCTCCTCCAGAACCATCTGGATCCAGTGACCATATATTCATCAAGATGACTGGAGATGACCCAGGATGCAATGGGAGACCCTGGCCCTTTTAGACTAAGGCTTTTTCATGTACTCACTTAGAGTACATAGAATACATTCAGTGAATAGGACTGTTTAAGAAGTGAGTCAAGGGATGGCCCCTTTAATTAGAAAAAAAGGAAAAAAAAATCAAGCTGATAGGGGAAGACTCTTAAGGTTGCTGTTCCAAAGAGAAACAGTTACCATTGCCATTCACTCTTTAAGCCAGGAGGGCCCAAAATACAGCCATTAAGTGGAGCTTGGGCTATCACTGAGATTTGATGAAATGGGAGGTAAGATTGAAATATGGCTCTGGAAGAGTAGAACACTCAAAAGGAACAGAACTGATAAAAGAGGAGTGGAAGTGGGATAGTGGAGAAGAGCATGTTATAGGATAAAATTTCATGAGGAAATAACAAGAATTGTAAGAGATTTGATTGATAGCACTCAGTAAAATTCAACACAAGCAGAAATAGAAGTATTGTTATCAGAGTATATGACAGACCAACTAGATGGGAGGAAAAATGTTGATATTCACCTTCCATTAAAATGTAAGTTCTTTGAGAGCAGGAACTGCCTTACATGTCTGTGTGTATCCCCAGTACTTATGAAAGTGTTTTGAACATGGTAATGAATGGGTCAGATAATTGTGAAGACTTCACAGGGTGAAATACAGGGGTTGCACTCTTCTCATATTTCTGAAATAGGGAGTGTCTGGGGGAGTGGGAGAGGTTTGAGATTTGGCCTTGTGATTCTGCAAGGTCAGGGCCTGGAGCTGTGGGCATGCCCTTCCCCGTCTCTCAGATGTTAGAAGATAATGGACTACCTGTGAGCTATTTGGTCTCTGCTCCAGGAAGGTCTCTCCCCCACCCCTACCCCATTTCCTCTCCTAGACTTTCAGATGCCACTGGGGCAGATGAGTTCCAATAGGAAAAACCAGAATGGACCAGATCAACCTTGGTCCTCTGTCTAGTTTTCACGCCTAGACTGTAAGCCCACCTCCCAGCCAATGGTGAGAAGGGATAGAGGTGGGTGGGAATCTTTTCATTAAGAGTATAAATTAAGGCAGGTTCCCTTTTACCTCACCACCTCCATTATGGAGGTGTGCCCAAATCTTGCAAGGTTTGTAAAATAAATCTACTTTGTTTCTCCTAAAGACGTCTCTCCTATTATTTGAAAATTCTGTCCCACACAGTAAGCACTTTGTAAATATTTCATTCCTTCATTCATGATGAATCTTGAAAATAGATTCCTAGCTTGGCATAGTGTTGATGGAGATTTCCAATTTTTCAGACATAAAAATCACAGCATTGTAACTCGTGGATAAAGAGCTGGCACTTGCAGTCAGAGGGAAATGGAAAGCCACTCCAGTATCTCTGTCAAAAAAAACCCAAATGGAGACACAAAGTGTCATATACAACTGAAGAATGACTGATCCACAACAACACTTGCAGTCAGGAGGGCTTGACTCCTAGTGCTGCCTGACACTTACTCTCTATAGATTCTAGGCAAGTCTCAGTAGTTTATGGAATTGTAATAGTAATTAAGGTGGGACTTTTTGCTGTTCTTCTCTTAAGTGCCTTTAAGGATGCTGGTCTTTGTTTGAATGGGGCAGATAAAGTGGGATTTTGCCTTGGAGTGATTCATTGAATTGTATAGGATGTGATACTAGGGATAGGGAACTTTCACACCCCCAGCCAGGGTGAGGTCAGAGCCCTCAGACCTCTGAACAGGATACAGTTGAGGGGAGCTTGGCATTTGACATTTGGGGCACACTCATGGAAGGAGTATTGATGATGAGGTTTGGGGTTGAGCGGTGCTTGCGACTCCAAAGTACCGACATGCCGGGTCCTGCCAAATGAATTCGACTCCAGCCTTCTCATCCAAGGAAAGACAAAGTTTATTCAGGATTTGCCATATTGGGTTGTCTTAAGAAATCTCACCATTTGTAATGCTTGTTTTCACAAGCAGGCCAGATTTAACCTACTGAGCTAGTTTGAATCTGAGCACCTTCATGGAGGCAAGATGAGAATTATATACAGAAAGATTGTGAGAGGAATTGAGGGGTGGTCTGGAGTAGTCTGGGATGACTAGAGGAGGGGTTTAGAGCAGACTGGGGTGACTGGGATGAGGTCAGACTGTAGGGTGGGAAATAGCTGAAGGCTACCTGGAGATAATACACAATAAGAGAGCTAGGGTAACAGAGCTAGAGTACATGTATTTTGATCAGGATCAAGGGTAGGAAATAGCCAGAAGGCAATCCAGAGGTAGCCAGACAATGGAAGGCTAGGCTAGGCTAGGTTAGGCTATTTGGGCATGAAAAGCCAGACCAAGTGGAAAGATTCAGGGTAGGGTTTAAGGGAGTTCCCACAGTATAAACCTCATCATTCCCCCCACAAATGAATGGGACCCAAATTCTTTTGGGATTCAAGGGGGTTCCCACAGTCTAAACCTCATCAATGAGACTCTGGGCAAGCTGTAACTGCCCCCCTCAGTTTTGCAGACCAGATGTTCTCTTTTCTGGTAACTATGTATTGTGAATTGAATAAGGCAAGGTCTGTCTGTTAATGTTTGTAATTTCTGTTTGTATTTGAAGTGCAGGGGGCTGATCTTTTCCCCCTGAACTGTGAATGATAATTGTATGTTTAATTAAACTGAGATTGTTAACCCCTTAAAGTTGCTTTCCTCAGAAAAGCAGATCAAAGAACCTATGTTGGCAGCTTTCTTTGTGCTAGTTGTTGGTGGGTCTTTCACTCCTACAGCAGCTGCTAGCGGATTGTTGCTACAGGAACTCACTGAGACTCTCACTCTCTCTCTCTTCCTCTCTCTCTCTCTCTCTCTCTCTCTCTCTCTCTCTCTCTCTCTCTCCTCCCCCCTTCTGTGTGTGAGGCATTTGGGGTTAAGTGACTTGCCCAGGGTCATACAGCCAATGTCTGATGCCTGATTTGAACTCAGGTCCTCCTGACTCCAGAACCAATCCTCTATCCACTGGGCCACCTAGCTGCTCCTCTGAAGCTATGTGTTGCAGAGAAGATGCCTACCTGCACTAGTTGAGGAAATGTCCTCACCTGAGTTCTCCCTCTACCAATTAAATCACAGATCCACAGGAGATTACACATTCACAGAGCTTTAAAAATTACAAAGTGCTTTACATACATTTTCCTGACCCTTATAACTACTAGTTCTCTCTCCTTCTCTCCCCCCTCTCCCTCTCTCTCCCTCTCTGCCTATCTTATCTCTCTCTTGCTCTGTCACCAAAGCAGAGAAATTAGTAATTCTTTCACCTGCTTTTATGATAATTTTATCCTTCAAAAGGTTGAAAGAAGGATGAAGGACATTACCATTCCAGATCCAATTCTCATCAAGGAGAAATTCATTGCTAGGGTGGACCAGAGAGAGACCTTGGTGAGAAGTGATCATTCCATCTTAGAATTTGTGATAGAAAAATAGAAAAAAATACAGGCAGAGTGTCACATGGATTATAGATTTCAGGAGAGGAAATTTCAAATTGAACAAGGAAAGGATAGGTCAGATCCCAAGACTAAAATTCTACAAGGAAGGGCCAGTTGAGAAAGGATAAAAAATATTCAAGAATGAAATTTTGAAGATATAAACAGAAATTAAAATGGAATAAGGTGGGTTGTCTAAGGAAACCTATAGGAATACAAAGGGAATTAATTGAACAATTTGTGTGTGTTTTTAAAAGATGCCTAAAGAAAATAGAAGAAAGACAAGCAATGGAAGTTGAATACAAAAGCAAAAGTGTGGTATACTTTCAGAAGACTATTGTCAAAAGCACTAAGCCCAGAATGTGCTGAGGTTGTCGAAGAATAATAAAGACAACACAAGCATTTGTTTTTTTTTAACCATATTGAGTAAAGGAGGAGGTACAAAGAAATGACACAATTACGGCTCTGAGTATGTGATTCAATATTGACAGATGAAAGGAAAGAAAGCAGAACTATCAAAATTTTATTTTATTCCTCTTTTTCTCACCAAGCAGTATGATCTTTGGTCTCAAAAGGACAAAAGAAAAATAGTGGGGATGGAGTTGAAATTCAAGATAAATGGAGTAACAGGAAGAGAGCACCTAACTTCCTTTGATGAGCTCAAGTCATTAGGCTCAGATGAACTCTATCCCAGGGTACTGAAACATGGTAAATGTTACTGCTCACACATTCAAAATTTTCTCTGAAAGATCATGGAGAAGGGTAGAACTGTCTCAAGACTGGAAATGGGCAAATGGTGTCCCAATTTTCAAAAAAATGAAGGGAGAATTTGCAAATTCTAGGTGATATTGAGCTCGGGTTCAATTCCTGGCAAAATTCTAGAACACGTTAATAAAGGAATGGCTAGCAAATGTCTCTGGAAGTTGTGATCATGAAAAGCTAGCATGATCAAGCCAAAATAACTCCTTTTCCTTTGTTTGATGAGTTATTAGACTGGTAGGTGAGGAGGATGCTATAAATATGTTTTACTTAACTTTTAGGTATTTATTTGACAAAAGTTCTGGTGCAATCCTCATGGGGAAGATGAAGAGATATGCTCTAGAAAGCACTAGATAACAAATAGATTGGTTCAGAAGTAGTTGAATGGCTGGATCCAATGAGTAATTAAAATGGCGTGATGTGGAATGGGAAGGAGTATCCCCAAGGATCTGCTTAGCCCTGTTCTATTTGACATTGTAATCAATGATTTAGATTAAAGCGAAAATGGCATACTTACCAAATTTTAATATGAGACAAAGCCAGGAGGAAAAGTTAAAGTGTTCAATGACAGTGAGGATTCACTATGATCTTGGGGGCCTAGAATGTTGTGATCAATCAAATTAGGTGAATTATGCTCATAGACTTGGAACTGGAAGAGACCTTAGAACTCATAAATAAATCTCCTCATTATCCATGTAAGCTATGGCCCAGAACTCTGGGTTAACACAGACAAGGTCTGATCTTGGGGGCTACTCCCATCCTAAATCACTATCTCTTTCTCTCATATTGGCCCACAAAGGGTTTTCTCTAAGAAATCTCAGAATACAGCTAACAGTTAGAAGATTCCCCCAGTTCTGTAGAAATATTCAAGTTAATGCAGAAAATGACTACCGAACAATTCATTTTATCTCATAGAAGATACAGAAAATGTAAAAAGTTCATAAACAAATGCATAAAGCATAAAAGACTCAAAACAGCTCAGCAATCATCTGTCTTATCTTCCCATTTCTATCAGTCTCATTCACTTTTAACGGTTTCTAAAACACTTAAGACTTGGAAATACACTCCTGGTTTAGATTCCCCCAGAAAAGAAATGTACTAGGTAACTAGGAGATGCTAGGCAGGCAACTTCCTTTACCATCAGACCCATCTTATCCAAATAACTTGCTAAGATAGTGAAGCACAAAATCCAGGTCCCTTGTCCCGCCCCCCCACCCCCAACACCATACCATGGTTTTAATTCCTTACTACTGGGCTCCTTACAATTGAAGTATCTGTACAATGTTTTTCCTTTCTCCAAGAGGGTATGCTGCTCAACAAATTCTCCTTCTCTCAACAAAAAATCACCAAACACTCAAACTTTCAGTTACTCTTAAAGCTGGTGCTGCCTTGGAAACCCTCTTCTTTCAATAGAAGGCTGAACTTTCAGACTCCTTGAACTCCTGAACTTGGAGTAATCTGTGAAACCACTCCAAGGCTAGTGCTGCAAAAGACTCCCAACTCCATAACTAGGAGACTAGGGTCCAGGAAGGAAAACAAAACAAAACATCGTTTGGGAACCTTCTGGTCTAGGCACCAACCGCCTCTCCAGGAAGTCTTGATGTTCCACCATTGTCCTAGCTGGTGCTATCTCTTAAATGGAGAAAGTCTACTTTCAGGTCTCTGTTCTTGGACCTGTGTTCAGAAAATGGAAAAAGAAAAGCAAAAGGTGGCTAGGAACTCAGGAACTCTCCTCTCAGGCTTCATAGTTGTGGGTAAAAACCACCTTACCATGAGCTCTTAACAAAAGCCAATCATTAATAGTTCTTGTAGGGGCTGGGGCAATACCACCTGCTGCATGCTCAAGATCTGTCTAGAAGAAAAGTGACAAAAAGAAAAAGCTTGAAAGTTCAGAAGCTTCCTTTTATAGACCAGCACAAAAAAGGTAGCTCCTCCCATAGGAGCATGTCTTTCCAAGAGTACAAACCAATCAGCAGGCAGTCCCAGCTAGCAAAACCCTTCCTTCAAGAGGTACCAAAGGGCATCTCCAAACCAAATTACTCCCCAAATTAGTCATCTTGGGGGCATCCCCAATCTGTGAAACTTAATCACATATATTAAGTCTTCTCAAAAATGTGCTGATGGGCATGTCCATACCTGCCATAAAGAGAAGCTTTCAAAAGTTCAAAACAAAGTTCGCCACCCTGTAAGCTCAACAAGCTGATCCGGGAACTCCCTTGATAAACCCCCTACACACAGATGAAGAAACTGAGGCCTAGAGAGGTTGAGTTGCCCAAGGTCAAGGAGAGCTTGGCACTCAGAGTTGCAATTCAAACTCAAGTCTTCTGAAGAAATGGAATATCTTATAAACTTGGGTTCAGGAAACCAACTTCACACAGACACACACATACATACACGTACGAGAGGTGGGGGGAATGGGGCTAGAAAGCAGTGTTCATCAAGTAAATAGCTGGGAGTTTTCATGTAAAGTTCAATATGAACCATCACTGTGATACGGCAACAAAAAAGCTAACGTTGGCTGAGGCCCAATTAGGAGAAGCATAGGATCCAGGACGAGAGAGATAATAGTCTTGCCGTACTCTGCTCTAAGCAGACAACATCTCAAGTCATGTCTTCTGTCCGGGGTACCACAGTTTAGAGAAAACACTGAAAATCTGAAGAGTTCCCAGAAGGGAGCAATCAATATCAGGCCATCCTGCTAATTTTTCAGGCTTGGTTGAAGGAACTGGGGTTGTTTAGCCTAGAGAACACCAAGACGTGATAGCTACTTCTAAAAAGCTACTACCCAAAAGAGTGATTAGGCCAATCTTGCTGGACCCCTGGAAGGCAAAAGTAGCAGTACTGGGGTAGAACTGTAAGGAGATATATTTAGACTTGACATAAAATGAAGCTTCTCAACAACTAGAGCATTCTAAAATGGAATGGACATCTTGGGTGGCAGTGAATTTTTCTTGAAAGGATGAATGATCGTGTTTCAAGTATGTCATGGTGGGCATTCTCTTTCCAGGATGGCTTAGACTGCATGGCCTTCTGAGGGCACTGGAACTCTGTGGGGTGCTAGCTTTGGAGTCAGAACAACCTGAGTTTGAATCCTGCCTCGGATACTTACTGGCTATATGACCCTGGGCAAGTCACTTAAGCTCTTGCAGCCTCATTCTCTTTGAAGACTATTGATATTTTCATCAGTTTTGAATAGCCAATAATGGTCAAGATTGCAGGATCACAGATTTAGAGCTGAAAGGGGTGTATTTTGAAGTCACCTATCCCAACCCCCTAATTTACAGATGAGGAAACTGAGACCCAGAGCTATCAATTAACTTAAGGTCAAATAGGTGGTAAGTGGCAGAGACAGGGTTAGAATTTATGCCTCCCAGTTATCACACAGTAACCTGGCTCCCCACTGGTTAGTAATGGAGAGGAATGTACCGTATTACCAGCAACGTTTAGAGATGGATGATGACATATGTTGAGCTGGGTCACATAGTGAGGTTAAAGAATAACAAATTAACATTCTATATGTTGCATTGGAACCCCTGTAAAGACCTAGAGCGCCATTGCTTTCTGTGAAAAATTTGTGGGAGAACATGAATGTGATTCACAATAGATGAGAAAGACTTGTGATCTCCACTCTGCAAAGTAGCACCCACATCAAGATAAGAAATCCATTGAAGTGAGGAAATTTAATTGTTGAATTAACAAATGAATGAAAAGAAGTAGATGAGGCTAGGGGAAAAAGGATTTGAAAGTTCCGAGATTTTTTTTTAAGGGAAAAACGAGAGGAAACCCAGTCAGGTAATGGCTTGTTCCTTGGAGCATCCAGTAGGTGGTAGCAGGATGTCAGGGGAAGGTCCCTTGCTGGCAGGAGAATAAAGGTGAAATTACTATAAAAAAAAGAAAATCTGTAATCTCTGGACCTCAGAGAAGGACAGCTCCCCACTCACTATTCACTCCCATTCTCTTCTTTACCTCTTCTTGATACTAGCTAGAAGTGCCTTCCACCATCCTGATCTTTTGCCATGGGACTGCAGCAGATAGTTACAAGAATTTGCTTAAACCTCATCGGAGCCTAGGACTCACTCAGTCCTCAGAATAGACAGAGCTTCATTCCCAGGCTTCCTTGCCCCACCTCAAGGATGGAGGGCGGTAAAGGTATGTGGTCTCCAGGACTTCAATTTAGAACACAGCCACGGGAAAAGGAGAAAATGGGCAGATTGAGCTTAGATCAACAGTGTGACCTTCCCTCACCCAGCTCCCAGACTCATCTTTCGGACCCTCTCCCAACCCCCATCCCGGCCCCAACATTCTTTCAAAGTTGCCCTCAACTTTTTCACCTCACTTACACTCCACTTCGTACCCAAGTCTTCACCTCATTTTCCACTCCCCCACTCTGCATGTTCATTCAAGATCTAGGCTAGCTAAATATAAATGAAGAGAACTCAAAAAGGGAAAGTGCGAGTATATAGAAGAAAGGGAAGAGGGTGGTAGCAAGAGTTGGGGTTTAGAAATACCCTTTATGGACCAGACCTACCCTGGATAAACTCTTCCTTGCCCTAGTATGCCCGCCCGCAAGCCAGGGTGTCCGGATAGGGGGATAGAGACGGGTCCAAATTATGATCTCTACTCCTTTCCCTCCCCTATTTCTCCAGGCCCCTCCAGCAGGCTGCTCCACCCATGCATTCCCGCAGGTCTGGAACAGGAGCCGGCAGGATTGTCTAGGCAGAGGCTGCCAACGTCCCTCCCACCTTCTCACTTGGCACAATCCCCGAAGCCACTCCACGCCCCCCTGCGTGCCACCTTTTCTTGGAGTCCGCGGGGTGGTGCAGGTTGGGGGGGGGGGGGCAGAACAGCAGCGTTCTCCCCGTCATAGACCACGTCTTCTGGTAGTGGGGAAGGGTCTGCACGTGGCTCGGTCCCCCCAGCCGACGGGAGAAGCTTCCGAGACTGGGAAGACCTCCTCCTACAGCCCCAGAGAGAGTAGAAGGCAGAGGAAGGGGGTGGAGAAGAAGCCAGAGAAAGGGCGGGCGCAGTAGGAGGGGTCGAAGAGGGGGCGGGGGACGGGAGACGCTCGGGAGGAGCGGGCGGCGGCGGCGGCGGTAGCGGCGGGACCGGTACTGGGGTCCGGACCAAGCTCAGCCGAAGGTGAGAAGGAGCTGTCCCCTCCCGATCCTTCTGCTCCCCTCTCCTACCCTGGACCCACGCCTTGGAGAGCAGACTGCGCCAACCTTCCCTCTGCGCCCGACTACAAGCTCCCAACTCCTCGCTGCAAGCACGCAAGCCGTCACCGAGCTGATTGCGGCGTGTCGCGGTGGCTGAGAACTTGAGGGAGAGGGGCCTTCGGCCCCAGAGCCAAGGGGGAGGGTTTGGGCAGCGCCGAGGGAAGCCCCGCGCCCTGCCCTCCTGGGAGAGCTGCAGGTACCCGGGAGAGCTTGGGGACTCGGGCTACCTCCCCCTAGGCGGGAAGGTGAGCCCTAGAAGCTGGGGAGGGGCCGCGGAGGGGACATTGGGGGGAAGAGAGTTGGCCCAGGGAGTGGAAGGGTCGAAAAGACTTTGCGCGAGGATGGGCTGGCTGCCCAGATGGGCTTTGCATGATGGCGGACTGCCCAGCAGGGCCTCTGCAAGATCAGAGGAAGTCCCTGGGACAGGAGGAAAAGGTCCTGAGAGACCTGTCCTGGGTCTCTCAGGGACTCCTCTGTCTGCCCGTTCCGGGATAGGCAAAGGGGCCTGGACCTGCCAACCCTGTCCCCTCCCCTTTCAACTTGCCAAGAGTGCAGACCCTTCTTCCTGCATCTGCACCCAAGAAAACAAACCTGCCTTTAATTTGCGGGACCTCAAAGAGCGTGAAACTGATAACTTGTAACCAGATCCCCCTACATCCTCCCCATTCCGCTGATTCGGGACATCTTTTGAAATCCTAAGTGGAGAGGGATGTGTGTGTTGGGCGGCCGGAAGAGGAACAGAGTAGTACTTAAATTCTATCTTACCCCTACTCTATGTGGTGTGCCTGCCCCACCCTCAATTCAAGCCCTGGAGGTTGAGTAGGGGAGACTCGACACTTAGCTTTTGCATCCCCTACACAATCTGAAAACCTAAGCTTCAGTCTACTGCCATGTCCACACCCCAGCTCCACTCCCCTCTCTTCCTGGCTTGGCTCATCCCACCCTGCCTTGGCAGCCCAACACCCTGGCACCCTGTGCCCGCCTTCCCCTGGGGGAGGTGGCAGGAGCCCAGCAGCACAGTTCGTGTTGTAATGGCCCTGGCATTAGGCTGAGAAAGTCAGGGCTAAGTCTTTTCCCACCCAATTGGTTCCACCCTTCAGGGGAAATTTGACTCAGGAGGGAATGTAGGAGTGGAGGGCTGCTTCTGAGACCCGGGTGTTGTAGGAAAAGGTCAGAATGCCCAGGGCCTATTTCCAAGGCTGAGATGTGGGGGGAGGAGTTGAGATGGGGTATTGATACCTTTCGAGGGGATCATTTATAAGCATGGCCTTCTGTTGTGGACAAGTCAAGGTTAAGGAAGAGACTCTCTCAGTACCTAGAAGGAATTCTGCCAGTGGGACTCTAGTTCTATGCCCAAGGAGAAGCATGGCAAGTACCAATGCATAAGGATTAAAGTGAGATGGTGAGGGGGAGGAAGGCAAAGCAAAAAAGAAGACCCTCTGTTGTCTTCTCTTGCCCAGCTGTCCTCAAGACAATGAGTAGGTAAACTGAGAAACAGTGAAAAGCATCAGGGCAGAAATGGGAGGGGGGCAACCAAGCTGCAGGCTCCCCCTAACCATTCAGTTCTCCTCTGGTCCCAGCTTGCTTTCTCTGCCCAGGCGCTCTGAGAACACAGGTAGACACAGACTGAAGAGGGAAAAAGAGGTGGGGGATTGGCCACTTGTGAAGGCTGCTATTCTGAGACATAAATTCAGATGCATGGCCAGAGACACATACTGACACAAAGATGTGGGTAGCCACCTCATCTACCAACAGAACCACATGCTTCCAAACACACACTCACACACACACACACACTTATACACACACTCTCTCTCTCTCACACAAAAACACACACTTTGCTCTGGAAGAGTCATGTTCAACAGAACCACATGCTTTCAAACACACACACACTCACATATACATACTCACAAACTTTCACGCACATGCACGCACACACACACACACACACACACACACACACACACACACACCCCTTGCTCCCTTGCTTTCACAGACACTCCCTGTGGCGTACACCCAAACTCATACACAATCTCTTACAGATGTATGCTTTTATACAACCTCTCATTTTTCTCACATTCTTACACTATCATAGACATTCATAGACTAGCTTACACCAGCTTTTGTTCACACACATTTACTGCCCCCAAACACTTACCCAAAACACTTTCTTATGCTGTCACACCCACATCCACACCCACTTAGTTTATGGTAATCTCAGCTGGAAGGGACTATTCAGACACCCCACACCTCAAAAGCTGCCCCTACCCATCCCCCTATTCTGGGATTGGGAGTTGCATATGCCTACAGATGCTGCTTGCTCTGAAGATACTGTATTAGAGACACTCTCTGCAGGTCAGACTCAGAACCTCAATAAACATCTTAGAACTGGGCTGTGCTCTACCCTGCCTCTTCTCTCTACCTCCCAAACACACGAACAAAAGAAAAATAAATCCATATTTCTTCACCTCCCTCCTGCTCCCCAATTAGGTTATGAGTCTTACATATGGGTGGTATTAACTCCTTCCCATGGGCCTCTACTAGAAATGAGCTGTTGAGGAGGAGGGACATGGAGTGATGACGAGAATTACAGAGAGGTTTTCCAAGGTGGAGATTAAAAGCTACAAGCTTACAGGGATGCACTACTATCAGGGATTATATAGGAATTTCCTGAGAGTTTAACAGCTGCAAAGCAAGACCCAGGAATGGCCTTATGGTGCTGACCCTCCCACTCTGATGCCAGGGATAACAGGTGGGAAGCCCTGCCCAGTTTGAGAACCAGTCACAGATTTACTGTCCCCATATTGTTCCATTTGTTCCTTTCTCTGCTCCTTCTCCCTACTCTGTCTCTGCCCTGGGATCCCCTCTGGATCACCATATTCTAATCTAAGGGTGAAAATGCAGTTTGGGAGGCAGGACTCATGGGTTTCCTTTACTGTCACTGGTTATGTGTCCTGGACCATACCCTGACTTCTCTCTTCCTTTTTTTCTCTTTGTGGTTTCCAGTATCCTCCCTACCCAGGGAGACAGTGTAAGAGAAAACAAAGTATTATCAAGGTAACAATCTCACCTTCTTGGGAGAGAGCATTAGCAAATCCCAGGATGAAGGTTATTTATTGTGTTGTTTATTATTTCTGTGACTACTATTTTCTTAGTCATGCTCTTGGTGCCTTCAGCTTCTCCATCTCAGCTCCCATCCTATTTGTGCAGAATTTCAGAAATTTCAAAGCCATGGAGAAAAAAAAACATTTTAATTAAAAATTTGGGAAAAAAAACTAAAATAGATAACAGTGCTTTTTAAAGCACTTTCTACAAATCTAACATAACCATAATTTTAGGAACTTTTAAAACCATATTAATTTTAATTAGGTTGTTCATAAAATTATCAGGTTTGCTGTATTAGCCTTAAATATAGTCAATGTGGGTAGTAATTACACATTAAATATTGGAATCTACTTTTACATATTTTAACATATGTTATAAATGAGGCTACAGGCTGCTGAACTTTAAGGAATGTATCATCTCTTATTTTTGTTTACCATTTTATGAGTTAGTAAAAACCTGAGAACTGAAAAGGCCATAGATATAGTAAAGCCTCAAAAAGGTTTCTTTTATTTTCTACAATTTCAAATAGAACTATAAAGTAACATTTTTCTTAATAAGTAAGGGGGGAAAGCCAAATGAGCTCATTAGACTTACTTTTACCACAAAAAAACTCCAACTAATCAGTCTCATTTTCTGTGGTGTTACTATCAGTCTTTTCTGTTTCTTTCAATGCTCCATTTCTTGTATCTTCCTGGCCTTCTAAAAATTGAACATTTGCCTGGATTGAGACAGGCCCCTCTACTTCACAAATCAGTACGTTTCTTGAATTGGTGCAGATATTTCCAAACACAAGCTAGTTTCTTTTACGAATCAGAGAAGACTCTACCACGAAAGAAGCAAAAGGAATCAGGAGCTTTTGTCCTGTAAGGGATTTGGCACCATGTTGTAGGAGTGATTTGCTTGGCAGAAATCCAACTTGCATTCCTTGACCAAACACCTGAGGACATTGTCTATTATGCTCCAATGGAAAGTATCTTTCCAACATCAAGGCATAGGTGGATCTCTTGTTTTGCAGCCTAGTTAAAGGCAGGACTAGCTTTGTCATCACTTAAATTTCTGCCTTTGAATCTTGGACCAAGAGATTTGTAGTTGTGTTGCTTAGCTGGCACCAAAAATCTCCTTTCTTAATGAAGTCTTTTGCTTAACTTTTTTCTGTTCCAATAAGTAGGGCTCCACGTCGGGTATCAAAATCCATTGATGTTTGATAAAGAATTGGCAAGGAATGTCTGACAAAAGAGCGCCGTGATTCAGATACAGTGCTTGCTTTAGAACCTTCATGGATTTCTACCGCTGAATGCTGTCATCCTCACTGAGCAAAATGTTCTTCTATTTCTGGGTATTGTAAAACTTTTATTCCTTCTTATGGACATCCTCTAAGTTTTAAAAAAAATTTGCACTTTCCAAGGACAAAAAGTGATAGAAAAGGAGTAATAAAATTGGAATCAGAAGACCTGGATTCCAACTCCTGACTCACCCATTTAATACCTATGTGACTGTGGACAAGTCACTTCAACTTTCTAGTTTCCAAGTTCCTTCATTTGTAAAATAAAGAGATCAGTCTAGACTAGTTCTTAACTTTCTGTGTCTATGCCATGGACCCCCTTTGGCTGCCTAGTGAAGACAATAGAACCCTTTTCAGAATAATAGTTTTAAAGATATAAAATAAAATGCGTAGGGTTTCAACAGAAACCTATTGTACGGAAATATAGTTATCAATTTTTTTTAAAAAATAAGTTCATGGACCCCAGGTTAAGAACCTTTGGGCAAGATCATTTGTAAGTTCTCTTCTGGTTCTTAATCTATGATCCTCTGACATTGCTGGTTTCTCCCATTGTGCTTTACTGAAGAGCTGTGTCATGAATGAAAAGATCCACACCTGGCCCATGGGCCTCCCTGGCCTGCATTCAACTTCCTACTCCCAGAGATGGTCTAGGAACCTTTGATTTCATCCTCACAGCACCATCACCTTATGCTCTTAAGGGAACACCCTTGAACCTGAGATCCAGAGCCTACCAGAATTTCCTCTCCCCTTAGAACTCCAAATTCACAGATCCAGTAAACGAGGAAGGAAAGAAGGAGCAATCATTTATTGAGCACCTACTATGTTCCAGACACTGTGATAAATGCTTTAAGAAATATTACCTCATTTGATCTTGATGACAACTCTGGGAGGTTGGTGCTAATCATTATTGACATTTTATGATTGAGGAAACTGAGGCAGAGGTTGAAGGATTTGCCTAGGATCACACAACTAGTCAAATTTGAACTCGGGTATTCCAGACTCCAGGCCTAGCACTCTATCCAGTGTGCTACCTAGGTAAGCCTAATTAACTGATCATTAGTTATCTATCTCTTGTCTTCTTCCATTGCCACTCAGTGCCTTTTCTTTGTATTCTCTTTGCCTCTTTCATCTCTCACTCCTGTCTTCACAAATAAGAGAATTAGGAGAGTGTAAAGAAAATCCAGGGCTAAATAGACCACCCTATACTAAAATTTCTCCATGTTATATACCACTTATGGGAGGAGGGAGGTATAGATACGCAATGACCAACAAGAAAATTATTGCACCTAAAAAGAATGTAAATCAGGATGTAGGCGAGAATGCAAACCAGAGACCAAGCTGAACCCAATAGACTGTGAGGTCCTCAAGGGCAGAGACTTACTTTTGCCTTTGTTTCCTTAGTGTATGGCACATAGTAGGCACTTAATAAATGCTTATTGACTGACTGATAAGGAACCAAAGGCTCTCAGGAACAGCCAGTCTAAGAGATTTGTAGTTGTGTTGCTTAGGTGGCACCAAAAATCTCCTTTCTTAATAAAGTCTTTTAATTAACTTTTTTCTGTTCCAATAAGTAGGGCTCCAGTGGAAGTAGGAAGTGGAAGTAGGAAAGTGAGGACTAGAATGGAAGTATTGAGTTGAGGGTATCCGCATGGAAAACAGGAAGCCTGATAACAAGAATTGTTGGCAAAATGACTCTATGATATAATCTTCCTTTTCAAAGCTCTACCGTTTTATCTCAACAAAACGTGTGGTCTACTCTACCTCCTTGGTCTGATGTGCCCACTCATGACCACATTTGTACACGTGCCAGGCCTCCTGGCTGTCCTGCTGTGGTTCTACGGTAACAGACACCAACCCTCCCTCTGATAGAAAAGTTCTTAACCTAGGGGTCCACGAACTTTAAAATATATACATATATGCATATATATATATATATATATTTGTAACTGCATTTCAATTAGAATTGTTTCCTTTTCTAATCCTATTTTCTTTTATGCATTTAAAAACATTAATCAGAGATATGTTACATAGACTTCAGACTGTCAAAGTGGTCTATGACATAATAAAGGTTAAGAACCATTAAAGTTGAGAAACTTTTGCAAGTATTTTATCAATATAGGGGCTCCAACTAAAATGCCATCCTGGATAGTGTGCCCTTAAAAACATGTGTGTTCTCCATCTCAAGTTAGCATTTCTCCATCTTGGTAAAGAATTGGTGGTAGCATGGGCCCAGAAGAAGGCTTAAACTAGTTTTATCGTGTTGGGAAAAAGTATTGGGAATAGATGAAGATATCACTGTGGTAAGCTACCATTCCTTGATTTAGGAGGTTTTGAAACATCTAATTTATAACAAACCAAAAGGCAATGCCTAATATTTATGCAGAGCCATTCAAGCCTTAGAAAGCCATCTTCCATTCATTCGCTTTTTATATATCTAAACCAAATTACATGCATCTTGAAGGGTATAACCATCTCTGCCAACTTAAGTGATGCTAATCTCATATTGTGATAGCACTGAGCATTCTATATCATTTGTTAGTCCTTTTTTCCACAAATGATATTGGGTCTTTGAAAGGGAAACGACAGGATACAATGAACCATTTCTTTCTTCTCTTTGCTCAAAACTCTCACCAAGCTACTGTCTCTAACCTAACCAGTGAACAGATCCAGCCATGCAGGACTGGAGCTTGAGATTAATCACACAAATGCACAGTTTACATGACAGCCATTTCTCTGCCTCAGTTGTACTAGACACAATAAGATGATTCTTGTGTGAAGGAAGGAACTTTGGCTCAGTCTGGCTAGGGACAACCCACACCTTCTATAGGCCAGATTCCTGTTGCTGGAACAGGACCAAATCCTGGGCAATAGCTGGATTATACAGCATCAACCACTATTAAGAAAAGAGAGTTGAAAGTTATATGCAGATTGAGTATTTCAGATTGTTTCTCTAATAAACCCCATCAACTTTGTGGCTTTGAGTGTCAGAGAATTTCTAGGATACTTGCTTTGTCTTGTGGAAACAGCCAATTATCACTGTGATGATAATCCCAACAGTCACTTGCTACTTCTGGGGCCATAGATAAGTCACTTAACCTCTGTGGACCACAATTTTTTTCTGTAAAATATGGTACAATGAAAGGAGTACTGTCTCTAGGGTCAGAGGACATGGGTTCAAATCCTTCCTCTGAATGCTGCTACCTGCATGGTCACACTTAAATGTTGAACGAATGAATGAATGATCCTGGGCAAGTGAATAAAACCTCATTGGGCTTCAATTTCTTCCTCTGTTAAACCAAAGGGTTAGGTCTAGATATATGATCCTGTGCCTGTACTAAGCCCATTAAGTTTATAGAGGCTGTTGAATTTATCAAAGCTCAGACCCACAACAGCCAAGGGCCTGACAATTGGATCTTGAGTATCAGAAACAGATGCACCATGGTATAGACTAGGAAGTCTGGCTGGCCTGAGCATGTGTGGGGAAGGGGTGATACACAACCTCTCTACCTGTGGTGACTAGTAGGCCGGTTTCCCAGTTTAGTGGAGACTTAAGCCTGGATGATGAGAGTGGGCCAGATCCCAGTACCTAAATTTCACTGGCTGATCCTAATCTTTGCCATTTATCAAATTCCTGGTGGGCAGTCCTAGAGAATGCTGGGGCATCTTATTAACTTCAGTTGCAGCCAAAGATAGGGCTTAGTGCAACAGCACCATATTCGCCTGCCATAATTCAATATGCCATAGGATTTAGAACTGGAAGTGACTTTAGTTCTTATCTGAAACAATTCCTCATTTTATAGTTAAGAACAACAAGGCCCAGAGACAACTGACCTACCCAGAGTTACAAAGGTAATAAATAGAAGACCTGAAATTAAATATAGCTAATGCCACCAAAAATGATTCAATAGGATTAGAATTGTTGTTGTTCAGGCATTTTCAGTCATTTCTGACTCTTCATGACCCCATTTGGGGTTTTCTTGGCAAAGCTACTGAAGTGGTTTGCCATTTCCTTCTCTAACTCTTTTTACAGATGAGAAAACTGAGGAAAACATGGTTAAATAACATGCCCAGGGTCACAGCTAGTAAGTATCAGAGGCCAGGTTTGAATTCAAGAAGATGAGTTTTGCTGATTCCACGGCCTGGCATTCTATCCACTATACTCCCTCGCTGCCCAGAGCTGGAAGTAATCGGCTGCATTTTTTTTCAACAGAAGTCTATGAACTTAAAATTATGTTTTTGATAACTACATTTTTATATAATTTATTTCCTTTGTAATCCTACATATTTTATTTTATGCATTTAAAAATATTCTGAGACAGGTCCATAGGCTTCACCAGATTTCCAAGTGGGTCCATAGCACAAGATAAGTTAAGAGCCCTTGGGTATATATTAAGTTCTGACAATGTCCAGAGGGAGCTGGCATATTCCATCCTTGTCCTTTGCCCTGAAAGAGCTAGAAAATACACTGGCTGGCAATATGGGATCTAAGGAGAATGTTAGATATCTCCTTGAACTTCAAAAGAACCCCACCACATTTTTCAAGGAGAGATGTTTTCCCATGAGATAGAAAATGGTTCAGTAGGAAAAAAAACCTATGCCATTTGGTAGCATGGAGGAGAAGGAATCTACAATAAAAGTCATATTAGTCAGGACTATAAATAATCATCAGGTGAAGGTCAACACAACTTACTCAGATGCAGGAGCTGTGGGAGACTCTGTGCCCACCCAAGAAAAGAATCTAGGGTATTCACAGGCCTGCTGGGAAGCAAGGCAACTAACCCCATCTGCTGCTAGAGTCAGCTGCTTTCTTCCCAAAGGGTAACAGATGCCCCCTGGCTTATGGCCACCTCCTCAGCAGTCTGCTCCCAGGTTTGGTGCAGCCCTTTGCTAGGGATTTTAAAGAGTGGTAGGTGTTTAGCCATTGTATAAGTAGCCAGAATTTGGGAGAAGGAGTCTGAAACGGGCACCAGATGATAAATACTATTGAGTTTCCCACATTAGGGTTGACGAATGTCAGTGATTAGGTCAATCACCAGGTTTGACTGAAAACCACTTCAAAAGGGGATGGGGCCCAAACTAGCAGCCAGGCAAGATCATAAACTAGAGACCAGACTGAATCAGTAACCAGAATTTCCAGGGAACCCCCAAGTCCAAGAGACAATGGAAGCAGGAAGCCCAGCATCATAGCAGAGGTTTAAGGCAGAGAAGTCTGAATGGAAATCAGGAGGCTCACGCCTAGAAGTGTCAGCCAAATGACTGTCAGGTGCAATCTTCCTCCTTCCTCTTCGAATTTTTTATTCCTTTCGTCAGGGTAACATCTATGCTTAGCTCCTCATTCTTGCTCTTCTGTATCTGCCCCTGACTCCACCTGTATGTGTTCAGGATTGCCTTTTTGCCCTGCCAAATTGGTAATTCTCTTAGAAGGGACATCCCAGGCTTGCAGCCATGAACTCTGCCCACCTCAAACACCTTTGGAGGAACAGTCCATCCCTCAGAATATACCTCATCTAAATTTGGAATTGATCACCTGGATCCTCTGGTTCCGGGTCATTGGCCCATTCTCGGAATCCCAGATTCAATCTTATCCAATTAGGAAATTTCCTTGTGATTTGTGATTCTCCACACACAGGCTATGCAGCCCTTTGGCTAAACAGATATCTAACTTTATCTTTTCCCTTCTTTCCCATAGGGATCCCTCCTGTCAAAAAAGGCCATAACTAGAAAGAGGCAGGGCGATAGAACTTAGAAATGGAAGGGACCCCCCAGAATTATAGTGAAGACTTCTTATCTTAGGGTCCATTGACTTAATGGGGGTCTGTGGATAAATATGCAGGGTCCAAAAGTGAATGGGGAAAAATACATCTTTATTTTCACTAACCTTTAAGTAAAATCTAGCATTTCCTTCAATTATAAATGTAGGCAATGAAACATTCTGAGAAGGGGTCTATCCATAGGCTGCATCAGACTGCCGAAAGGGTCCAAGACACAAAAAAGGTGAAGAATACCTAGCCCATTCCACTTCCACCCCCTGCCCTTGCTCTTGCTCTTTCTACTAGACCACACTAGAGCAGATAATTCCAATGGTTGTGAATCCTAAATAGAACAGCTTCCATCACTTCAAATTCAGAATAATTCAGTCCCGACACACATCACCGCCAACACTCACAAAGGGCACCCCTCCCTTTTCAGGCTTCTGTGTCCTTATTTTATTCTTTGCATTCTTTTCGTCTTGCTCCTTCTTGAAGACAGCAGCTGTGACAGGAGCAGCTTTGATTTGCTTTGTAACTAAATTCATTTGCACTTCTGTAGCTCTTCTGGAGACTGTCCAACTTCATGACGTCAGTACGAAGCAAGTTTAGGCCATGGGATGTTCATCCTATTGCAGTAACATCGGTATTTATCCATTTTGATCTCCCGTGATGCTTTCACATTTATTTGCATAGCCAGTCAGCAAAGAAAATACACTACCACTCCCAGCCTTCCGCCTAGCATTGCTTATTTTGCACTTGATGTACTCAGTAGTGTTATCTGTTCCCTCTTTCTGCATTGAGGCATGATCATGAAATTTATAATTCCTTTTCCTACACTTGCACCCATCCTTCTGTAAGTAACCAGAGGCATGGCATTTCATTGATTCTTTCCTCCACAAATGCCTGTTCACATTCAGACTCTGGAAGGGCTCCTGGGCAAATGGAGTGGTGGTCTTAGTCGCTCACAAACTCTTGGCTGGACTGTATTTTATATAACCCACATTATCTCTTCCAGAATAAAAGGTTGCTCTTGGGAAAGATTAATTCATTTTCTCTCTGGTTTTCAGATGCCATCTTCTCTATGAATGAAACCACTTACTGAATTGATTGCAATTTTCTTTTTAAGAGTGTTGATTGAGAAGCCATTTGTGAAGCTGCTGGTGTTAAGAAGCTATACTAGCACATCTGGGCCAAGAACATTGGAAAGTTTGACTTGCATTTTCTTCCTAATAGTTCCCCTCCTTCAACCAAAAGGATTTTTTTAATGGTCAAATGCAAAGGTGTTTAATGATCTTAGTAGCCTTTGGAAATGCATCTTTAATCTGTCAGTATTTGCAAATCTCTTTCACCCTTCCCCTTCAGAATAACTTGTAGAATAGAAACTCTTATCCTCATAGGTGAAGTTGGCCTCGCCATTTGCTTGGAGGTGAAGACAACAATCTAACTGCTAAGCATATGGTTGTGGTACTTCCTTCCTCATAGTCAACTATAAACAACTTTCCTTCCTTGTTATTGTTTGGTCATTTTTCAGTTGTGTTCAACTCTCCACGACCCCATTTGAGGTTTACTTGACAAAGACATTAGTGTTTTGTCATTTCCTGCTCCAGCTAGTTTTATAGATGAGGAAACTGAGGTGAACCAGGTTAAGTGACTTGCTCAGGGTCACTCAGCTACTAAGTGTATGAGGCCAGATTTTAACCCAGGAAGATGAGTCTTCCTGACTCCAGGCCTGACGCTGTGTCCACTGTGCCACCTAGCTGCCATCCTTATGGAACCGAATTCACCCCATTGCTAAGGCTTAGTGATGTCACCATACAAATCTCAAATGAACAGATACTTGGCTATCATTGACATATTTTGTGAAAATATGATAACATAGTTAAGTATAATTTAATATTCCTTATTCAGATAAGTACAAAATCTTACCATTTTGATTAAGAGACATACTTTTTTGAGCTTCCTTATAGGCCTCAAGAAAATAGGGGCAGGTGAAGTCAGCCAGTGTTTCATTTCCTTTTACAATCCCAAACCTAACTTTTTCTTTCTCATTTCTCCCTGCACTGAGCCTTTCAAATAATCAGGACAGTAAACTCCAGATTTCTAAATTCTACAGGAATAAATGGATGTTCCTTCCAGCATTCACTCCACACTCATCCCTTTGAGACCTGATCAGAAGACAATACTGTATCTACCAATTTTCTTTTTTTCCAATGTTTTAACATTTTTATTTAAAGTTTTGAGTTCCAAATTCTATCTCTCCCTCCCTCTCCTCCCACCTCCTTGAGACTATAAGAAATCAGCTGTAGGTTATACATGTGCAATTATGTAAAACAGTTCCATATTAGTCATTTTGTACAAGAAGACTCAGATAAAAGAAAAAAAAATGAAAGAAAAAAGTGAAAAATAGCATGCTCCAGTCTGCATTCAAGCAATATCAGTTCTTTCTCTAGAGGCAGATAGTCTGCTTTGTCATTGGTTCTTTGGGATTGTCTTGGATTGTTGTTTTGCTGAGAACAGCTAAGTCATTCACAGCTCTTCAGCAAACAATATTGCTGTTACTGGGTACGATGTTCTCCTGGTTCTGTTCACTTCACTTTGCTTAAGTTCATGTAAGTCTTTCCAGGTTTTTTCTGAAATCATCCTGCTTGTCATTTCTTATAGTACAATAATATTTCATTACAATTCTATGCCACAGCTTGTTTAGCCATTCTTCAATTGATGGGCATCCTTTTGATTTCCAATTCTTAGCCACAACAAAAAGAGCTGCCATAAATATTTTTATACAAATGAGTCCTTTCCCCTTTTTGGGGGATGTCTTTGGGATAGAGACCTAGCAGTTGTCTATCAGTTTTCTGAACAAAAGTCCATTAGAAGATGCCTGCAAGCAAAAAAGCTACTAAATCCTTCTTTGTCAAAGGGGAAAAGTTTCCAGTAGCAAAAATAAACCTGCTCTTCCAAAGGAAAATCAAATTGTAATTGCTTGTCTTCAAAGTAAGCGTCTTTAAAAGCATAATGCTGAAGATCGTTTTACATACATACATACTGAGAAGGAGCTACGTGATGCAGTGGACCATGTTAGACATGGAGACAGGAAGATCTGAGTTCAAATCCTCTCACATGCTTACTTGCTTTGTGACCTAGACAAGTCATTTAACCTTACTCAGCCTCAGTTTCCTCATTTCTAAAGTAGGGATAATAATAGCACCTTCCTTGCAGGATTGTTATGAGAATTAAATGAGATAATAATGGGTAAAGCATTTTACAAGCTTAAAGCAATATATAAATGCTAGTTATTATTCTGTTGCATAGGTTTGAGAAATAATTGAGGAGAGGAAGAACTAGGTAGCAATATAGGAACACCTTTTCCTAAAATTTTTATTTATTACTTTTTAAAAATTCAATATTTTTCAGTGAAAAAGTTAACCCAGGAAAAGCTGCTTTTCCTTGAAATCTTTTTTTTTTTCATCTACCCTTACCCTTTGGGGATTTCACATCTCTGTTCCTTTCCCCTTCCACTGTAGACTTTGGCACGACATGGTCTCTCCTCCCTCCCCCTCCTTACTTCTGTTCATGTGTTTCCCTCTTCCACCATGCCCCAGAGCCTTTCATTCCTCCCTCCCTCCTGCTTCACTGCTTCTCTGAAACATTTTAGGCTGCCAGGTCTGACAGCAAAGAAAGAGGGCCCTTTGTGTCCCTAGTAAGGAATGACTGGGGGCAGTTCCATACCCAGCTGCCCTTACTTACTAAGGCGCTTCTAGGTTTCAAAAGGTGGCTGGGGGTGGGGGAAGAAGAGAGTGAAAGTCAACAAAGAGGCAGAGTCATAAAAAAATCTCCTTCCAGATGAGCATAAAATCAACTGAGATCCCACCCTTATACCCTTAGAAAGTAGGGGTGGAGTCAGGTTTATTCCATGTCACTGAGAAGAGAGAAATGAAGGCACAGAAATAGGGCATAGTGAACCTTGAGTCCAAACCAAGACACAGATCAAGGAAAAAGGAAGCAAGTCCAAAATTTCTTCCAATTTGAGTGAGTTCACATTGGCTCTGGAAAGTGAACTCATTCCCTACTAAGACCCTAAGTAGGCTTGGAAATATCTTGAGCCTTGGTGGGTACAATGGTTCATTAAGTCTGTGATCTATATCAGAGAACTGTAGCTTTCTCTTCTTTTCCCCTGCCTTGTGTCGCCTTTTAGGGAGTGAGCTTGGATAAGAGACCACTCAGGTCTGAGAGAGCAACAGTCCCACCTGGAAGCAGAAATGTTGGCTAGGACAATGGTGAAAACCCTGAAGATGCCCCATGTCAATTAAAGGGGCCACTCAGCCTGGGGACAAAGTGGGGGATATGGTGTGGATCTGGGTCCTCTTCCTTATAACTCCAGCTTTAGCCCTTGAAGGTAAGAGGGATGGGCAAGGGATGATAGAGACAATCCCTCTCCCCTCCCCAAAGATAAAAGGAAGAAGTGTTGGTGCTTATAGAGGAAATAGAACAGAGGGCTAAGGGGATATTTTAAAGGAAAATGAAGGCATTAAAGAAATGCAGGGAGGAGAGAGAAAATTTGATTTATATGTTATGAGCAGGAAAGATGGTCTGTGGTTGGGGCTTCTCAAGGAGCAAAGCTGGCATGGGTTTTGGTAGGGATGCCATGTTGGGGTAGACGAGAGGACTAGGAGGCTTGTTACTGCTTGTCTTTTGGCAGAGGTATTGCTGGACACTACAGGAGAGACATCTGAGATTGGCTGGCTCACCTACCCACCAGGAGGGGTAAGTGCTTCCCCCTCAGCCCTTTCCCCAGAAGTAGAGATGTATCTCTGGAGTTCAGCCTTACTACTCTTATCCAGCTGGTCTCATCTTTCCAATTCCAAAACATCTCCAGTTTCTTCTAGGATCTTTACCCTGCACATTTCTTGGGTCTAAAGAGGTTCAGGGATTTAGAACCATGGCCTCTGGGAAGAGGTTAAGGTGATAACTCCAGTGAGCAGGATGAAGAAAAGTACATCCTTCTGCATGCGTCTTTGAATGATATGAATTTAATGAAAGAATGACCTAGCTATGCCCCCTCTTGTCCTGCTTCCAATGCTGCTGAATTTGAGTAATAAAAAGGTTCTGACCTAGGCATACTCCAAGCTATTTTCCTTCTCACCAGAAATGCTGGTGACCTCTTCTCCTCTTTCCCAACCTCCTTGCAGTGGGATGAGGTCAGTGTCCTGGATAACCAGCAGCGCCTAACTCGAACATTTGAAGCATGCCACGTAGCAGAGGGCCTAGGCGTTGGACAGGACAACTGGCTACAGACCCATTTTGTGGATCGGCAAGGGGCCCATCGGGCACATATCCGGCTCCACTTCTCTGTGAGGGCATGCACCAGCCTGGGAGTGGGTGGAGGCACCTGCCGTGAGACCTTTACCCTCTACTACCGCCAGGCTGACGAACCTGATGATCCCAGCCACGCATCAGCCTGGCATCTCGGGCCCTGGATCAAGGTGGACACAATTGCTGCAGATGAGAGCTTCCCTGCCTCTGCCTCTTCCTCCTCTTGGGCAGGCGGAGCTGGGCTTCAGCTCAATGTCAAGGAGAGGAGCTTTGGGCCATTGACCCAGCGAGGCTTCTATGTGGCCTTCCAGGACACAGGGGCCTGCCTGGCCCTCGTAGTTGTGAAGATATTTGCCTATTCCTGCCCTGCTGTGCTTCAGGCCTTTGCTTCCTTTCCTGAGACACAAGCCAGTGGGGCAGGGGGTGCTTCCCTGGTGGAGGCAGTGGGCACCTGTGTGGCACAGGCCGAGCCAGAGGATGATGGGGTGAGGAGCAACCCTCCCAGGCTTCACTGTAATGGTGAAGGCGAATGGATGGTAGCTGTGGGAAGCTGCCACTGTCGCCCTGGGTACCAGCCTGCATACGGAGACAGAGCCTGCCAAGGTGAGACATAATCCCCTTTTCCACGATGGGACAAACGACTGGAATTGATTGGCCTACCTGAGATCTTCAGATTTACCATCAACTCCCCCAAAGTCTATATACCCCTATAAAGTCCTGGTCACCCAGAGATAGGACAAGGTGCCCTTTTGATCTACTAACCATGTTCTCCATTTCATTACCTTCCCCTGAAATTCTGCCCTTTAAGGCTTTCCACAGCCCCTTTCTAGGACTTCAAGGCTGTGGAAAGACAAGAGCTACTTTTGCCTTTTGAAGAGATGTGAGAATAAGGAAGATAGGGGTCAAGCTGGCCAAACTGTCTGGGTTTTGTCTCTAGTTTGTACCCTCTTTCCGTGTTGGTATAGGTACATGTGCCCCAGTTTTTCCCTCTGTAATGTTTGCAGTAGAGAAGTCTCTGGGGTGTAGAGCCAGAAAGAAGGAAGGGCAATGACTGGGATGATAATGTAGTGGAAAGAACAATGAATTTAGAGCCAAAGGACCTTGCAATATCTCTGTGACCTTAAGGATGTCACCTAACTACTTTGAGACTCCATTTCCTCATTTGTAAGATAGAATTAATGATACTTGTTTTGCCTAACTCATGCGACTGTTGAGGGGTTAATGAGATAGTATGTGCAAAATACTTTTTCAAGGCTTAAAGAATTAAGTAAATATGAGCCAATGGTAATAACTAGGGAGGTTGGAAGGAGCTGAGTACTGGGGCTTGAGGGAGGCAGGCTGGGGGAGGGGACATGGGGAAGGAATTAGGGATCAAGACGAACAGGAAACTCACAGGGATGGGTAGTAGGATGCCTGGGTTCTCTCTGTGGCTCTGCCCCTTAACTGTGGGCTTCAGGAAAGGTGAAACACTCTACCAGCTTGAGGGGTTGGGAATGTGGTTAAGTGTGAAGGGAAATCCTGCCCCCCAGGAGAAGGGTCTTTCTCTGCTATAAAAGAAGAGATCATGTGGGGGAAAGGTGAAAGGGTGGGGGTCAGGGGAGGGGAGAGGTGGAGAGGGTGGAGAAAGCAGGTATAACACCTTTACTGTCTTATCTGCCTCACCCCAGCCTGCCCTATGGGCTCCTTTAAGGCTGTGGCTGGGGGTGCCTTCTGTATACCCTGCCCTTCCCGAAGTCACACTGCCATGCCTGGTGCACCTATGTGTCCCTGTCTCAGTGGTTTCTACCGGTCCAGCTCTGACCCCGCTGAAGCTCCCTGCACTCGTAAGTCACTTATCACTGAGGGGAGGGATGGGGAGGTAAATGGAAATGGGAATGGGTGATAGTAGGGAAGGGAGGGGAAAGGAAGAGGAGAGTGTGCCAGGGAAAGGAAACAAGGAGAGAAGAGAAAGGAAGGAAGGAAGAAAGGAAGGAAGGAAGGAAGGAAGGAAGGAAGGAAGGAAGGAAGGAAGGAAGGAAGGAAGGAGGGAGGGAATGTGGGAGGGAAGGAGAGAGGGAAGGAAGGAGGGAAGAAAAGAAAGCAGAGTTGTCCCTCACTATCCATTCACTCTGTCCTCCCAACTACTCACCCCTGCCTTTCTCTCAGAATGTCATTGGGTTTCTTCATACTCTTCCCTTTTAATACTTTTACACAAACCCTACATGCACTATTTCCTCATTAATTACATCCGATTTCATTCTTTCTCTGCATTCTGCCCATACCACTTGGATCCCTTCAAATCCATGTCCCTCCCAGCCCTAGCCTCCAAACTCTCTCCTGCTTCCACAAGCCCTATTCTATGTATCTCCTCAGGGCCTCCATCAGCACCCAGAGACCTTTGGTTTGAAGTACAGGGCTCATCTCTGATGCTATACTGGCGACTGCCCCAAGACCTGGGTGGTCGAGGGGATGTGCGATTCAACATCATGTGCAAGCAGTGTGGAGGCCAACATGGTCCTGAGAGTGACACTTGTCCCCACTGTGGAGATGAAGTGTACTTTGACCCTCGCCAGCAAGGACTAACAGAAAGTCGAGTGCTGGTGGGAGGGCTACAGGCTCATGTGCCCTACATTCTGGAGGTGCAGTCTCTCAATGGAGTATCTGAGCTCAGCTTTGATCCTCCAAAGACCACGTCCATCAACGTCAGCATCATCCATGAAGGTGAGACCCTTCTCTGACCCTCTAAACCTCCCTTCTCCCTAAATTTTACCATTCTCAAAATTCTCTTTATCCCATCCTTTCTCCAACCTGGGAGTGATTCCTTTCCCTTATTCTCCCCATTTGTGAGATTTCCAGACCTCCTCCTTAGACTCTGGAGGATTGTAGCCATTAGTGTTGTCTATCTCTGGGTCGTGGTGGTTGTCTTCATCCCTTCATGCCCCTCATGGACTTGACTTTGTGCGAGTTAGCTTGGTCCAGAGTCAAAGCACTTCCTACCTCTTCACACTTTCCGGATTTAGCTCTACCCTCTCCAAAGAGAAATTGGAAAATTACAGGTACTGGTACCAAGGTGGGAAAAGCAGGGATCTAAAGTCAGAAGTACCTAAATTCAAGTTTTGGCTTTGCCACTTTACTAGGTCTATGATCTGGGGCAAAACTTTTCTGACCTTCATTTTCCCCATCTATAAAAACTGGGCATAATAATATTTGGACTACCTATCTCATGGAAATGTTGTAAGAGTATTTTGTAAACCTTCAAGTATGATAGAAATATAGTTTATCATTGTTAATAAAACAGATGTCTGGGTTATATATAAAGGAAAACACATAGACATACACATAAGGAGCAATATGCAGTATTCTTTTGGGTCAGAACTAGCTCTTCTTGGACTGAGGATGAGGGAGAACATGTGGAGGGAAGAGGAGGGAAAAGGAAGGGAGTCAGTGAGTCTTGAGGCTCCTTTATCCACGTCACCAACTGAGTAGCATTCTTGCTTTCCCAGTCATCTGCTAGTCTATGTAAGCCCAAGTTTCTTGAAGGAATCCACTCTCCCTAGTCCCCCCAGCCATCCCCTGAGTGATCCACCCTCCCCCTAGTCCCCCCGGCAATTCCGCTGCTGCACCAGGTGAGCCGGGCATCTGACAGCATCACTGTGTCCTGGCCACAGCCTGACCAACGTCATGGGCGCATCCTGGACTATCAGCTCCGGTACTATGACCAGGTGGGTAGGAAGGGGAGAGACAGATAGAAGCAGGGCAGAGAGAACAGTAAGATGAGGTGGGAGAAGGGAAAGGGGACAGGGCAGGGAGAGAGTTAGGCTGGTCAAGGGAAAAGAGAGGTTGGGAACACAGTTAAGCTTTTGTTGGATGGGACGCACTTGGGCTATGACAGCGTTTATTATCCCTAAATTGGGTTTGGTGCCCAGGCTGAGACTAACTATGAGGCCAGCTTGGGCACAGAGTTGGAGTGATGGTTGTTTCCAGGCAGAAGATGAGGCCCATTTCTCCATAATGACCAGTGAGACCAACACAGCCACTGTATCCCAGCTGAGTCCTGGCCATGTCTACAGTTTCCAAGTTCGGGCACGAAGTGCAGCAGGTCATGGCCCCTATGGGGGCAAAGTCTATTTCCAGACTCTCCCCCAAGGTGAGGAGAACCTGAAATATGAGGGGAGGACTAGGGAAGGAAAGGCTTTAGAGAATTATGGTCCCGTGCCCCTTAGTGAGAGGATCATTCTCTGGATAGTGAGGGTCTACTGGGGAAACAGAATTTGGACAACTCTTGGATCCTCATGATTGTGTCTTTATGGATACATGTATGAATGGATACACATGTCACCCCAAGTCTGTGAATCTAGGCATGTTTGACTCCCCCCAGTTTGTGTGTTTTCCAGCGTTGTTGGGTGTGACTGAGTGACTTTGGGTGTGGTTCCATGTTATTGGGTGTGTAGTGGATACTACTGGGTCACCCTTGGGTGTGTTTTTCTCAGGTGAGTTGTCCCACCTGATCCCGGAGAGGCTCCCATTGGTGGTTGGTTCTGCCCTGGGTGCTTTGGCCTTCCTCGTGCTGGCAGCCATCACCATCTTTGCCTTCATCTTCCAGAGGTGATGACTCCCCCCTTGCCCCCTCATCTGATCTCCCCACCCTTTGACTGCAGCACACCCCCGGATCCAGGGCAACCTGTGTCCTCCCCTACCCCACCCCAAGGGGCACAATGATACAACTCTTCTTTCCCCTTACCCTCTGCCCCTATCAAGATGTAATAAAGGTAGATGGGGGCGGGGGGAAATGGAGGAATCCCTGTTGACAGAACTGCCCCTTGTATAGCTAAGAGTTGGCAAAGTGGACAGGGAGGGGTAGGAAATTGGAAGTAAGGAAATACTACAAGTTTCTTAGTCTGTGCCTACAGGAAGCGTCGACGGACAGGCTACACGGAACCACTACAGCAGTACACCAGCCCCAGTGGTATGAAATGGAGTTGGGAAAGGGGCTGGTGGACTTGGGGAAGAAGGGAAGAAGATGAAAAATTGAGGCTCTGGGAAATGATGAAGAAGAGGCTAGTGGTGGGGAGGCTCATGATAGGGTCTTACTATGTACATGACCCTGGGCAAGTTAACCTCTCTCAGCCTCAGTTTCCTTATCTTTAAGATAAAGGGGTTAGATTGGATGGCTTCTAAGGTCTCTTCCAGCTCTAAATCTATGATCAGTTGCTCCACGTGCATTTATTAAGAACCTACTATGTGTCAGGCACTGTACTAGGCATTGGGGGTTGAAAGTGAAAACATCCTATAAATCTCTCCAACATCGAGAGCTTCCTGGAGTATTGTGTTTTTAGGATGGGTAGGCCTTAACCATGAACCCCAAATCACAGGACTTGGAGTGAAGTACTACATTGATCCATCCACATATGAAGACCCTAGCCAGGCCATCAGAGAGTTCACCAGGGAGGTGGATCCAGCATATGTCAAGATTGAGGAGGTCATTGGACCAGGTATCAAAAGAACTGAAGGGAATAGCAGAGCTGGCCTGACCTTCCTAAGGCTCTCCCCTCCCTCAGTCAGTCCATGTGAAACCAAGCCCTTCTGGGGGTATGATTAAACACCACTAATGATTGCCTTTCAAGAGACATTCCTCATCTTTCTGCCCCATGCCATTTTGGTACAACCTGACCTTGTACATTTACCATCCAGGCTCCTTTGGTGAGGTTTGCAGAGGCTGGCTGCAGCCTCGAGGACGGCGGGAGCAAGCTGTAGCCATTCATACTCTATGGGCCAGTGGAGTAGAAAGCCAGCGCGGTGCCTTCCTGGGCCGGGCCGCAGTACTGGGCCAGTTCCACCATCCTAATGTCCTTCGGCTTGAGGGTGTGGTTACCAAGAGTCAACCCCTCATGGTGCTAACGGAGCTTATGGAGAATGGCCCACTGGACAGCTTTCTCCGGGTCAGTAGAATCCAGAGGGAAGGAAGAAGGGCCGTGGGGACTAGGATGGGGAGGACTCCAGCTGTCCTGGGAGAGGCACTTACAACACTTCTTCTGCTTCTCCCCACCCTTGGTTTCTGATCTGCCCATCTCCTGTAGACAGCCTTCTAATCCCAACTACAATCCATGGCTAATCTCACCAGACTTCTAGGTCAGTAGCTTTTTATCTCTTCCCTCTGCCCTATAGCTGACCTCTGCTCTCTACTCTTCAGCAACAAGAGGGCCAGTTCAGTAACCTGCAGCTCGTGGCTATGCAGCGGGGTGTGGCGGCAGCCATGCAGTACCTGTCCAGTTGTGGCTTTGTACACAGGGCTTTGACTGCCCATAGTGTACTGGTCAACGGCCACCTGGTGTGCAAAGTGGCCCATCTTAGCCATGGCCACAGCTATCTGAGTCACAGCAGCCAGGTAAGACATCATATGCTCAGGAAACCCATTCTACACATGAATCAGTAGACACTGAACAGAAATATGGAAAAGTTCAAAATGAAATTCATAAGGATTTAGTGATACATATGGCTACCAAGGGCAGAAGGACATGGGAGCTGGCATTGAAGAAGGATCCTGGGAGATCTGGGGAGGGATATTAAGAAATCCTGGGAAGGTAGGGCTGAATAAAGGCCTAAGGACCAAGGGCACTAATTGGAGGTCTCCAGAGCTCCAAAGCTCCCTTCTACTTCCTTCCAGGATTCACAACCTCCACTCCGATGGGCAGCTCCTGAGGTTCTAACTCATGGAAAATTCACAACAGCCAGTGATGTCTGGAGCTTTGGGATCCTAATGTGGGAAGTGATGAGTTACGGGGAACGCCCATACTGGGACATGAGTGACCAAGAGGTGAGAAAGCCTACTCTGCTACTGCATTGGGAGTGATCTCTGAATGTCAAAACTCTCTCCCATTCCCTCTAATCTAGTAGCCACCCAATCCCACCTACCTTCCACCGTCTAATCCATAGATTTCATATACCTATGCAAGCCCAATGCCATGTTCCTCTCTTAATTCACTATCGCTCACTATCACCATTAGATTGGTTCATGGGGATTGGCTGAAGTGGAGATACTTAGCCTGGAGAAGAGAATGTAAAGGAGACTGTCTTTTAGGATTTGAAGAGCAGGCCAGTGGAAAAAGATCTTTGACCTGCTCTGTTTGCCCCCAGACGGGAGAACCGGGAGCAATGGGAAATTGCAGAGACAAATTTGGGTTTGATAGAAGGGAAAACTTGTTACCAATCAGAGCTATCCAAAAGTTAAATGGGCCGACTTGGAAAGTAGTGGGTTCCCCTCCCCCTACACTGCAGGTCTTCAGGTAGAGGCTGGATGTTAATGAGGCTAAAGAAAGAATTCCTATTCAGATATAGCTTGTACTACATACATTCTGAAGTTCTGCCCCACAAGATTCTGAGATTCTTTGATTCTCTGACCTTCTGTAATTTTTCTCTAGGTGCTGAATGCTATCGAGCAGGAGTTCCGGCTTCCTCCACCCCCAGGCTGCCCCAATGGACTGCACCTGCTGATGCTGGATACCTGGCAACAGGATTCTGCCCAGAGGCCTCCCTTTGACCAACTGGTGGCTGCCTTGGACAAGATGATCCGCAAGCCCGAAATGCTACAAGCTGGCAGAGTCCATAGGGGAAGGTCTGGAGAAACTAGAGAGGGCTAGGGAAAATCATGAGGTAGAAACGGGTTACCAATGGGAGAGGGAAAAGCTCTGGGTGAGACATGGTATGGAAGTTGCTTATGGACTTTGAGCCTGAAGCCCTTCAACAGCCTAATCCCTTCTCCCATTAGACCATCACAGATCCTATTGAGTCCTGTGACCTTGGACTTCTCCTCATTGGAAACGCCCCAGGCTTGGTTGGCTGCCATCGGCATGGAGTGCTATCAAGACAGTTTCTCCAAAGTTGGGCTCTGTAGCTTCAGTGAGGTGGCTCAGCTTGGTCTTGAGTAAGCAGAGTTGGGCGAGGAATGCAGTCATTGAGAACGGATTGGGGGAAGAAAGGGTTAAGTGTCAGGTCCACACATCTCTCATTCGACAGAGTACCTCCCTCCCCCAGAATCACTTTCCCAGGGAAAAGCAGCAGAAATAGATGTCATAGCTCAAGGGAGGCAGGTAGAGAGAATACGTCCCACATCACTCCCATTCCTCCTTTTCCCAGGGATATGCCTGCTTTGGGCATCACTCTGGCTGGACACCAGAAGAAACTTCTCCATAACATCGATCTGCTTCAGCAGCATCTGAGCCAGCCAGGCCCAGTGGAAGTCTGAGCTCTGGACAGAAAACAGCTGTGGCCTCACAGCCACAAAAGGACCACAAATGGCATGAACCTTGGTTTCAGATGGAAGGACCTGCCTCTCCTCACTTCCCACCCATGACTCATTCTTTGGACTCCTCCCTCCACAATGGTTCTCCCACTGCCATATTAAAGGGGGAAAATGGAATTTTGTCAATATTGAGGTGTGATGAGGTCTCATGTAAGTAGGAAACTAGTACACCATAGGAGGAAGATTAAAGGGACTGGAAATATTTTTGGAGAAAGGCCAACATGGAAGGCTTTTTAGAGATTAGGGCACCAACTTTATTGGAAGGAGTGATGCCTTAGCCGGGTAGGTGTCTGTGTACCAGCCATAACACCCAAGTCTTTTTTGTTTTCCTTATTCACTCAATTGCACAACGTCCACTTCTCATGAGCTCCTATTCTCATCTCCTACAATTACCTAGCTCAGCAGGAGAAAGCCCATCCCTGGTAAGGGATGAGGGGTACCTGAGAAGGGTAGGGAGAGGATGCTCAGTAGAACATCCTTAAAGTGCTTTGTTCTGGCAGTGTATTCAGCTGCTCAACTTTAAGGAGAGGGAAAGTTTGCCACAGTGACAAAGACATTTGGGGGGTTGGGGTAGCGAAGGGAAGGAATGGACACATACTTTTTAACTCTCCAGAAGCCCAGTGGGGCCCGGAAAAGTTGCAATCTAGCTCCTCCTAAAGAGCATATTCAATCCAATCTCCCTCAAAGGGACAAAGAACACGGTCTCCTTTCATTCACACTGAGCAAAAGGGGTAGACTCTTTGGGCTCCTGTGGAAGAGTTCAGACTTGATATACTCTCCCCTCATCCTCTTCCAGGCCCCTATTGATCTCCCCCCTTAGGTTTACCCCCAGAGTCCCCCGTCGAAGCCTCTCCCAGTTGGCACTGCTTCGAGTGGTACTTCGGGAAATGGAGGGGGTAGGTGTTGCTAGTCGGTAATGACCACAAGGGGAGGTCAAGTCCAGTTTGTTCAGTGCGTCTTTGTCTAAATCATCAGTCCCCAAAGGATTGAAAGCATGGGCATATCGATGTATTCGTTGTCGACTTGGGTCTTGTCGGTCTTCCACTCTGTGGAGAAGGTGGAAGAGACGCATGGTTTGAATCATAAACTTATTGGCCAGTGGCCTTCCCTTAAGAGTGTGCCAGAATTAAACACATGGTTTATTGGCTATGAAAAAGGAGTGGACTCTAGGATTTAGGCCATCAAAAGAAGGGGGGAAAAAGATAAGCCCTATTTCTCAGACAAAAACCAAGAGTGGGGAAAAAAAACCCTGCTCTTAACAGTGTCCACAATTTTTTTGTGGAAGTTAGGGAAATGGGCTTTTTTTTTTGGAAATTCTGTTATCTAAGACCTTAACCCTCTATAGACCCAAGGAGCTGGGTAGAGAGGAGACACACAAAATTATTCCCACTCCTACAGGCACATGATCACACACTCCAACTCACCGAAGAAACCAGCGGTCCCCCAGCCCATACTCTCGACCGCAGATGCCAGATCGAGGCCAGAGGCATCTGGGCAGCTTTCGCTCCAACATCACTGTGGTGGCAACAACCTGGGGTGGGGGTAGGGGAGAAGATTACTGTCAAAAGTGTGGATAGGAATGCAAGTCTAAAGAAAAGAGTAAAAGATAAGGAGTAGAGAGAGGATAATGGGTGGAAATAAGCAATCTTTTAAGTGCAGTAAGGAGAAATGGGACGTCATTCATGTCCATAAGTACTCACCATCACCTAATACCATTCCATCCCAATCCGAGATACAGATAGGAATTCTTATAATATCACCCAGATATTATTTTCTAATCCCTGAACAACATAGTGCTATTGCAAGGACACTTCATATACATTATCTAATGCATCTCCACAACGACTCTTTCTGTTAAGGCAGCTGCTTGTTTTTTAACCCCTATTCTATCAATGAGGACATGAGGCTGAAAGATAGTAAAGGGCTTTCCTAACTAAGGTCACAGAGACAGAACTCTAACCCAGGTCTTTCATTAGGAATCCTCTGCTCTCACAAATCAGTGCAGAAGAGAGAATGCTGTTCTTGGGATTCACAAGACCTGAAGTTCAAAGTCTAGCTCTGCTATTTACTAGCTGTATGACTTTGGGCAAGGTCTCTAGACCTCTCCTTTCTCATCTCTCAAATAAAGGGATCAGACTAGATAGCCTTTAAAGCCTTAAATCAGCTCTAAATCTATGAGCCTATGACCAGATGACTTCCAGGGTCCCTTCCAGTCTTCTTTTACAGGAAAGCCCTCTAAAATTGGATGGGTAAGAAGGAGATAGAAAGGGCTTTCCTAGAAAGTCATGTCACATATTACTGAGAGTGATCTGCTTTCTTTGTCCCTTTCCCAAGGGATAAGGAGTGACTATGGTCTAATCCTATACCCAATGTCCTGGCAGTTAGGATTAAGTTGGGATATCTTGCAGGTTTAGAGGAGGAAAGGGGCAGCTAGGGACTGATCAAGAGAGTCCAGATAGGAGGGGACAGACATACATCTTCTACCAAGGAGCTCACCTGAGCCCTCCAGAGCTCATCTCTCTCATGGGCCACTCGCCAGTGGGTGTCGCCCATCATAGCAATGAGCAGGTTGAGCATGAGCAGCGTGGCAATAATAGCAAAGGCAGCATACGTGATGCTGTACATGAAGGGCAGGTCTACATCATAGTTAGCAGGACCATCGATGACCGTGAGGAATAGCTCGAAGGTGCTGAACAACGCCATAGGGTAGTCAAAGAAATGGCCCAGATCATCTGGGTTTTCTGTCTGAAAGATAATATAGAACGCTGCTCCGCCCAGGAGGAGGAGACAACGATATTCAAGCAACCATAGGCCAACTTCCTAGGTGACCCTTGCCAGTCATATTTCCAAACTTTAAGCCTTTAATTCTTTATCTCTGATAATATTCACTATCCATAAAATGGCTCCTCTTGAAGACCCTTCCCAGTCTCCCTATCCTTCCTCATCTCCCTGCGAACCTCATTCTTACTCTAATCTTTCTAACATCCTGGTATCTAACTGATCTCATCTTGTGTTACACTACCTTCCTAACTCATGATCTCGGGATCAAAAACACTGCTCTCCTCATTAAGTCAATCTTCTTG
>CM053623.1:81591855-81608894 GCA_028646595.1 Phalanger gymnotis | reverse complement strand
TCTCTCTCTCTCTCTCTCTCTCTCTCTCTCTCTCTCTCTCTCTCTCTCTCTCTCCTTTTCCCAGCCACTATCTTAGGTAGAGATATTACCAGAAGCAAATCCCAGGATGACCACAGCCATCAGCCAGCAGAAACGCAAGAGATCCCCAAAAATCATCTGCAGGGGGCAGAGAAAAGGGAAGGATGAGGCAATTTCTCCTCCCCTAACTGTCCCTGAGTAGCTAGCTTTCTCTCCAATAACACAATGGGTCAACCCCCAATTTATCATCTGATGAATCTCTAGTTTATAACATATATAGTAAATACCAACCTCCCAAATCGCTCAGTCCCCTTTTCTGAGATGGCCAAATGTGATTGGGGAGCAGGGAGATGCTGTCCATACCAGAAGTTGGAGGGAGGAACACTGACCTTCTGGATCATGATGGTGAAGGGGCCCAGCATCTGGAATCCTCGGGCGAAGTACATAACATTGCACCAGCCAAGCACCAAGGCAAAAGACATGGGCACCACCTCCCCAGATGTGCTGGTGAGCCGCATCACCATGGTCACTAGCACCATGCAGGCATAGGTGACGCTTGGGTAAGAGGAGGAAGCAAAACATAGGGAACATGTGAAGGGATGGCTGGTAGGCTCTCCCAGGCCTTGGCTGCAATTTGTGTGTGACTTCCACTGTTCACATATACTCATACACACATAATCACATACACAACACACATTCATTCAAATTCCGGCACCTATATTGCATCAATACACACACATAGATTCTCTGGAGATGGGGCTCCTGGAATTGGGAGTTAGCTGAAGACTAAAGCCTATTGTTGGGAGAGAAGGATGAGTGAAGAAGGGGAGGTTGAGATTAGGGTGCTGAAGATATTCCAATGGAGCTAGGACGTGAGTGAGAGGTGACTTACATGATGGCATGAAAAGGTCCTCCAAGAATAGTTTGTCCAAAGTACCGAGCAACGCCAACCCTTAAGATGTCTGGGATCTGATTGTGTGAATCAATTAAGAGAAGAAACAGAAAACAGGAATGAGAGATGTACAAATGATTTAGGACTCTTAATAGGAGAGCAGCTCCAAGCACCCTACCCCATCAAATCTCTGGGCCTGAGCTATCTCTTGCCCACATCTCACCTCAAGAAGTAAGATGGCCACAGCACCGATGACAGAAACCAGCTCCCCCACCATTCGGATATTGTCCTCCCGGGTCATGTAAGACTCCTGCTGGGAAAAATAGAAGTTCAAGGTATGGAACGTGGAGTGTGTATGCATGTGTATATTGTACACATGTATACACCTATAGAATATCAGAAGCAGAAGGATCTTTGTGGTCCATCTAACATGTAGTCAAATTTATGTCTGTATAAGAATCCTCTCTACAACAATCCTCAACAAATGGTTGTTCAGTCTAACTGAAAACCTTTAGAAGTGGGGACCTATCTACCCATTCTACTTTGAAATAGCTCTAATTGCTAGGAAGCTCCCAAATATGCCTCTCTCCAACTCTGTCCCACTGTTCCTAATTCTGTCCTCTGGGCCCAAGCAGCACTAGTCCATGTTGATACATACTTGGGACATTTCCCAGACTTTGAGGAGTTTCTTAGTGTCTACCCTAGGGGATACACTTTCCCAGGCTAGGTTTGGCTCATCTTTTTTTATCTTATTTATTTAATGGTACTCCAAGGAGTATGTATATTGTACCTTAGAAGTTGTGTACACATTTGTTATACAAATTATCCATTTGTTATACAATTTGTCCATGCATGTGAAAATATAAGCGCATATAACCCGTGAATGCCTTATCTGGCTGAAGGAAAGGCAGGTGAAGCATCATCCTATGATTTTCTGCTCTCAGGGCCTATCACCTGTAGTAGCTTCTGCTGGAGAAGAGTAATGTCCCGCATGCTGGTGTGATTGCCGCTCCGAGGCTTGAGAGGACGGTAGGCACAGCACATGGTGAAGCAGATAATGTAGAGAACGTAGATGGCACCCAGCACACAAAAGTATGGCCTCCCAAACCTTCGCCACTTGAGGCTCACCAGCTCCTTCACAGGGGTCAGGTCTAGGATATGACGAGCCTAGAAGAAGGAGAATGGAGAAGAGAGTGTGTGCATTGATACGCATACTCTTTCTTTCTGTTCATCCCTTCTCTCCCTTCCCCGCCTCCCCTCAGACCTATCCCTCATACCTCTCTCTTCTTGGTTGTGACAATGAGTTCAAGCAATGATTGCTCATCTCCCCAGGAGTCAATCTCCGTGAGGTCATAGAGAGTGGAAGTCAAGGGTCCATATGTCCATTGGACATGCTTCCTCTTCTGCAGCAGGTGCTGGAACATCTAAAGGGTAGGAGATAAGCAATATAAGAGTCCAAGGACTCTTGAAGAACAGCCTGTTCATCCTTGATTGTCCTCACCAGATTGGCCATAACTTCTGAAACTTCAAGATGGACAGAAAAGGAACAGGGTGGGGAATAGGAAACAGAAAAGGAATGACCTGAGGAAGAAATTTAAATATAAATTTAGGCTGACAGCTGAAATCTGTATTCCATAACTAGTTTTCTCTTGATATGTGGCAAGGGGTTGTAGTTGCCCATATGGGAAAAGGATAGGGGGCCTGATTTTAAGGGCAAGCATCTCTTACCACAGTGTTCCCCTCGACACCAGCCAGCTTGAAGGGAGTGAGGCCTTGGTGATTAGGGATGAGATCTAGGGACATCATGTGACCACTCCGCTCATCATAAGCCAGCAATGCATTATACATCTGGCAGGCAAACATTTTGTTCGGCTGGAATACTAGGATGTGAAGCACTGTATTTCCTGGAGAGAGCATATGGTATGGGCAGGTGGCTTGAAGGCCACTGACCACTTGTTAATACCAATTGTACTTCAGTCGCATCCCAGCTCTAACAGAGCCTTCAAAATCCTCCCACCCCTGTGTTTATGCTAGCTCTTACCCAAGGAGTCCTGGGCCCGGACATCAGCTCCAAACTCTATAAGCAGCTGAACAATATCTTCATTGCCTACACAGGCAGCAAAGGACAAAGGGTGCTCTCCTGGAGGGAAGAAGGGGGTCATCACAATAAAGATGGGGGGTGGCAGTGGCCAGAGGCATCTAGCTGCCTTGTTTCCCTTATTAAGACTTGAAAAGCAGGGACCCTCTCTCTCCCATCAGATGAGGAGCTCCCAGAAGGAGAAACTGTCTTCTTCCTTTGTGCACATGAACTTCAGGGCTCTCTGTACAAATTGTACAGGAATTAAGGCAGTGATTGGCTCGTAGCGGGAGAGCGGAATTAGTGGAAACGAATAAGGGAAATGGAATCACATACAGGAACAAGGAAAAGATCAGTATGTGGGCAGAGAAGAGAAAGGGCTCCTCCAAGGAATCCGTGGGGTCTGCAGAGGCTGACCCAAAGCTTGACTTCCCCCAGGCAAATGTAATTGACCTCCCTCACAGCTTTTTTCCTTCCCAGTCCTCTCCGCACCCTTCTCCTTCATCCTTGTTTACATCCCCTCCATTACCCTCCCTGCCCACCCCCCTCCCATTTGCCTCCCTCGCCACCCTCGTTCTCGTTCTCACCAAAGTAGATGAGGTTGCGGGGGCTCTGGCGAAAGGCCATCCCAGTGGCTCGGGCAGAGACGCTGGCACCATGAGTGAGCAGAATTCTCACCAAGTTCACGTTCTGGTTCACTATCGCTATGTGGAGCGCTGTCTGTCCTGGATCCCCCCAAAGAGATCACCTCAGATATGGGAACTGACTTCCATGCTACCCTCCCAGATAAGGAACACTGTCCCAAGGGACCCGGAAAGAAAATATCTTTTCCCGAAGCATCCCCCTCCTTCTGAACCTCTGACCTGGGCCACTGAACCTCAGCAAGGAAGGCTTAGGGAAGAGGGGGAAGCAAGGGAAAGTCAGGGAGCCTCAGGCCTTAATGTATTAGGGGAAGAAAATTAACTAACATCCCCTCTCCCTCTAAGAGACTCTAAGGTCTCTAAGCAGCCTAACCTAGTCCCCTCCCTAGCCCCTTTTCTTTGTCTCTCCTTAGCCTTCTCCCTGGCCCTCAGCTGGTCAGAGAAACACAACTAGGAGAGATAGCATCTTCACCACTGGGTAGGGGCAGTGAAGGAAGAACAAAGTTTAGGCACTTTGAGGGGAGATCATTGGGTTAGGAAAGGGGAGGCACGATAATGGTCAACAAGAAGTCTGACAGCCATAGCTCTGGACCCTTGGGCCATCCCATGCCCAGGAAGGCATCTTTTCTCCTTTCTTCCCCCACCCCCCATTTACATCATGCCCTCTCACCTTCATACAGCTCAGAAGTCATATGTTCAGTCACCAGGTCGGGTGCAACTTCTATCAGCAACTTGGCTGCCTCAAAATTGTCATAGAGGGCAGCAACATGTAGTGCTGTCTCCCCAAGGGCCCCTGAGGTTGGAGAAGGGAAGCAATGCCATAAATACCTCTCAGGGTCTTTATAGTAGCACATAGGATTGTAGCATATAGGCCTTTATAGTAGCATATAGGATCAGTCCTATGTCAGGACCAATCAACAGGCCCAAGGAAGTCAGGAAGGAAAGGTTGTCCTAGGAGGGTAGAGACAGGTTTGCGTCAGAAGGCCTCAGTGAAGGGCAGCAAGTTCCTCACCTCTCTGGTGTATATCACAGACTTCATACTTGAGAAGCTTGGTCAGCGCTCTAATATCATTCTCCTTGGCAGCTAAGAGCAGCGGAGACTCCCAGATCCTGTAGGAGGGGACATTTAGGTAGATGGAAGCAAGACTCCAGGTACAGGGAAAGGGAATGAGGAAGTTTGTGGGGAGATACATATGCCAGCCCTACTCCCCTTCACATATGTGCATCCCTGCTGTCCAGGGATGCCCAAGATCATTCAGTAAGAGAAGAGGGCAAGCTTCAATGAATCCTTATCCCATTTCACTGGCCAGTTATCCAATGAGTCAATGCATTCAGCTCTTCTTACCCACTTATCTGGGAGAAAAATAGTCATTAGGTCCTATGCCTTCAACAGCCTAAGACTAATATGGTAAAGGGATTGCTCCAAATCTATGTTCACTTATAAATCAGATGTCCCCTCTGCCTCACTAGCTAGCCATGGGCAGTATCTCAAGACCAACATTTTTCCCTCTATTTCTTCACCAAATAGAAGCAACTAGGTGGGGTGGTAGAAAAAGCACTGGACCTGCCATCAGGAAGACCTGAGTTCAGATTTGATCTCGGTCATTTACCAACTGTGGAACTCTAGGCAATTCACTTAATCTTAATTTCCCCAGCTAAAATAGGGATGATAATAGCATTGGAGTCAGGATCAAATGAGATATTTGTAAAGTACTTGGCAAACCTTAAAGAGCTACATAAATACTAGTGATGATGATGATGACTTGGGAATGATTAGGGTTACACAATGAGGGGCACAGAGGTGGCACAGCAGATAGAGTGCCAGGCCTGAAGTCAAGAAGATTCATTTTCCTGACTTCAAATCTGGCCTCAGACACTTACTGTGTGACCCTGGGGAAATCACTTAACCCCATTTGCCTCAGTTTCCTTATCTGTAAAATGAGCTGGAGAAGGAAATGGCAAACCACTTTGCCAAGAAAACTCCTAATGGAGTCACAAAGAGTCAGACATGACTGAAGCAACCAAACAACCACAACTACAAGGGGTAGACAGTATTGTAGGTTTGTTCGTAGGCACTACTTAGCCATATATTTAAGTTGGGTAAAACTCCTAAGGACATGATTTCCTAGCTCCATCCCACTAGGCCGTCTTGTTTGTCTTCCTCTTCAACCACTGCTCCTTCAAGTGCTCTTCCTGGAGGCCAGGGTAGGATGGAGTAGAAGTGGGAAGGAAAGAGAAGTAATAAGGAAGGAGGAGGAGAGAGAAGAGGAATGTATGGTCACAAATTTAGAGCAGGAAGGGGTGTCAGAGGTCAACTAATCCAGATGTGTCAATTATGCTGCTCACAACACTCCCAGGGTTACCAGAATCAGATGAAAATGTCTCTGGGAAATGTTTAACGAAGTAAATAAAAATGCAATAGAACAGAGATAATGTAAGTATGTAGTTTCTGAGTCAATCTGTGTCCGCAGGGATCCTTACAAGCCCTGGGCACCCAGTTTAGTGACCCTGTATCTATCTGAGTCTGACACCATGGATATAATGCAACTACCTCATTTTACAGATGTGAAAACTGAGGCCTGGGAAGATCCTTCTGCCTCACATCACAACAGATGGAAAATGGCAGAGCTGGGGATGGAGCCCCGCTCCCCCATTCCACACCCAGTGTTCTTTCCCCATCTTCCCTCCTCTGGTATTGCTTATTTCCATACCCAGCCTTGACCTCCTGGTCTGCTATTTTAATCTTTCACTAATTACCACCTTAGAATGGCTTGTAAATCTTTATCTCTAGGTAACCTCCACCACACAATTTCTGTTTCTGTTTCAGGGCTATAGAAAGCAGTTAAGAGAAAGTCATGAACTCAAACTGGTTTCAATCTTTAGAAATTCATGCTGTGCCACCTCAGCTGCCCCCTTGCTCTTCAGAAAGCACTCGATTCTAGCCTTACCCACCATACCAATGGATCCTAAGCTTTTCTTCTTTCAGCCTTTCTCAGTTGTCCTTGCTGCTCCCCATACTTACAGCAGATAAGCTCCTGGGGGCTGGGCAGCTCATAGGCCACATAGGTGACACAGTGAATTGAGTACTGGGCCTGGAGTAACCCCGGGCAAGTCACTCCATAGCTGTTTGACTCAGTTTCCTCAAATGTAAAAAGGTAATGGTAATAGCACCTACCTCACAGGTTTGTTGTAAGAATCTTTTTTTTTCAATAAAAAGAGCTTAGTAGTATCTGGCATACAGTAGATGCTATATAAACACTTATTCCCTTCCATAGTTAAACTATTTTAGAGGTAGCTAGGTTGCATAATGGTTAGAGCAATGCGACTAACATTAGGAAGAACTGAATTTAATCTAGACTCAGACATTTACTAGCTGTGTGACCCTGGGCAAGTCACTTCACCCTGTTTATCTCAGTTTCGTCATCTGTAAAATGGTGTCATAATAGTACCTACTTCACTCAAAGGTTGCTATTCATAAAGCACTAGCACTTATTAGACTTGTAAAAAATGCTTATTCCCTTATGAATCTCCAAGTTCTTCAGCAGCATTCCTCAAATTTTGACATCATTATCTGCTCTTTCTTTCTTTCTTCTGATCTGAGAAGGAAGAAGAGCATGGCAAACATAGTAGCCTTTGGGAGTTGATAGCCTCAGAAACATGGACTTCCCCCTCCTTTACCTTCCTGCTACTAAGTCACCAGCAAAACACACTTAGAAAAGCCATCTTCAATGCAATGAACATTACCTCACTGCAGGAATGAAGATGTATATGGGTAATACCGTGGCCAGCCTGGCCGAAGCAGCAGGTCACCCTAAAGGGCAGGACAGGATGGTGGCGAGGGCAGGGTTTGCCAGGCAGGTCATGTCACCACCACCACCTTAGTCACCATAACCCCTCTGACTGTGAGAGAGACGCTGATGCTTCCCAGGCCACTAAAGATGCTTCCAAGCCAGCCCTTGTGGCCATCATCGAGGGGGTTAGTCGTTAGGGGAGGTAGCTTCTTCCTTTGCCAGCAACAGATCTTGACCAAGTGCTACCAAAAAGCATATGGGCATGGAAGCTATGTAAGTGGCAGCACCACCCAGACCACCATTCCTACATCTAGCCCTGCCCTTGTGGCCTTTATCCAGGAAGGCCATTCCTGTGCAAAAAGAGGCCAGCCTTCCCCAACACCCTCTGACCCGTTGATACTACATACACAAGACAGGCTGGCCATCCTGGCTGTGGCAGTGGGGTTCACTGAGGGAGTAACTGGGAGGGACATTGACAGGCCAGTTAGACCACCATGAGTACAACCAACTTGGCCACCATCTCTCCTTGGGTGCTAATAAGAACGTCCCAGGAGCCTTGGGAACAGCAATGCTTTCAGCCTGGTGCCCTCAGACATCATTCTTGAAAAATGAATGAATTCTCCACAAGAGAATTCTTGACACAGGCACCCCTACTGAACACTCAGAAAAGACAGCTCTTGTCACCAAGGTCCTTGGACCTGTCAGACAGCTCAACATCAGCTAGGATTTTATCATTGGAAATGGCATTAAAGAGAAGACATTAATATTTACTTAGTTTTGCTGCAGGACCCTGAGAATTATGGGATGATTCCATCTGACTTATAGCTGAAACCTTCCCTATATATTGTCTCCCCCATAAGAATACAAGTTCCATGAGAGCAAAGACTGTCTTAATTTACTTTTTGTATCTCCAGTGATTACCATAGTCTTTTTCACATTCTAATTTCTTAATAAATGTGCTTTATTCATTAATTATTCATTCAATAACTATATTCAGGTCATCAGTTACAGATATACAGAGAAGATTCATATCCAGCTTTGCATCCATTAGTGAGTACTTCCTACTGTGCTCCCAAATCCAGATGCCTCTGTCTAGCCCTCTCTTCCTTGTCCTTATATCTATCATGCATCCTTATACCTATTATGTTATGCCTATTTTGTGTCCAAGACTCCCTTTTCTATTCCCAGACTCTGCTGAGCTCTAATCTGCGTCTCTTGGTTCAGGCTAAACTGCCCTGTCCTAGGTAATATTAAAATCCTTGAAGCCTGTTTTTATTATAAACCAAAACTTTCTCTTTTCTATTGATTATTTTCCTTCTAGTTTTCCTCTTCAATCTATTTTTCTCTCTCCTGAGCAATTTGGTCTTTTCTATAGGAGTCCAAAAATAGATTGACAGCTTATTCACAGACAGTTATTCACATGGGTAGACATGGGTCCTCCTGGTTTAGTGGCATATAAAGTGGTATATGCCTACTCCAATTTACTGACTATGGAGTCAGAGGGCCTGGGTTCAAATTTTACCTTTAATGTTCACTACTTGTATGATCTTGGGTTAGTCAATTAATCTCCCTGGGTCTCAGTTTCCCCAACTATAAAAGAAGCTAGGACTATTGGCCTTTGAGGTTCCTTCCAGCTCAAGATCTCTGACCCTTGTCCTAAATCAGAGTCTCACTGTGGTATGGGGAAAGGGGAGTGGCTTTGAGCTCTTGAAACTGATGTTAGTAGAACAATGGGCTTACAAAAAACAAAAAAGCTTCAGCTATAGTCTACATAAATGCCTCCCAATTTGTCTGCCATTCGAGGACCAAGCACCCTAAGGACATGGAAGGAGACTCTTCATCTGGAAACTGAGCAGCAGGTGAATCTTTTTCTTTTTTCTCTACATGGCCACTCAATGAATATAATATACAAGAGAGGTAGGGTTCTGAGAAAATAGTGGGTAACAACTTTCAAAATACTAAGGTAACAACATTCACTTACTTATACCAAATACCCTCAAATTCCACTGAAGGCAAGGGGAGAGAACAAAAAAGAGAGGGAAGAGAAGAAACAGCTACAAGATTTATATTTTCTTCATCTAGTCATGGCATTGTATCTAAAATCAGGTCTCAAATCTATCACATTTCCCTCCTTCTGCTTCTGAGACTGGACATCAGCAGACTGCCATCTTCCATGGCATGATCCGCTCCCGTCTCGATGTAGCTGCCACTCAAACTCTTCTCTGAGTTTACTCAGCCAAGTTCCCTTCCCTACATTTCTCTCCCTTATTTCTCCTCCTCTCTACTTCCTCCCAAGGAAGGACAGTGTAAAGAAAGCATCATCAGACAGAAAGAGCCAAGAAAGATCTTAGGATCATTTAGCCTAATCTCCTTATTTTACAGTCGAGGAAACTCATCTGAGATGAGGCAAAGTGAACTGGCTCACTGCCCAGTTGGTAGCAGATCTTGGACTAAAAATGCAGGTCTCCTGTCTCATAGCCTAATGCTATTCTACTCTGTCTTGCTAGTCAGACACCACAAGGGCATGTGCTGTGCCCTGATACCAAAAGTCTGTAGTCAGTTCTGTCATCTCTCCCCAGGGCCTCTCCAGTTCCTCTGCTCTAGGGCATATGAGGCCCTTCCCAGTTCTCAACCATTTTCCCATATTACTTGTGGTGAAGGGAGGAAGAATTGGGAAAGAGCACTTAGCTAAAGGGACCTGGAGGTTGGGATGAGAGAATCACTAAACTTTTAGTATTGGAAAGGGATCGATGTTGGCTAGGTCAGCCTCTTACCCCATCCCTGACAGGTGGTCTAGTCTCTGTCCAAACATATCTGGTGACAGGGAGGTCACTACCTCCCGAGGCAGCCCATTCCATCATTAGACAGATCTAACTTGTTAGAGCTGCCTTAGCCTGGCATGCGATTCGCCTCCCTTTCACACACTTCCCTCTGAAGCTACACAGAGTAAGTCTAATCCCTTTTCTGAATGATACTCTTTAAAATATCTGAAGACTGTGATCATATCCCCCCCGTTGGAAAACCACCTTCTTTCCTTTCCCCAAGGCACACATCCATAATCCCCAGTTCCTTGAACTGTGTCAGAGTAATGTAGCTTACAATCGTCTTCATGACGCTTGAGAGAGAGAGGAGCGCTTCATCATGTGTATTTGTATCCCCAGCACCTAGTACCTATTGGGTACTGAATCAACGCTTATAGACTGGTTAATCATTCCATGTGTTTTCAAGTGCCATCACTTTCCTGGTCACCTTTCCCTTAATAATGTGTCCCATATGCCTTTTAAAGTACATAATATTCCAGATGCAGTCTGACCTGGGCAGAGTACAATGAAGTGCCCTTGTTCTGAGCACTATAGTTCTATTAACAGAGCCTACAATTGCAGTCCCTGTTTTTGGCAGCCATATAATATGGTTGACTCACATAGAGCTGGTTAAAAGTTGACAGCGTTCTTGTGTAAGACCATAGTTTCGGTGGGGAGTGGGATAAGGAGTGAAAGGAAGTAAGATTGAAAATATGGAATTTGGGAGCTTTAAAAGGTTAGAACTAGAGGAGGCTGGGGGTGGGGATGCGGCAGTGTCATAGGAACAACAACCTCCTTGGATGTGGCCTCTCTAAGGTTATGGATGAAATGAGTTCATTGAATGAAAGGTAAGAAAACATAGGGGAGGATATAACAATAATAGTATTAGAGTAGAGGTTCCTAAATTTTATCCTCCACTTCACTCCTGCTCCTCCTTGAATGGCTGCATCTTGTTTTAGGAGATAAGAGACTCTCAAGAGAGAGTATCTCTCTACCCCTCCATGGCTCATCTTCCAGTTGCCTTGTAGGATAGAAGGGAAGGAGTGGTATCAAATAGAAAAATGCATAAAGTGGTTGTTGGGTTTTTTTTTAAGAAGAACCCAGGGGTAGGTTCAAAAATGGTATTAGATATTCCTAAATTTTATTCTCCACTTTGCCCTGACTGTCTTTGAATGACTAAGTATTGCCTACCTCCCTCTTCCACTGCCTAACACAACTTCTGGTTGCCTTGAAGGACTGAGGGGAAAGGGTAGTACCACAGGAGATAAAATGTGTAAAGTGATTACAGCTCTTAAAAACTTGTATAAATGCTAGCTATTATTATGTTTGTTATAATTATTGTGGTTATTATTAACAGTGAAGCTAAGTAAAATTTCTCCCCTGGGAGGCAGAACCAGCAAGATTTCAAACCAACCAATAGCTCATCCATTTAGACTCTGATTGGTAAATCTGAAAATCCCAAAAAGAAGGGAATTTAGGAGGACAACTAAGTTCCCTTCAGTGACCCAGTAAACAGCCTCAGAGGGGCTGTGGAATGGACAAGGCTACTCAGATTCTGGAACCTCTCACATTTAGTCTCACGGATGAAAGAAACACAGGGGTCAAAAAAAATAGAACTGGTCCTTGGGATGAGCTCATTTTAGGACATGGTGTAGTATAGTAGAAGGAGTGCTGGCTTCATAATCAGAGGTCCTAGATTCCAGTTCCAACTCTGACACTGTGTGACCTGCCTGTGTGACCATAGGCAAGTCACTTAACCTGTTGTTCCTCAGCTTCCTCATCCCTAAAATGAGGGTGTTGACCTGATGACCTCTGGTAGCCTTTACAGATAGGCATCTAAGATTCTGTGTACCAAGCCCCCACACTGCTCTCTGGAGCTTGTAGAATCATAACATTGGGGCACTAGATACCTTTTTTAGAAATCACTCCTGCCTCATTGGACTTCATCCACCTTCCCCAAAGGCCAGTTGAATTTGAGCCAACAAACACCTAATATTTATAAAATACCTATGTACAAATTCACTATGCCTAGGTGCTGGGGATACATAAAGCCTAACCATATTTACTGTCCCGCAGAGAACTTCTTAGAAACCAATAAGGGATGAAGCTTCCTATCGTCTCCATAATGATTATAAGTAAATCATCTTTATATAAGGCCTTCAGTGCCTTCCTTTAAATGACCCTTCATAATCTGTGGTGCGAATGTTATTAGCATCATTTTACGACAAGGAAACAGAGCCTTAGACAGATTGAGTGACTTGCCCAGGTCATACAACAAGCAAGTAACCCAAACCAGAACACGAACCCAGGTATTCTGGCTTTTAATAGCAGCACACTTTCCACTACACTATGAAGGGTAAGATATAGAATGTGTTCTTCAGCCCATTCCTGGCCCTAATTAAACACCTTTGTTTCTACTCTTTCCTCCTTCCAAGAAATGAGGGTTTCATAATGGAGTAATCTTACTACGTCAAGTCTTTTAGTCAAACGCAGGGGCCCTGTCCCCTCACCCCACGTAGCTAGGTGTGACCTGGCACATGAATATCTGTGCCCTCTTTCCTTTGCTCCACTTTGCCCTTTTCCATCTCAGTTCTTAGGAAAGTGTGACGCCAAGTGCCATTGTACCCAGCAGCGTATTGTATTTAGTCTGTTGCTTGGAGACAGGGCAGAATATAGACCCCATCAAGTGAGCCCAGGTAAAAAGGACTTGTGTGTATGTGTGTGTATGTATGTGGGGGGGAAGGGTATATATAGTCCTTAAGTTCAAGGTATAGGTAGAGAGCATTACACCATAAGAAGGAGGACCACAGGGGCCTCCACATAGGGACTGAGATCATTATTAATAAATATTACACATTATATTATACATATGATAGAATTAAAATTACTAATAACATTATTATTAAGTCACTTCATAATTATATAAAATTTGGCAGTTTAATTGTATGATGATCAACTGTGATAGACTTAGCTCTTCCCAGCAATACAACGATCCAAGACAACTCTGAAAGACTCATGACAGAAAATGCTATCCACATCCAGAGAAAGAACTATGGAGTTTGAATGCTGATTGAAGCATACTATTTTCACATTTTTTGTTTTTCATGGTTTTTCCCTTTTGTTCTGTTTCTTCTTTCATAACACAACTACTGTGAAAATATGTTTAACATGATCATACACGTATAACCTGTCTCACATTGTTTGCCATCTTGGGGAGGGAGAAAAATTTTAAAAATGAATGCTGAAAACTATCTTTACATGTAATTGGAAAAAATAAAATATAATTTACTAAAAATAATTTAGCAGTTTACCAAGTAATTCCATATTCATTATCTTATTTGATACTCATAGCTCTCTGAGGTTGGTAAGGGAAATGTTATTTACCTCATTTTAAAGATAAGGAAACTGAGGCCTAGATAGATAAGCCTAAGGTCCAGGGTGAGTTCATTAGATCATGCAATTAGAACTGGAAAGGAACTTTATAGATCATCCAGTCCAACATTATCATTTTACAGATAAGAAAACAGACCCAGAGAGGTTCACTGATTTGCCCAAGGTCCTTGGTGGCAGACTTCACAAAAGGGCTTGAATTATGGCCCAGAGTCAGGCTACTTCTAGCAGCCCATGCTACTCTTGCAGCTTTTAGGCTCACCTGAGAGCTTTTTTGTTGTTGTTGTTTTCTTGAATTAGAGGCAGGGAGAGGTGATGGGGGCAGAGTACCATCAACTTCAGCTTCCTTCCAGACTGTCCCCAGAAATTAAGAAGGAAAAACTAAGAGCCATAGGTAAACAGCTTTCCCAAGATGGTAACATCTGAGACCACATTCAGAACCTCAGCTCGTTCTCCCAGGGCATTGAGACACTGTATAAACCAAATGCAGCTTCCTCTGGGTTGGGTGAGAACAACACACTGAGAATCACAGAGCACCTCCTAAGGGTTTAAACCAGAGGTGGGGAACCTGTGGCCTTGAGGCCACATGTGGCTTCAAGGCCACAGGTTCCCTACCCTTGGTTAACACACACATGCAAAAACGTGGATAAGCCCCGGCCCTCCTCCATTCCCATTACTAGGCCACCAATAGAGAGGAGTTAAAATAATGGATTGAAGTGAAATTAATCCATTAGGGAAAGGAAGTATCTAATCCAAGAGGAGATAGTACTTTCAGGTGGGGAGGGGGAGGGGGAGTAGCTTCAGATAATCTTTCATGTCCCTTGCTCTAAATCAATGCTCTTATGGATTATCAGATGGGACAGTGAGGCTCAGAGAAGTCAAGAGATCTGTTCAAGGTGACCCAGTCAGCTAAATCTGAGTGTATACAAATATACTATTAAGTATAGATGTCATCCCCCTGCTCAGTAGAGGTCCCACATCCATCTTGTCTTTGTTTCTATTTGTTTCAGTCTATCCTTAATAAAAGACCCAGGAGGAGGGCGGAACCAGGAAAAATGGCAAGCTCATATTGAATTCCACCAGACCGAAGGTAGCTGATAGGGCCAGAGAGCCAGTCCTGGAAAGCCCTTTACTTTAGAGATCCTCTATTCATTCAGGAGGCAGGAGGTATACAGCACAAAGAACATTGATTCAGAGATCCTGGGGTCATAACCCACCTTGGGTGATTGATTATTCCCCATGAGACCTTGCACAAATCACAACTCCCCTGGGCCTCAGTTTCCTCATCTGTAAAATGAAGTGATTGGATTAAATGACCTTGGGGTCCCTTCTGACTCTGAATTTATGATCCTATGAACATAGGGCATAATGATAAGAAAGGGACTATTTGGGAGATTAAGAAGAAGAGGAACTTAAATGAAGTAAGATGAAGCTTTTCCTACTTTGCTAGAGGTTTTCCCCACTTTGGAACCTGTGTCTGAGACCCTAGCTCCTAGTTTCCAGTTCTAGATCCTGGGATCCTGTTTCATATGCCCTTTCAAGAGCAGGGGTGGGGAACCTGCAGCCTCAAGGCCACATGTGGCCTTCTAGGCCTTGGGTGTGGCCTTTTGACTAAATCCAAATTTTACAAAACAAATCTTTTTATTAAGGGGATTTTGTCAGTGAAGTTTGGATTCAGTCAAAGGGCTGAACTTGAGGACCTAGAGGACCGCTTGTAGCCTAGAGGGCCACTTGTGGTCTAGAGGCCACAGGCTCCCCACCTCTGCAGCAACAAATTGAGATAATACATATGAAGGCTACAATAGCATATGTGGAAAAAAACTTAGTAACGACCACAAAACACTATAGAAATGTATTGTAGTTAACTATACTGAAATATTAAGTAGTCTTCCTTTATTTTCATAGATGAGGAAGCCCACCTTTCCAGGCAGTATCAGTGTCCCATGGTATACTTCCTCAAACAGAGGGGGTAAGGTTTTGGGTGCCCAGGTGGAAAGCCAACAAAAGAGGAAATAGAAAAGGAGAGGGATGGCTGGGGTAGCTGTTCAGGTTGAGGAAAAGATTGTCCCAGACAGGATAAAGCTGTGATCTCAGAAGTTCTACTACTGCACTCTTCCCCAGGTTCTCCTCTGCAGGTAATGTGATTTTAGAGAGAAATGGAGGCAGAGAAAGATCCACCCAGTGTACCTTCCCCAAAGTCTCCTGGCCAAGCCAGAATGGAACTTCAGAGGGAAGTCAAGAGTACCAGGCTATGGCCTCCAGCCCTGGTCCTATACCCTGCTTTCATACCCATGCAGAGACTCAGGAAACCAAGGCTCCCTCATTCTAAGCCCATGGGCCTTTCCGCTCCCATTCTTGGGGGGAGGGGTCACACCAGTGCATGGAATAGGCTATGCAACTAGTGATCTCCTGTTCTCCAACAAAAACACCCCTGTGTCAACTCAAGACCTCATCACCAAAACATGTTTTCCCCCACCCACCCTCCTAAGCCCATGGGGAGAGATCTGGGTGGAGTGAGACAAGAGAACTACAGCTGAAAGAGGAAGGTAAGCCCACTGAACCCTAGTATCTGGAGATCAGCTAGGGGAGAGGGTGATTCTACCCCAGTTCCCCAGCCTCCTTCCTGACCATGACAAGTTTGGAGCTGAAGAGACACCCTGAGTCTGGGGGTGGGAGGAAGGGGTGCTAAGTATTTATATTATGAATAGAAACATTATATGCCTTCTTAGGGGCCTGGGGAAGTCCCTATCAAGTAGGGAACCTGACTAACTCCTATTGCCTAGTCGGGAAGGAGTGTGGTATGGGAGTAGGAACAAGGTAGTACCTCATTTGGAAGGCCACTTCTTTAGGGGTCTGATACACCCTCCACACAGACACACACCCTCCACACAGACATACACACACACACACACACACACACACACACACACACACACACACACACAAACACATAGAGAACCACTCCTCTCCTTTCCTTCCAGAGCAGGGAGTCCTAGATGTCCCCAGAGGAGGGTAGGGGGTGGAAACAATGGTGGGAAAGCCTCAGGGATCAGCATAAGGATCAAAGCTAACTGAAGGCTGACTCCTGACTGCCAGAAATTCTATCTGGGAGTATAAAGAATATAAAGAGAGCTGAGAATAATAATAGTTTACAACTAGGAAGTGATTTCATATTCATTTTTTTTCATTTGTTCTCAACAATCCCTAGAGTTAGGGTACTGAAAATATTTTTCCCATTTTATAAATAAGGAAGCAAAGACTAGGGGACATAAAGTGAATCACCCTTGGTCACACAACCAGTAAATAGAAAGGTCTTGGACGTAGGTCTTCTGAACACAAGTCAATTTAATTTCCAGTTCAGCAATCTTTTTTTTTTTTAAAGCACCTAATATGTGCAAAGATACACGTGCCCAAAGCAGCCTGGTTTCT